>NNCF01126191.1:149250-161529 GCA_002313205.1 Laupala kohalensis
TTAAAATTACAAACATATTGACATTCTATTAGTATTATAACTCGCAGACAACTTTTTATCTTATCTAGGAACTTTTGCTGAAATTTTTGAATCCGCCTCTGCCTTAGGGCCCTTGATCGGAATTGATGGGATGGTCCCTTGCTTGCTTCCGGAGTGTAAATTAGTTTGTCGTCCTCCACATGGTCATACCCAGTTTGTACTGTTTTTTGACAATAAATTTATCATAATAAACAACCTAATCGTAACAATTTACGCCATTCCTGTATGTACTATTCTGGTGCAATTTTGATCCCTTACTAATTGTTTTGTAAGTATAATATTAAAGCCACGAGTGATTTGGGTATCGCTTTACATTTATTTATTACATTAATTTATGCCCTAAGAAACATTGTTTCCGCTTTAGAGGACAATTGAAATGACTTCCCTACTCTGGCGTTACAGGGAATGCTACTTCCATTTGTTCGGGTACGCTTCTATATTATGATTAAAATCCCATGAATACTAATTATCAGGGTATAATGCATTTATTCGTCATTAATAAAAATGAGGATATTTCAGTATGGTTGTGAAATAGGTATGTTTTCTCCGCAAAGGATTGAAGAAAATATTCACAAGCGGAACAATCATAAAAAAGTATGAATTTCCGCAATATTAATAGAGAAAACGAAAAAGTAGCAAATTAATTTTTCGAGAGGTAACTATTTAGATGTATTTTATATATTTAAATACTTTTAAAGGAAAAAGAAGTTTCAAATATTTCGATTCCCACGAACAAGGAAATGAGATCTGTGAATAGCATCGACACGCAGTTTAAGGTATATAATAGTCAACAAATTAGAATAAGCACAACTACTGTGATTTCTTTTTAGGTCGCTTCCTAGTCATGGAGACTCTATGAGTCATTACTGGACTTATACACAGCATTACATAGTATTATACATATCAAAGAGTGTATAGCGAATCCCAGACTTAAATACTGTAAAGGTTAATAATAAAGTAGTTATAGTTTGGATGATTCAAACGTATCGAAAAACTTAAGGCAAGTTGTTTGCCCGATTTTGTTCGTTGTAGTTACGGTGGTGAGTTTGATATATTAGTATAGACCTAATACACTAAGTAGAAAAGAAATTTACATTCGCTTTAGCAGGAAAAACTCCAATGAATAAAACTTGAATATATGAATAACGTAATGGGACGGTGCCCCGCAACGGGAAATCCTGAATGGCATCTTTTGGTGGAAAGGGAATTCCATATTATAACTTTCGGAGCCAGTTTCCATTATCTCCACCAAACATCTTCTGCGATATATCAAGCCTCAGCTCAGCGAAGACGAACTCCGTAACAGAATTCAATTCACAAATTTATCTTGGTTTTCATATTGGCTTGCCTCAGGGGTCTCCAACCTACGGTCTGGGGCTCAGATCCAGCCTCCGAAGAGTCAATGTTCGTATCGAAGTGGACAGACATTTTTGGTCAAAAGCAACTTCACAATCTGATATCTGCATAATAAAGTCAAAGAATGTGTTAACATGTTTTTTCCAAATTTGTATTGACTCTCAAGGTCTTAAATTAAAAAAAAAACTCTTTTCAAATGTTTGTTTAATATATTTTTATAATAATAAATTTATTGTCAAAAAGCAGTTACTAACTACGTATGACCACGTGGAGGACAATAAACTAATTTACTCTCCGGAAGCAAGCAAGGAACCATCCAATCAATTCCGACCAAGGGTCCTAAGGCAGAGGCAGGGATGTCTTTCTAATAGTGTTGTAAATACATGACTGTTAATCTAATAAGGGTTGAAATGCGATACAAATGATAGTTACTTTGTTATAAATCTAGATCCACCGATCTCCCGCGATTTTTCTGTTCGGTCCGCAATGTGAAAAGTTTGGAGACCTCTGGCTTACCTCAATACTTCCAATTTCACAGTATGTTCAAGAATATCATACAAACTAAAATTTATTTTAAAATAAGATGACATACATATTGTTTTCATTCAATATTGAACAAGAATTAAAGACAGGAATAATATATTTTATAACGTTTTTATTAGCTTGCTTTCTCTACTCTCAAGAAACTTTGCAAGAAAAATTTTGACTAGTTCTAATGAAGTCTTAAACATGTACATGTGTACTATATGTCTAGTAACAATGTCATATAGTTTTAATAATAATAAACCTTTCTAAACCCACGTGTATGGACAATATTATACAACTATTTTTAACTCGATTTTCTGCGAAAAATCTGAGAATAAATTATTTGACTTGTTCTAATTAAGTTTTGAATTATTGAACTCGTTTACGTCAATGTTATCACAACTAAAAAAAGATGCTAATACGTACAGGTTAAAAATATCGTTTCTTGTTGTAAAATGAGAATTTCAAATTTGGTGCAACAAAGTAAAATAATCCTCTCATTCTGATGTAAAAGATTCAAAGAATATTGTTTCCGTTCCGAGAGTGATTAAAATGCTAGTTAAAATTTCGTGTTTTAATTTTTTATGCTTTAACTTTAGAATTATTTGTTCCTATAATTATTTTCCTATTACTTTTCCTAACACAGTAGCAATGGAGGTCCCAAGCATTATTCACCATAATAAGTTTTTCAAACTATAATTCCATTTTTTTAATATTGATTATTTGAATGCTACCCAAGGTGAAATAATGCTTCGCGTTATATTCTAAATTTATAAAAAGAAAGAAAATATGGCCGCTCTTCTAACCAGAACAAACAAACAAACAAACAACGATATCATTACATATTAATATGTCACACCATGACATGTTTTCAAATTACTTCAATGACCTTGCTGACGATGAGTATGAATCACGACTGCAACCCACAATACATAAGTGTATTAAGGTAGTATTTAATAGGGTATGGAATTAATATTTTCCTTTTCTCAAAAGAAATAATTTTGTATGATGATTAAATTCGGTCAAGTATGAAATCTAATTCATAAGTTAATAATTCTTGTAAATTATGGATGATAAGTATCCGAAAATATTATCGATAACTAATATTAATTTGACTCTTCCAGTCTTCAACATAAATAGAGAAAAAAGAATGGATTTTAATAAAACAGTTTTTTTCTATTATATACTCTCACGACACAATTTGACCCAAGAGTACAAAAGAAGTAAGAAGAAACTTTTAAAACACGCTTTTATTTTAAATGAAGTATATTATCAATAAGTTAAAAAGAAAAAAAATGCTAGGACAAATAAAGTTAAATTGTCTTTCTTCAGCGTCTATCCCATTAAACCTAACAATTAAGTGTATATTTTCGTTCTGGTATGCTAGGAAGTACGTAAGTGGGGTCAAAATATAGCTGTTTGGCATTTGGAATGAACGTAATTTGCATGTTTTCAATCAAGTCTAAACCGATTTAGTTCAAGAAAAATTGACACGATTATGGATGATAGTGCAGAATTGCTACTCTGTTTTGAATTGTTTTACCGTATGAAATAACGGGTCGTATTTCTATGTCATATCTATGATCAAAGATATGATGAAAGATATGAGCAAGATATGTTAATTGTTGAGCTATGATCAAAACTTGTGCATTGCACTGTTATATTTTTGATCATATATGTTTGATCATAGAAATATGACCTCGTAATACCGGACACCCAGGGAAATCCAATGAAATATATTACTATTGTCATTGTTTCCATTCTAAATAAGGTGATAACAAGACGTCACACGCAAGATTACTCAACAAAAAATGACAAAGTGATGGGACCCAGAGAACCGAAGAGCAACGAAGAAGTGTTCCGATTTCGGTGTCAGTTACTGAAATATTTCAGTTCTAGTAATGGAATCAGTTTGACGACAAACTTCAAAAACTGCATCCATTTATTTAGTTTCCGTTTAAAAATGTTACGAAATGTTTTCAAGAGTATATTAAGTTGATCTTAGATACATAGCTATGTTCCAAAAATTAGAACTTTTATTATAATTAATTGAACGGTGGAATATAAATTTGTGCACGATAAATTAGTTTAACAAATTTACTAACAATATGAATGAAAATATACGAATAAAACATGCAACAAAATTTTTATCGGTAAAATATCAGCAAATATATTAGTATTAGTATTTATGTAATTTCATGAAATATAATATTACAGTAATAATAAATTATGTCAAACAAAAAATATTCAAATATTCAAATATTCAAATATTTGTTACGTTCTACTTTAATTTAAAGGGGTATTGACAACACGAGTTCTATTTTATTAATCTTTCTTCAGAAGATTCTTCAGGATTACCTGTAGTTAAACTAAAAGACGTTACGTGAGATACTGATAGTTATTCCACTGTAAGTTTCTCCTCTTCAATTATACTGAAGGAAAATCGTCCATAAATACCGTAACTCAAAAATTAGCATTTCAAAACCCTCCTCCATTCCATAACGCACTTGTAACGATACTTCTTACTTCCTCCAAGATCTATTCCCCTCCACTCGCTTTTGTTTGCTTTTCGTAAAATTTGGAGACAAATTTTAATCTCATACTTTTTTGTTGGTCTCTCTCACTAAACTGTTGTGTATATTAATTATAGTAACAATTTTAAGGTTAAAAAGTTCTCTAAGAAACATACTTGATAAAATGTAGTGTTTCGTAACATAAATGATAACACTCACCGCAACGCAGCGTAACGATATAAAAAAATATCCCCTGACACTTTTTAATTTATGAACGGTGCCATAAATGATTTAAATTTTTGTTAGTTAACATGTTTTACATTTTTTTACTTAATAAGAGAATCTTTTGACAACCCTGTTCATCAACTATGTCAATGCAGGGTTATCTGTGAACCCATTTTCTTATTGGTGTAATGTCTTCTTCTAGGATGCGCCACTAAGCAAGGAGGTGGGCTCATGACCTGTTCATTTGGTCGCTGTATCACTCGTGTAGTCTGGAAACATCTCATGCATTTCATTTGTAACTGTGAAGGTCTTCTTTCCGTCGCAGGTGATCCGATGGGAAGGACCTCTGAGCCTGGCAGTGTTTGCGCCGCGCTCCGACGCCGCGCTGGCTGTGGCGTTGCTGCGCCGCTTGTGCACTTGCCTGCCGCAGATGGCGCGCGTCTCTGCCCACTTCGTCTTCCCTGCCAAACACCCACCGGACCTCTCTGCGCGCGCACTCGCCGCCGCCGAAGCAGCCGTCTCTGCGGCAGGGACAGGGCCTCGAGCAGCAGGTTGGTAGTGCTTCGCTGCTCACTAAGCAAACCGCTGCTCACCTGTTCACTTGCGTAGTCCGCGTTTCCTTCCTACGCCTCAGAAGACTTCAGTAGGCAGAGGCGGATTCAAAAGTGTGTCCCCTCTATGCAATAGTAAATATTTCGCCCTTTGAGGGAAGATTTTACGAGAATCACTTTTTAAGTAGAAACCGTTTAACAATAATATAAGAGAAACTTTATTTATTAACATAACTTTCACTAGAAATGAAAATATGGACATTTTTTAAAATTTTCAACGTAGCCACCATCTACATACTTGTCTCTTATACACATCTGTCTTANTTTTCAACACATTCTCTAAGCGTTTTCCACCCAGAAATTCCTTGTTTTGAAAAAATATGAAAGGTGCTAAATCAGGGATAAAGCTTGTCAATAGTGAAGCGCCTGTTTTGGCGAACTTCCTCATCAACCCTTTGGGTCAACTCTTCATTCATGACAATATGCTGTCCGGATCGTTCTTCATTCGTCCTTCCTTCATTAAAAAGCTTGCACCACTCACGCACATTGCGATCATTCATTACATCTTCCCCATAAACTTTGAGTTACCTGTGAATTTCAGCAGGAGGATTTTTCTTACGTTCCCGAATTATGGATCGCACTTTACAATCGGTGGGATTCATTATCAACCTGGAACATACGTCATGTGACAAGCTAGCGGGCACGATGCTCAAACGTCTCTTACTTTTAAGAAATGACCCTCGTATGTGTNTATCTTTGCTTATTATTAATACAAGACTTAAAATAGTATAACTATCTAAAATCGTAAAATAAACCTATATAAAAGCGCTTATAACTCAGTTTTTAATTAATCTTTGCTGATCCAATAAATATCTTGAATATCATTTTTAGAGAACATTAATGACAACACATATTTAGACAACAAACTTTCTTCCAAAGTCATAATTTTTCCTTTCCATTTTTTAGCGTCCCCAAAATCTCGCGCAGTGGGGTAATTGCCTTTGGCTAAATCCGCCTCTGCCCTCATGGCTTACGTTTATGGGTGACTCATGTTTGTATTATGTGCTATCTGTTTAGTATTGTGTTGGACACTACATCACAAGGGGAGCTAATGTCTCCGATAATATTAATTGTATCTGGAGAAAAAGTTATTTTTTCTTGTGTAGTAACTTAATTTAGTAAAAAAAGCAGTCAAGAACTGCATGTGACCACGTGGATGGCAAGAAACTAATGTACTCCTTGGAAGCAACAAGGGACTACCCTATCAATTACGATCAATTTAAACAAAACTTTTGGGTTTCTTTCTTCCGAAATACTTAGGTATTGCATCTAAGCAATATGGTATATTCCAGTATGTTTTATGGTGGGTGGATGATGTATTGCGGTATTTACAGAGAGTTCTCAGGAAGATAAAAACAAATTCGGACCGTCGGTAATTGACGGATGTTTGAATTGTTTAAACCCAAAATCTCATCTTAAAGATACACTTACACTTGTATTCGTGTGTGAGCAACTTATATGAGATAAATGTATCGCAACTTTTGAAAGGTTTGCGATTTCCATGAGCTCAGGCACTTCTACCTCCTTCATGTATACGGCTGCGTTTTCTCTTCGCGATTTGTATCAGGGAATTCTTTATGTACATAAACTGATAAGTTTATTTCTTTAATAGATTAATATATCTTAACTAGTTATAATATGCACTACTCAACACTTTACTGGAGTCAATAGATTATGAAAAAAAAAGTTTGATAATAATGATATAACCTACAAAGAACTGCTAGATTGTAAAAAGCATGGCGAAGCGGGTTCTGGTCACGAGTTCTGTGCATGAGCATACGCGTTTGCGACTTGTATGAGCGACATGTATATTTTTAATTAAGCTCATACAAAATGTATCGGGATTTGTCTGAGGACCTGTCGCACGAGTAACTACATGGCACTATCTCATACAAATAGGCATCTATACCGTACAAATCACTCATAAATTTATACAAGGGTAAACGTACCCTAACAATTACACGTGGTCAAGAATTCTCATTGATCTAGCAAATGAAGTTGGAGGAATATTTCATCAGTGTGGTTCGTTCGTGCTTTCCGCAGTGCACGGTGATCGCTGCGGGCCACCGATCCACTCCACCTTCGACACCTTCCGCCGACGCGCTTCACTCGCGTATCCAGTGAACGCCGGACGGAACGTAGCACGTGCCGCTGCACGTACGCGCCACGTGCTGGTGGTGGATGTGGAGTTACTGCCGAGCGCGGGGCTGGCGACGGCGCTGCGCCCGTTGCTGGAGGCGGCGGCGGGGATGGCGGCGGCGGAGGGGCAGCCAGGAGAAGACGGAGAGGCGTCAACAGTTGCGAGGGCTGTGCCGCTGCCGCCACCGCCACGCGTCTTCGTGTTGCCGGTCTTTGAGGTAATTGCCACTAGTCCCTAATTTAAGAGAGAACCGCCAGTTTTCTCCACAACTTCAGAGCACGTAATTCTTCATATCATCAGTATTTACTCCGCACAAATTCTCATAACCCACTCGGTGTTCGCCTCTTATTGGTGGAGTAGAGAGAAAGGGAGGGAGACATACACAATCATGTGACCTACTACAGTTGATAAAGAAATTGAAACCACTATGAGAAACTGCCCGTAGTATATTCCGGAAATATGAGAAATTTTGCATTATATTTCTCCCCGGACGGTTCTCTCTTAATTAAGGTCTCTAATTTGTTTCAGTTTTCGTCATTTTCTCCGGATTTCGTCAACTGTATTTTGGTGCATATGAGTGCGACTTCCTAAAACAACATTGACCTTTTATTGTCACAGCAACAGTATTCAGATTAATTGTTCCTAATTGTTGTATTATGGAATTTTTTGGTGGAGGATGGCGAAATAAGCGACGCAAATATCATATTTGTTGCAATGCTAATACATTATCCTTAAGTGTCGACAAATATACCTTCAAATAAGCCATTACAAACATATCTTCAAATATGCACAATACGTGACAAATATGACTTCGACACAATTTAAGAATAATCTGGTTTAGAAATAACTGTAAATGTAATTAAATAAATTTTACATGCATTAATCTGGATAACATGTTGTTTAAAAGTGTTACGTAATATTACGAGAATTGCACGATATTATGTTTCCAAATGTTGTTTTGTTATGTTATTCATTTCTCATCAATATAAATCAAGAAAGTGCACTTAATTATTGACAAAAGTGAATTGAAAAGGATGAAGAAAATTTTATGGTTCTCTCATGCTAACTAACAAACTGACAACTACGAATATTTAAATACTAGAAAATAGAGTGGAAAACCACTACCCGAAATCCTTCATATGTATTTGCTTGTACATCCAGTTTTATCAATATAAGTCACCGTTTTTACTTTCTGACATCATGACCGATCCCTGGTTCATTCGGATATTTGGATTTGTACTGTACGTATATATTCGGGATTTTCATTTGGTTCACCCGTTCGACATTTTGACGAAATTGTCGAATACTGACTCCCGGTAGAAATCAAAATATTTTAGAAAAATACATTATAACATGTTTTAAATTATCATGTGAAAAACAACTAGAAATAACTATGATTGTTAATTATATTGTTTTTGTTCGTTTATGATTTATAAACTGCAATGATACATTCCACTTGAAAAGAGATTTTGGACTTTTTTCTTCGGTCATCGGGGTAAAGTTTCGAAATCAATATTTGAAACCAATTTTTCTGTTGATAAATCTTAAATAATTAAAATAAAAATGATTCTCGTAAACTAGATAATTTGTCTTTTAATACCTTAGATTTTTTCACAATAAATGTGAAATTGGAATAATTTTATTTACTAGAAAGATTCAGTTTTAGTCTGTCATTTAACTATAAGACTCTACACCATTATGTTATATTAAAAGTAATTATGTGTTTGTTCTACCTATTATTCAAAATATCAGTCCAGACAAACTATTACAATTATATCATTCATTTTAAATATGTGATATCTGAACTTCAAAACAAATATGACCTTACTATTACGATGGACATCTGGTATTGTAATAAAACGTTCTTGAAGTCTCAGCCATCGTAGCTCACTCTTAAACAATGAATAGAATCATAACATTTTCTTCGCACTTTTAGTCCATGATTCTTTGCGTAACTCGTTTTTGGGAATTGTTAACAATGTCAGTTCTCACACTACTGAAACACCGAATAAATAATTCAGTTGATTCTTCTCCAATTATCGACTACTTCCCAGCTTCTCGAGAAAATGGGTTTATTGTCTTAGATTTTTCCCTCTTCTAACAGTTTAGGTGTGTTTTTCGCTTTTCGAGAAACATTTACAATAATTGCTCTCTTGTACTCAAATTTGGAAAAGATAGATATTTTATTTGAGTCATAAAGTAAATGGTAAATTCGGACGAAGATGCAGGTCAAGATTACATAACAAAGTATGGTATGACCTAAGACTTTGAACGCACGTGTATCCATATAATGATTGAAAAAAAAAGATTAAAAATTAAATAAATAAATAAAATATAATAAAATTCCAACATGCATGATATTAAACCAACGCTTCACTTCAATAAACCTTGACTTCCTCCCACTCCGCTTTCGGCGGGAGCTTCTTTGTAGCGCATCTTGACGAAAGACTCTTCTTCCAAGGATCGTGTACTTGGGATGTTCGTGACTGCTGGTTTCGTGCAAGTGGGTATTGACCGGGCCACGAGATCGACTCGCTGCCATGCGGCATGGCGTTGCTCCGTGTAGTTGATAACAGGCTGCTCTCATAAATTTTCCTGCAGCGAACTGCCCGATCACAAACGGAGCATTCGAAATTGTGGTTAAACTTCCCGGACAAATATTTTTTTCTTGGGAAATAATGTGTCAACTTGACATTTTTTCTAGTTACTTTTGTTAACTCGGATCCTACCTATTTGATTTCTGTTTGCTGGAACATATGTAATATTGATTTTTCTTTCATGATGTTGACGCATTGCTCAACTAAAACGATAAGTGTGTTACAGAACAGTTTCGCTGCTCTTCGCGTCTATTTATACCACTATGAATGTTTGTACAAATATTTGTATTATTTGTACCAAGATTCACTGGTTTTTCTGGGAGTGGAGTAAAAAACCTTCTTACGGTAAAACTCAATTACAACGAAATTGTGCAGAAAACAGACAGACAAATTGGGAAGACAGTTAAAAGGAAACAAATGAAGACACTTAACTCTTGAGCACAAAAATACAAATACGTTACTATTTACGTACGATTATTGATGTTTTGTTTATAAAAATTTGTTAAATTTCCGTATATATTATTAAATTTTAATAACTATTTTGGTGGATTTTTATCATTTTTCTAATGTATATTGTTTATTTTAAAATTATTTTTGTTTTAATATTTTCGTGTTATTTGAATTTGTTAACGGTGTTTTATAGGATATATCAGAATTATAAGAAATAAATAACAGCATAACATAAAATGTCATTAATATTTTATTTTTATGACTCTTAATGATAAATTCTCTATATTCTCTTATTATCTTATTCAACGTCTTAGTGAATTATTATGTTAAAAAAATATGTACAAAGTGCTTTAATTTTGAAAATTTCAATCCCTTTCGGGTATAAAAATGCAATATTTTCGTTTTTCCATTCTATTTATTATGTTTATTATCAAAAATCAAAAATTTATTTACCCAAAACAAACTATGGTTAGCATAATCATTAAATGTCATAAAGTCTAATCCCAGAAGAAAACAATAACAACAACATATGAAAAGATTAAATTGAAAGACATTGACTCTTAAAAGTAATGTAGTGTTCCCTTAAGCTTTTAACATTTTCACCTTTTGTATACCAGACAACTGTGCTTAAACGAACGCTTATGATCATGTCATCACATGTTTATAAAAAACAAATGAGCGCACGAAGGTTTGGTATCATTATCTAGTATCTCGCATGTTTTCCGAAGCATCGGTAGGAATCCGTTTCAGGGTTATCTCCAGAGAGAGAGAGAGAGAGAGAGAGAGAGAGAGAGCGGAAGAACAATAGAAGCCGGATGTCCCTTCTCCGAAAGAAATAATAAACACAACTGCGCCACAATAAGTAACACTAGCTAAAATTGAATGTAACTAATATTCTGTATGATAAGAATAATAATAAATTTATTGTCAAAGAAACAGTACAAACTTCGTATGACCACGTGGAGGACAATAAACTAATTTACTCTCCGGAAGCAAGCAAGGGACCATCCCATCAATTCCCATCAAGGGTCCCAAGGCAGAGGCGGATTCAAAAATTTCAGCAAAAGTTCCTAAATAAGATGAAAAGTTAGCTGCGAGTTATAATACTAAAAGAGTGTCAATATGTTTGTAATTTAACGCAAAAAAATTACATGTACAAATTATTATCGAACTATCGATTATTCTGAGTATAGTGTTTTAAAATCATAAGATTTGAAATAACATTAAATTCACGATTTATTGTTATAATAACCACGCCCTTAGACAAAGCCTAGAGAACCTGTATAAGAAATCCGCCTCTACCCGAAGGAAAAACGGAGAAAAACCCGGGCCAGAATGGGATATTCTGTTCTGTATGATAATATGAACATTTACTTTTATTGGCTTGAATTATACGTCAGATACTACTTTCCTCCATCTTCTAGCTGTAGACAAGTTTACTTCGGTTTTGTTTTTAGCATTGACATTGAATGATAAATTAAACGTCGTTTGTTTGTTGCTCGTAGTTTTAATGTTATGAAGCTTTTTCGGCTGCATGGCAGCTATCGTCAGTAACATATACTGAAAAATTTGTACATGAAAATGACAATAATTGAAACATAACAGTATAACACGAAAGTAAACAATAATTGAGATGTAAAAACAGTATCGAAAGAAGTGAAAAATTATTGAAATTATGAAATGAAATAAAGAAAAGGACAATGTAGAATGAATAGAAGAAAACAAATGCAGAGTGGGCAAACCGACAAAATTACGTACCTGAGTATTGAGGAAACATTTTTGGCAAGTGCGCAGAGGGCACCGAACGGAGGTCATTATATGGT
>NNCF01126191.1:162555-181649 GCA_002313205.1 Laupala kohalensis
TGTGTGTGTGTGTGTGTGTGTGTGTGTAAAATGTCTATGTTACATACAATGACCGAAAATTCTTTATAACATTAAAACTATGAGCAACAAACAAACGACGTTTAATTTATCATTCTTTGATAATGTTGCTAATGCTTCAAAATTACCAAGCGTTAACATTGCAAATAGGAAGCCAGAACAGTCGTGAATAATATATGCTATTACAGAATGTAGCTTTACGTAACTTACAGACGATTCTCTCCTAATATTGTTCATTAGTGACCAGAAAATTATGTCTCGAACTCTTCTTCTTACATACCGTGGACAGACGCGGCGGAACGGTCATTTGTTAGGACTCAACTAGTCAAGTAATATCCTTTCAAATCAATGAGTCATGTAGCTTCTTTTCTTGATATAATTTTTAAATACTGTCATCTTGGAAATGAAAAGGTGAGAGATGAAACAATTAGAAATCCTCAACACATCTTTTCATGCTATGAAGTACTCGTATAATACTTCAATTGTGTGATTTTCTCCGTCCGGTTACGTAGAAAAGACAATTTTCTGGGACATATGCTTAGTAATGTACATTATGGGTATGATATAATCCGTGCATTACTTGGGTTATAATGATTACACTTCCAGTAACAGGTATCGTTGTACCCCACATCTTACGCAGTAGTTAGACAATACATCCTGAACTCTCATTAATGAACATGCGTTACCGAGCTCAACAGGTAATTAGAGAGTTTTCTTTCCTACTTAATTTTCCAAATTCGTTCCCTTGGAAATTGCGCTGAGGCTGTACTGTTGAAATTGGATTGGTTAGTACTCTTTTTATTGAATCACATCCAGAAAACATTTTTAGCCCTAAACATGAAATGTGAGGTATCCCAAAAACTGTTTTTTAGATATTTAATTTAGCAACGTATATTTACAAGATAGTTGTTTTCTCGATAAAATGGTGACAAATAGCAATAACGAAATATCTTACTTCATCCCAACCCACCAGTTTATGATTGGAATTTTGAAAATTCATTTCTTAGTGTGCCTCTACAATAGAAAACAAACATCCTCTAAAATGTTCAATTTCCGGTAGTTCAAAGTTTGTTTTGCTACGTTGATGAATGAGTCGGTCTGGACAACGCAGCTTATATGCAGATATAATTCGCGTTATCCTGAATTTATATTATCCGGATCACTTTCAGTTCCTATAAATCTGGATAAACGTGATTGTACATCATGATAGATGTAACTTAAAAAACCGTGTTGGGCCTCGAGTCCTTTTTATTCTGTAGAACTATTTCTTTCCACTTCGGATGGGATATTCTAAGTGTACGGTCCTCTGCTGATATATCTGTTGGATATTCCTCATAATTGCCTTTTAGATATGGGACGAATAAATACCTATGGATTACAGCATATATAAGAAAGCATTTTACAAGGGTCTTTAAGAATAAGTATATTTATTCCAGGGTAAGGTGAAGAGTTATGTTTTTTAGTTTTAATGTAGAAGTAGTCAAAAGAGGACATAACTGGCCATTTAGAAGGGGATTGATAAAACTATTTCCCTCTTAAAAATAAGACAATAAATTCACCCACGGGATTTTAAATTTTTGTGTATTAGTTTTAGTTCAAGTTCACTCATAATAAATAAAAAATAAGAAGTACATAACTTGTTTATTAATCTGCTCTTAAAAATTTCAATTTTTTTCATTTATTTTTTTCCAAGTTCCTCGACCATGAGGCCACTTCCTGGGTTACTTTTCTCAGTTGTATTTCTTTTTTGTCTTGCTTTCTTTCTTTTATTTGTTATTTATATTCTTTTGTACCTAGTGTACAATTCTCTCAATTTTGTTTCTTTTGAAGTCTCATTTTCTTTGTTAATTTATTGTCCTTTCGTTTTCGTTTATCAGTTTTGTCTTTTATTTTGATTCTCGTCAAGTTGCTCCACGAAGAGGTATGGAACAATCTCTATTTCGCCAAGTTAAGGGTGTCTTATGTCTAACGGGTATCCTTTTATTTCTTTCCTTATTGAGAGTATTTGTTGTACGTATACTTCAGTAATTCAATACACTTCCTTAGTATCGATATATCTTCTCCAAGCCGTATCTGAATAGATACCATTTCCTTTCAGTTTGCTAATCCAGAGTCCTCGTTCCCTATCTGTCAATTCACAGTCGTGTAGTACCTGTCTCACTGTCTCGTCAACCTGTCCGCATTTACAGCGTCCTGTGTCTGTCAAGTTTAGTTTCTGCTTGTATACGTTGAAATCACCATGTTCCCTTTTTATTTGTAGTAATGCACCCGATGGTTTGAACCACTTTCTGCTGTTGTGGTTAAATGTCACATCTTCAATGAACCGATATGCATGTCGCCCTTCGTGTTCTTTGTCCCATCGGATTTGCCAACACTTCGTCAGTTCTCTTCATATTTTATTTTTCCACCCTTTATCCTGTATCTGCATTTCTTTCTCCCCTAGGCAGATCTTCATTTTTGTCGCATCTTATAGCGAAAGTAGTGCTTATCTATTTCAATGTCTGTGGGTAACACCCCAATATAACCTGCATTGCTTTAGTTGAGACACTTTTGTAATGACTGCTCTAATATAATAAGCTTGTTCTTTGGTAGCTGCTTATCCGTCTTTCTATATGTCATGTTTTCCTTCTGCTGCGCCATACACTTCCGCAATACGTCAAATGGGGTAAAAGTGCCTCTTTATACATTATACGTAATTGCTGTATTCCTATGGTTTTATTAGTTATTCCGACTCACATTATCACATAAACTATCATCTTTATGTTCCTCCCCATGTCTTCTATATGCTCGTTAAAACTCAGTCTTTCATCGATGGTTACCCATAAATATTTAATTGTGATCTGTAGCCGTAATCTCCATTCTGGGAATTTAATTATCAGTGCTCTTCGACTTTTTCCTTTCATACCAAATACTATTCCCATTGTTTTTGTCTGTGACATTTTTAACGTGATAGTTGTGCACGCATTCTCGAATTTTTCTAGTATTTGCTTACTTTCTTCTTCCAGTTCTTTTCAGCTTTTTCCCTCAATGAGGAGCGCTACATCGTCCGCGTATGCAATCATCGATATCCTGTCTTGTTCCATCTGTTCAAGTATGATATTTAATACTATATTCCATTGTATGGGGCCCAAATGGCTGCCCTGCGGGCACCCCATGACATCGAATGCTTTGGATAAGTCAAGAAAAACACCCTTAGGATTTTCTCCATGGTCAAGAGAAGTGGTAACATCATTTAAGAAAGAAAATATGGCGCTGGTGGTGGAAAAAGATTTCCGAAATCCGTGTTCATCGTCAGAGAGAATCTTATTTTTTGATAGAAAATCTAGAAGACGCTTATGGAACCATCTTTCAAGGACTTTTGAGAAAGTGGGAAACAAGTTTCCTTTTTTGTATAAAGGTTTCACTTTAGCTCTTTTAAATATGTTAGGATACACCCCTTGCGATAAAGAACTATTAAATATGTTTATGAGTGAATTTAATATAACGTGCGACGTAAATTTAACAATAAATTTGGATATATCATCTATGCCTGTTGAAAATTTTTTTTTTTAATGAACTGATGATTTTCATGATTTCACTGGCGTTAGTTTCGGAAGTGAACATTGGTTTTGAGATATTGAATTAGTTGCTTGTATATTGTAGCATGCTTGTACGTATCTGTTTGTAAGCGAAAATGTGTTTGTGTACGTATGTGAATATACACACATATTGGCCTCATTTAGATAATTAATTTCTTTCATGAAATTTCTTGTGTACTTATTTTCTAAACATTTTATACCGTTTGTGTGTGTATTTTATACATATTTGGGCGAAAATTTATTTAACTTATTATAATAATAAGTTTGAATTACTCCATTTCATATTTACGATGAGTATATACATAAGTTTATAGATTAATCATGTTACGTCGAATGAAAATGGTAGACGGGACCGGGATTCGAACCCGGGACCTTGAGCTATGTAAGATTTCTATATAAGTTTATAGGAATAATTCTATATTCCTTATCATGTAGTGGGAACTAGTACAAAATAATAATGCGTTTAAACTTACAAGTCAGTCATTAACTTTGCTGATAAGATAACGTGCACGACGGTCTGCAGTGTGACGTTCTCAGGTGGTTAGCCGAACACTGATCGAAAATTGAATTTACTTCTTTTTTCGACAAATAACTTTTTACTTCAAATTATTTATTTAAATAACACTTACGTAAATATATGAACAAAATAAGACCATTACATACATATATCGTAATTATATAGATCCAGCCAGTATGCATATACAATAATATTACTTTATTTCTGTACATTAATCAAAATGACTTTATAATAATCTTTAAATAAACCCGAGACAAAAAGATTTAAAAAATTGAGAACCTTGAATAAAATTACAGATAATTTTTTCAAAAGGGATGCATTGTTTATGTATATATACATACTTACAAGAACACCATTGTGGAAATATTAAACAAAACTATGACAAACTTTAAATATTTTCTTTGTTACTAACTAACATTCATAAATATAATTATATAGCTAAATCAAGAGACTTCAGAAATGAGTACACAATGTCTAAATAAGTACTTTGAGCAGATCCTCAATATTAGCTTGTTTTAACAACCATATTTTTAGATTTTTTGCAAAGAGTTTTACAATTTTATATCAGGTGATAAACTGTTGTAGCATTTTGGCCCTAAGAATACAAAACTTGTTCTGAAAATGGTTTTATATCCCTTAGGTCGTATTAGATTACCTTGAGAAGCTGCTCGGGTTCTGTTGTATTGCCTGTCCGTATGTCTGTTTCCGCTCCTTAAATAAAACAGTTTGAGGACCTTGCAAACAAACAAATGTTTCAATGGCGAAATGGAAAGGTTGAGTCTCTTTTCGGTTTTCTTGTTATTAAACGTATATAATGATTTTGTGTGACGGAGAGTGGTGTGAGTATGTTTTTAGTGACTGATCCCCCTAATTCAGTATACCATAAGCTAATCTTGAGTTTATCAAGGCAAAATAAAAACTTGTAAGAAATAAGGATTTACAAAATATCCTAATGTTATTTCTTAATTCTGTATGCAAAGCGGTTGCATGGTTTTTCCAACTTATTTGGTCATCAATTTGGACTCCTAGATATTTAATACTATTTACTTTTTCAATTTTCGGACAGCCGCAGTTTAAATCTCCGTTAAAATGAATTTTATGAAATGTTAAAGGGTTTTCAAAACAATATCCTTTTAAGTCAAAATTAATGTACTTAGTCTTACAAACTTTTATAACACTAACATTTTTGCTGCACCAAATACGCAACGCCTTCAGATCGCTTAACATTCCTAGCCAAATGGTATTCCAATCTTGGCTCGCGTAACGAATCGTGACGTCATCTGCGAACGCGCTCGTAACTCCCCTTAGGGGTTGGTACAGAAGATCATTAATAAATATTAAAAATAAAGTCACTGACAAGACGGACCCTTGAGGTATCCCCTTTCTAATGTCTAATTGTTCGCTGAGACAGTTTTGAATTTTTAATTGCTGAGTGCGTCCTTTGAGATAGCTTCTGAACCAGTTCAGTGATACTCCTTTAAAACCTAGCTTCCATTTCATAATTAAAATATCATGATCTACTAAGTCAAAAGCTTTGCTAAAATCTATAAAAATACCAGATGTTTTTTTCATTATTATTAATACTATTGTAGATTTTTCCATAAAAAAGAGGATGTTGCTAGTTCAGTATTTTACCTTTCGTGAAACCAAATTGTCTTTCATTGATAATTTTTGGATTGTTTAAAAAATTTAAAATTCTGATTTTCATTGCTTTCTCAATCATATTAGGAAGCACAGAAAGTAAAGCAATCGGTTTGTGGTTCTCCAACAGCTCCCTGTCCCCCCTTTTGAAAACTGGTACAACTATACTATTTTTAAACTTAGTGGGAAAGTTTCAAAAGTTAAGTTAATTATTTGTGAGAGCACAGGAGAAATAGCTTTACAAATATTCTTAATAATATCAACAGACAGTTGGTCTATACCTGTTAACTTTTTTGTTTTTTCATGGCTTGTAATNAACTTCCTTATTATACTGTCAATTTCATGGCTTGTAATAGGAAGTATAAAAAATGTTTTTGTACATTGTAACAGGAGAGGTCAGGGTTAGCATAAAAAGTAGTATTAGATAACAGTTTCGTAGGTTCATCAGTAAAATATTTGTTAAACATTTCAGCAATAGAAGTAGGGTCATCTATCATGGTAGAGTGAGTAGTATTTTTGTTAATATTTTTCTGCATGATATTGTAAAACTTGTCTATAGCTTCATTCACATTCGTACATATATCAATCGTCGACCAGTCAGTAATAAGTAAGTCATGCTATAAAGTCACAAAGTCAATGTGTTTTCTGTCATAAGTAATGTTTACATGTGAATTTATTTTTTTATAATCAAATACTAATGCAGTTAAACTATGATCGGTTATATCCAAGTGGTAAACAGATGTTCTAAAGAGTTGGATGTTTCTATGCCTAACAAATATGTGGTCTATGGAAGTGCGAGTGTCCTCAGTAATTCGTGAAAGTTTATCGATAAGAGATATAAAAACATTGTTGTTGTATAACAGAGATATATAGGATTCTTACTCCATGGATTCCCCTTCCAAATTAATATTTATATTGCCTAAAAGAATAGCATTAGACTTTAATCCATACAATTGTCCTTCTAACTCCTGAATAAATTCTAATTCTGTATAACTATGAAATCTATATATACAAAATATGTTAAAAATGACATAATTAAAAGTTTCCAAAGTTAGTATACCTGCAGTTTTCATTTTATTGTCTATTTTTTACAGTTAATACTTTTTTAACGTATTCAATCAATCCTCCCGCCCAATAAGACTCATTGCAATTTGAAAAAGTATTATAACCATCCAGTTGATAAAAAGGTAGTTCATTGTTAAATATCCATTTTCAGTTAATACTTTTACATCTACTTTGAATTTTAAACTTTGTAAGTAACCTAAAAATGAATTAATTTTTTTCTTTAACTTTTGATATTTAAATGAAGAACACTATAACCCTTACGTTCGAATTGAAAAAAAGCTGGGTCTAACGTGTCGAACGTAACACATTCATTCATTTAATTGAAATAAAATAATATTCGAAGAATGCAACCACTTTGACATCTGCTTTTCTTTTATATGTATCGTATTTAAAGGTTCTTGATGTCGTCAAGACAATCAATTCTACGACATGGCTGACCCGCCTCCCTTCTTACAAAAATTTTGCCCCCTTTACTCCAAACGTATTTGAAGTTTTTGTTTGGCTGCTTCCTTGGTTTGTGAGAGAAAAAACTTAGTTTCAAGAGAGAGAAATGTTCATTAATGAATTCCGTGATAGAGTGACCAAATGATGGGTGAATCTTATTAGCTGTTAGTGGCCGGGTTTGTTTGAAGCTGGTGATCCAGGTATCATTATCCTCTCTCTTGCAGAATTTGACATTAATAGGTGACGTAACTTCCTTGCTGTCTCTTANTTCCTTGTTGTAGGACGGAACTCTGTGGGCTGCCACTGCCCTGTCCTTGACGAAGTCTACGCAGATGAAACGTCCAATGTCTGTCAGCACCTGGTCTAGGTTCTCTTGCGATGTTTCAGGGACGCCGATTATCTCAATGTTCGATCTTCTTGAGTATTGCTCGAGGTTTCTAAGCCTGACTTCCATCTTGTTGACAACTTCGTGCCTTGTTTTCTGCTTTCAAGAGATTGTTTTCTTTCTTGATTTCTTTATACTCCTTATTGATCTGTTATGTGTTACTCTTGTCCAGTGCATCAGATAGGAACTGCAGAGAATCCTTAAATTGGTTGATATCAGCAGCTGAATTTTTAATTTCCTTAAAAACCTTCTCCTTGAAGGCCTCAAAAATGTTGAATAATAACTCTTTAGTCAGTGTTGTTGTAGTATCCACCGACCTATTACTTGATACTGATGAGGACTTCACAGGCTTTGCTCGTATCGTCTTTTTTACTGTTACGCGTTCTGAACGAGTCAGGGAATGCAGATTTAGCACAGTCATCATGACACACATAACCTCAACATCTAAAACACTGAACCACCTCGTTATCGTTCTCACATGCTTTGTTACACACACTACCGATCGCCGGCATTTTTAAAATCTATTTAACTATTTAATAATGAGAAATAACACACGTTAAAACCAGTATACAAAACACGCGCCGCCGCCGATCTTGAGCCGAGAACCAGCAGTGACAAGGTCCGCACTGCACGAGCGATAGAGACTTCTTATTATTGTATACTTTTATTATGCCTTCTTTTCTATCTGCATGGCTCACTTGCAGATTAATAAATTATTATGATTATAAGCATGTATCCTTCTCAGTGATCTGACTAGCACTAATCCTACCTTAAGGGAGACGTGTTTGTCGTAGTGTTAAATTATACCAACGCAGCGCCGCGTAGCGTTTCAGAATACGCAATGCACGATCTTCACGTCTCTGCTCCTCCTCAGGTGGAACAGTCCGTGGGCCGCGTGCCGTCGTCCAAAGCAGAGCTGCTGGAATTGTACGCACGTGAGGAGGCATTTGTCTTCCACCGTTGGTTGTGCCCGCACTGCCAGCGCTTCCCTGGTCTCCTGCAGTGGCTGCGGCGCCCGCCTTCCGCCGCGTCAGCCGCCCGCATCTCCGCCGCCGCCGCCCCCGGAGCCCTGGCACCGGCCCGCCCCCGCCCCCGTCTACGCCGCCCTTCCACACCCGTCCCCACCGCCTCTCCCACGCAGTTACAAGCCTCTGCTCCTGCCCCCGCGGTCACCCACACCTCGGTGGATGTGGTGCAGCCGCTGCTCTCAGCCTGGAGGGAACCACCATTCCATCGCTGGGAACCTGTCTTCGTGGGTGAGAGTTCATCGATACTCATTGACACAGTTCGGATCGATCTGCACTGAAACATCGCAAAGTAGGTCCCCAAAAATGTATGATATGCACGAAAAATTCACTAAAATATTCGAAACAAGAACTTTAAAATCAAAGTTACCTATGTATCTACTAAATACTAAAAAAGTGCAAGCGTAAATTATTTATTTATTTTATGCCTTTCGGCGATGTTCCATAAGGTCTGCTCTTCCACCTAACCGTGACTTGGGTAAGGGAATTGGGAAGGAGAAATTTTGGGTTGTTGGATTGCCAGGGAACTTAGATACCTAACCAACACCGCCTCACCTAGTTCGGCCGAGCAGGGTTTGAACCCCCACTCTACCGCTCAGCGGCACCGTGGATGCAAAGACGCTTCAACTAGACCACCGCTGTCAGTAAATTGGGTTAACTGAATTACACCACTGCATCGTTATTCAACCACAACTAATAATAACCTACTACTACCACAACTAATAATAACCTACTACTACCACGCTCGTTCACTCTGTATTAGCTATGTTTAAATAATAAACGTAAATTCTGATTGATTACAGTATATTAAACTAAAATTTAGAGATTTCAAATGGTTTCACAAGGTTTAAAATGCCAAAAATTGTTTCCTCAAGCCATAGAATGTCAGGGGGAAAACATGCAAAACTCGAGCCTCATTAGATTGCTTATTAGCTTATTGGATCTTGTATTTCGCAAAAAGTATCTATTTTTTGGTACGTAAATCAATTTTTTGCGTCGGATGGGAAAAATATATAATCTCACAGTATCATAAATGACTTTAAACTTGTATCATTGTGCACACAATAGCTTCGAAAACCTTATATTCGCCTCTGGAAAGAGTTTTAACGAAAAGTCATAGTTAAACATTGTGAGTCTTTTTGATGAACCAAGTTGAATAGCAACATTTTAATTCAAAACATAGTTCGTTGCTCCATTTCAGAATAAATTACAAATGTTGCAAAGAAGTAAATTCTGAATACTTTTGAGATTTCGGAGCTAAATGAAGATTAATTCTCGGATTTTTATTTTTCACAATGTATGAGAATTGTAAACTAATTCATTATTTATTTATTTTTAAAGGTATTGAGCAATACGAATTACGAAATAATTTCGTTCCAGAAAAACTAATTTTAATTCCTGTGGAACGTTAGTCCCTACACACGCGTGCATTGCGGGTTGCAGTACTATCTATCGTGAGATTTCGTTCTCCATCATGTGAATGAAATAGTTTAGATTTTATTCAATGTTATAAATCAAATAACTAATTATTGGGTAAAGGACAAAATACGACAAAAGGTACCTTTGTATACCTGAGATTATCGTCCCGGTATATGCATCCGTAGGTACTACAGAAGCTGTATCTTTTGAACTTGGTGATGACGAAAATCGCGATTTTCTGTACTTCTTGGACCTAGTACAGATTGCTATAGAATTAGTCTCGATTCTGTTATGATAAACCGGAAGTATATCTCAACCGATTTACCTCGACTGGAATTCTCAGAAACCCCATGCTCTAGTATTTTATTCTCAGAAATCCCATTAGTTTATTGCCCTCCACGTGGTCATACGCAGTTTGTACTGCTTTTTTGACAATAAATTTATTAAATTATTAGTATGAATGAAGACAAATTCTGGTATAAATACACATTTATTCTCATCTCGGTGACGAAACGTTGTTCAAATGAGGTTAAAATTTTGATTTATTCGTCTGAGACGTGAAAACAGTCATTCTTAAAGAACATGAAATAAGTAGTTAATTTGATCACAATATGAACTAGCAAATAGGATTTCTCTTAATTGCAGTTATGGTTTACAGCTATAACCTTTGACTCAATTCCGAACAGAAGGAAACGATCCTTAATGGCAGAATAGGATAGACCCGAGTGGCAAGTTTCAGTGTAAAAGGAAAGAATTGTCTCAAATTTCTTTTTAGACCAATTACTTCTTCGGATCTTTGCAAATTCGTTCCAGGAGAGTCTATTTTCAATATTATGCGGTGATGTCCAATGGCGTATGTGTGTATATGTCAATTAAGAATTTTGTTCCCCCGATAGCTTACGGACAAATTGATGTATCGAAACCAAACCTTAGATTTCACTTTGAAGGCGTTGGGAATAGAATCCTATTTCTGGACAGCTTATAGCGACTTCATTTATACACCGCGCTCCACTTACTCTTTCTTGATATTCAAAATTTTGAAAATATGTTTAGAAACATTTTGATTGGTCACTTAATCCTGCGTACAGATGTCTAAACCGCATTCCTGTACGTCGCACCGTTTTCGAGATACAGCGAAAATTTCTTATATTTTTGTATATAAATTTGTATATAAATTTATATACAGCGAAAGAGGAGTTATCTTGGAGGTGCTATTTGTAATCCTGCCGAGAAGACTGTTGCAAAGAGTTTAATGTGGAAGATAATTCGTGCAATCTATACTTGAATGTGTTATAATGATTTTTAGGAGTTTACCACATATTGTAATGATAAATATTTTGAAACCGATTGATCATTTCAATCTGTCATCTTGTTTAATAATTCTAATATATTATTATTATTTCTTCCTTAAAGTATTTTCTTTTTTCTGATATTTTTAGTGCCATGAGTTTTCGTTATGACTTATAATTGGGACGTTGAGTGGGGCACACTCCTGTTTTGAAATCTCTGGTGAAGACTTGATCCCATCATCATTGCGCAGGTAGCGGAGCTGATCCACTGTACGCCGAAGCCCTGACGTGGGAGGGGCGCCAAGACAAGATGACGCAAGCGGCCGAGATGTGTCTGCGCGGCTACCGCTTCGTGGTGCTCGATGGCGCTTTCCTGGTGCACACGCCGGGCGTGAAGCGTCCTCTGTCGCGGCGCGAGGCGCGAGCGGAAGCCAAGGCGCGCGCCACGCACGAACGCGCCAACGTGAACGTGTACGCGCGCATCGCCAAACGGTTGGCGCAGCGATATCCGCAACGAGCAGACCGCTGCCACGTCTGAAGGAACGTCCCCCGTGGTGTAGGGGTAACGTGAGCGTGCCCGTATCTGAAGGGATCGACACACGTTGGGAACGATTCTTCAGCTTATGCTCACGCTCAACAAGTTGTGATTAAATGTGTGTATGAATGTTTCAAATCAAGCTAGTAGGTTCACAAATTACGTAACGTATCCTGGGGGTAGGGGGGTTGCGATGGGGTAGAGGGGGGGTGTTAACCTCGGTGTTATGTAATGCTAAGTTTTATAGCGTATGTTTTATAGGACGCTTTTTAAGCTGAAATTTCGTCATTATCATTCTTGTAGTCAACCACTCATTGAGAGCGCAGATCAATGATTAACGAATATTTAAGTCACAGAATCAAAATGTCTTATTTTCCAAAAGCAACGAGAACTATTCTGATCCGGGGGAAGGGTGGTAGAGCTAGCTTTACCTAATTATTGGAGAGGGTACTTTACCTAAGATGTATCGGTACAGGTGCGTTATGGAAGGCAGGAGGGTGTTAAAAATGTTAACTAGAGCGTTACGTAATTTATGGAGGGACCCGTTCGTGATTGAATGTCTTTGGGCAGAACTCCCAAAAATTACTCCGTGGTGACTTTAGGCGCCGAGTCTCGGAACATTTCCCACGACACAAAATTTAACACATGTTTAGTTTTCAAATATTTATACTAACTTTTCAAACGTAAATTTTTTTTCTCATATGACAAAATAAGGACTTATATTTGTACGTCTTGTGAGAATTTATTGTGAAGTCAATGGAAACAGAAGTTTTTAAATTTAAAAATAATGTACATTTTTTCAACAATAGTCATTTATACTATTATGTTAAAAGTAATCTAGTCATTAAAATAAACTATGCTTTTTTCTCGAAAAAAGAAAATCAACCGGTACGCACACTGCATTTCCCAAATGAAGAATACTGAATTTGCAGGCTACAGTTTCTTTGGTATCATATTTAATCTACTAAGTAACAGGTAGCATTAAATAAGTTTAAAACTAAAAATATAGGTAAAAATAGTTTACACGAAGGAATTTCTAAACCTTTAAGTGACAAACACGAACGACGAAGTAGTTCTATCGCACTGGATTGTTACACTGATGAGTGTTCATCTATCGATATTTCTTGACGCCATAATTCGAGCATTAAGCCAAGGTAGCAAGACCACGGGACACACTTTTAAATAGTAAATTCAAAGTTTCACAACATTTTTTTTATCATCAGTTTACAGAGGCGTACCGGCACAAAAAAAGTTCTAAAAATAATTAAATTTCCACTATACTGTACAATTAATAGTTCATATTAGGGGCACCGCTGGAAATGATCTGTAGATCAGGGGAGTCGCGGATCTAAAAAGTTGGGGAACCAGTCTAAGGACAAGTCCACACTACTATTTTTGTGCTCGCATGACTCGCGAATATAACACGCGATGAGCGCAAAGCGTGAGTCCTTTGTCTGAGTGACTCTGTCTCGTGACGATCCATCAATAGGATTCGCGACGAGGAACTGAAATAGTTAACAAGTTACTGAAGTATTGTTGATGGAATATAAGTGTGCACGAGTCAAAGCAAATCCAGAAATTTGTCATTTGGCAAATCTCGGCTTTCTTCGATGTGCCCAAAAGACCGACACTCTGCGGGTAGGGCGAGAAACACGACAAAGAGCAAGCAACCCATCCACACTATTCGCTCTTTGGCGATCGGTCGCTCGGGATTTGCGGAATGGCGAATGTCTGGAGCCGCCTTAAAGCTGGCGGACGAACTCAGGAGTAGTGTGGACGCGCTTTATGGTGAGGTATTGTGACTGTGAAGGGTGTTAGGGTGAAAAGTTAGGGTAAACACTTTCCTGAGTAAAAGTGTTTGATCTAACTTGTTCCGAGAATCTATCTTTAGGATCAGGTTCCGAGATCATATCAGTATATCAGGATTTCTAAAATAGCAAGTGTATCTTGATTATGTTTAGGATGGGACTTGATGACTCGTATACGGGAATGTATGGTTTAGAAATGACCGTTAATTCTAATTTGCCGAATGAGCTCTTAATCAATCGCATGTCTGGCACAGAATATCACGAGATAGCACACGGTTATTCAGGTTAATTTTGTAAGCCAGTCGGTATCCAGTGAGTTCATCTTTCGATTGACAGAATGCTGTTATGTATTAATATTAATACGCTTAAGGAGTATCCTCATTCACACGACTACATCAAAGGTCCCGAAGAGTGTAGTTTCTCAAGAACATAGGTGACTGACACCTCCAGTTCAGTCTCCTATGTATCTTTTGGCTCTCCACCTGCCCTAAGATCGTCGTGTCAACGAACAGGGTAAGAGGGTCTGGGGTCGGTTTAATTTTTCTGTCCGCGGTATTTGCCTGGAATGCCAAATCAAATCACGGAGACATTCGTATAGAGAAACCTGATTGGACGCAGCGGCGAAAATCTAACACACCTCATGTTTGACCAAGTTATTTCTGAGACATGAGACAGCTGTCCCACCACTGATAAAGGTGCATTCAAACCAATGTTTTCAAATTACAGGAACTCCGTAACTGAAAAATTTCGCTAATCAATATGACCTAGTATTTAGAAATAAATAAAACTGAGTTACATCCACTTGATACTGCAAATAACAATACTTTTTTAATGCCATAGAATTTGATACCATTTTATGGAACTAAGGACATTCACTAAAAGATAGTAAAGAACATCACTGACTCCCAATTAATGTACCAATTCTTTTCACCACACCTTTATTGACTAGTGTGAGTGGTAAACACTTTGTTCTTTCTTGTTCCTTTTATTCTCTTGTTATCTGTAGTCAGTAGCGTATCTAAGCGGGGGCAGAGGAGCCGTCCCCTTCGGGCCTCCTCATGTACGGGACTTTCAAACGGGTGACTAAATATCGTAAATAAAATCGTAAATCTGAAAATAAATATTATCTGAAACATTTTTAAAGAAATAAAATAAATACAAGTTGTTCTTATTAAAGAATAAAACTAAATTTTCAATTCTGTTTCATTTATAGGAGCATTATATATGTACAAGTAGGCATACAAACACCTGTGTGTTTGGGGGCCTCCATAAGCTTTAGTGTGGAGGGTCTACCAATTTACCCCCGGACTTCATGAGATGTACGTACACCACTGTCTGTAGACATGCATGTCACAAATGCATGTACTAGATAAGTAATCTTTCTTCCCTGTTCGTTACATGGGCTCAAAATGTATCTAGAAGACACAACCAACATCACATTTCAGATAGAAATCATTGGTTGATGAACTCTTTAATCTCATATTTCACTTAAATCTCCTTTTGCCTTCTCAAAGACTTCCTCTTCTTCATCTCACTAAATATCGTGAATGTACGACATTCAGTTTCGGTGCCTCTCCTGTCCAATAATGCATATTTTAGTTTGGTTAAACAGAAAGAAAAGTCTGACTCACAGATATATTATGAATTTCAGCTCACTTTTTCTACTATTAAATCAACTGTCTGATAAAAATTCAAGAGAAGATTATCATCAATGTCACCTTTCAAAAAAAAAGTATAATATGTTTCATAATAATGTGTGAACTGGAACACACGTGAGATAATTTATCAGTGATAAGAAGTTAATAGTATAATAATTAATTACATGAAATGGTCAGGGAACTAACCAAACTTGTACCCCCACTCACACAGTCATCTAGAAAATGCATTAAATGAGAAACTTTGCCTATCTTTAATAGCAAGTATTATAATGTTTGTTGAGAAAATATCATGATCAGTTATCTCCAGAATGTTAAACATATTGAAATTAATATAGTGTATATATCATAAGTTTCAAATTAAATACATTTTTCCGACCTAAAACCATTATTATACACAACCAATGATAAATAACTATCAATATTTTGTTTCTTAAAAAAAAATGTTTTTCTATAAAAAAATTAACATTTTTTTATCATTTGGATGAAACTCGCATTTTCAGGTAAATATATTCTTCATTGTAAGTCAAAGGTTTTCCATGACACACTTATTCTCAGTTTATAAATATAAATATATTTACCAACATCTCACATATAATTTTATTAGTGATAAAAATATAAGTCTTATTACACAATTTCTATGGTCTCCTAATACTATCTTACCTTCTTGAAACAAATATCTTTTCAATAAATGAGTCTCGTAAGTTTAATCAACAAACCAGGGTTGGGAAAGGAAGGGGAAGTTAAGAATATAAATTTTCTTTTCCACTTCCTGAGAAATAACTATGGACAATAATTTCTTTTTGAAGAAATAAATAAAAACACCATACTATGAATATTGAGTGAGTGCAATTCACTGCAAGTAACAAATATCATTGCTGCAAGCAACAATGAACCTATATAATTTCCAATAGTTCTGTTCCCTGAAAATTACTTCTGTGAATTCTGGTATATATTACTTGGGGAATATTTGGTTCTAAGTAATCTGATATTTACAAAAATGTACAATTTACTAATACTTAGTAAATGACATATCCTTAGAGTATGTGCCATGAGAACACAATCTCTCTCAGATACAGGCCTAATATATTTTAAATACATTATTTTAAACTATCACAATTGATACAGGTCATAAAATAAAAATTATTTGTGACAGATATGTTCAATAAGGAAATATTTTGAAAGTAAGAATAAATGTTCAACATTTTTGAAACATACTCCCCAACACTTCTTTTAACATTGCCAGTTGATATTGCCATTCAATGTAGCTAGCACAAAAATTATTAGTGTGTAAAATTTAATGACAAAATAGTGTGATTTGCTTATGAGCAAGTTATAAATAAATTGAAGCTTTTATACCACTCAAACTGAAATAAAATGTTCTCACCTCAATAATTGCTAAATATGATAAAAAAATCATTTAAAGTTGTTCATTCACCTACAAGTGTGACTTTCCCTTTTGTGGTACCTATCGCATGAGTAAAGATACCACAATTTAGGGTGCAGGTAAAATGGTTACTAAGCAAGGATTCAAATAGTTCACAAGAGCTCTACCATTAATAACCATATTGCATTCTAGAGTGAAGTAGGTTGTGCACTTGCAATTTTACTGTTTGACCTGAAGTAGAATCCTTGCTCTACCTCCATTTTGACCACAGTTAACTTATTTTATTCATTTACCATTGTTTTATAGCAATGAATAGGTAATGCTATATTCTAAAATATTTTAAAATTAATAATAGAATTTATTAAATACTTTGGCATTCATTGCTGAAGTACATCAGGTTGTGAAGCAATAGTAAGTAATAAATCATTATAAGATTATCTTTAAATCATATTAAGACAAGAAATGTATTTGTGTTAGAAATCTGATTGCAATTTATGTAAATAATTTAAGTAAAATAAATACCACTCAGAGTAGTATGAACATTATCCTGTTTCAGAAAAGTGAAGCTTGTAGAGGAGAGGTTATTTTCCTCAACTTAAATTTTAGTTTGGTTCCAAGAAAATTCTTTAATTTAATAAAAATATACAATTTTTACCTCCACTTATATTAATATGTGGTATAAAATATGATTCTTAAAGTAGGAACATTCTTCATATTGAACACGTTATGATGTGTACTATAAGAGGAAATCACTTTTATTATGCATTAATAACTTTATGCTAATTCATTAGATTGGGCACTTTTATAAAATTTCTTGGAAACTTTTCCCAACTTGTTGCTTTCTTAACCCAACTTAATTTTTGGAGAAGATGCTTAAGACTCCAAGATTTCTGCAATGATATTTTCATGGAGGATGATATAACTTTGAACTTATTCTTGGATCCAGTCTAGTAAACAGGAAATGATAAATTTCAAGGCTCGTGAAAAGTTCTTCATGTTCCTAGAGAATGTGTAAAATGAGAGAATGGAAGTACTGTACGTTTTTCTTTAGGGTGTATGATGTGCGAAGTAATTATCTCACCAACACTATCGCCTGTTGTAATAATAAAATCATGGAACCTTATACACAAAAATACATCAAAACACATCAATCATCTTACATGTTTGAGTAAACAATTAATATGAAATCTCCTTAAATACTCTCCAAAAATGAATGAGTCAATGCAATAACATTTGTGACATTGAAGTTAATCTATTTAAATGATTTTATCCAAATAATAATTTTTTGAAATATCATTAAACTTTATTCTGTGTGCAATAACACTTTACTATTGAAATACATTTCTTCCAGTATTTGTAGTGTTGAGAGATAAAAGAAGTGAATGAATTCCCTTAAAGTATTACATTTCTTGAAATTGTTTCTATTTTGCAAAGTCATGTGCACATTTTCTTATTGCAAAAAGGACATTGAGAGGGTTCATGTGTTTAAAAAATAGGATCTTGGTATTTTACCTGCATTTTGTAAATACCAAGTTCACAATGAAATAGAAGGGAAAAACCTCTCTCTTTGCTGTGTTGTGTGCCTGTAGAACTTTCTGCGATCATTTACATCTAATGGTTTTATAGTGAAATGGAAAATTTTAATATCTAGCAATAAAAGTTAATGAGTACAATAAATATGTGTAGAATTTTTTTTCTATTTACCTTTGTGCCTTTGTATTAGAATTATTTCAACAAAATATGAGTAACACAATAATTCCAAGTTCAACTTTGAATATTAATAGCCCCATCATTGAATTCTTCCCATGATTTGTGACCACAAAAAACAACCAGTCTGTATTAGTAACACTCAGTTTAAGAAATAATGTAATTCACGACACATTATTAGAGGGATATTAAAAAAATTATTCAACACCATCGGTAAGATTTCAGAATCTTTTTGAGGGAAAGTGGTAAAATATTTATTGAATGTGAGGAAAAAAATATCCATTTTGACTAATATTAGCCATCTGGAAATTGTTTTCCTGCATCCTATTGTAGTATTTGTATATGGGAAGTGTAGCATGCTATAGAAGCTTATCTATATGGAGCGATAGGAGGTAGAAGTTGGGTGGTAGGTCATTGTTAGGAGGAGGGTCAGATAGCTGGGTTTACCAACAACTTGGCCAACATGGAAGGGTTAGTAGGAGTGGTTAGAGTAATACTAGGAGGAGGTGGATAGAGGAAGGAGGGTATGTTTTCAGTAGTCACAGCTAAATGAACTAGGACATTAATGTGAAAAGCTATAATTTTTTTACTGATCCCACCTGGAATTAAATCTGGGGTGAC
>NNCF01126191.1:199706-215458 GCA_002313205.1 Laupala kohalensis
AAAAAAAAGGAAACAAGCAAGGGATCACCCCATCAATTTTCAATATGGAGTGATCAATTTAATATTTGTGAAAGTAGTTGTTCAACAAATATATTTTATCTATTTTTTATTTTGAAATTAAATTATAATAGTAAACATTAGTGATAAGTATTAATAAAATTATTCATGACATTCCTGCCTGAATGTAAATCTGCCTCTACCTGAAAAAGAGTCCAGGCCAGGATGCTGCCTAGTGTGATAATGTACACAACCGTACCAAGAAAGAAATTAAATAGAATGTGCGAAATAAAAATTGTAATTGTCAGAGTTAAGAGTACTAATCATAGGTGTGATGTTCTGTAAGAAGAATTAATATCGCCCAACAATAACTCGAATAATGAAAAATATATTGAAACTCATATTAATGTCTTAGTGAAATCAATAAATTCTTTAACTTTACAGGAGCAATGGTATAGTAAGAATCTTTTAACAGCTGATTTGAAGAGAATATCTTTTACATTCTTGGGAAGAGAACCATTCAAAACAATTCCTGAATGATAATTTAATTGTGTATAAACCTCTTTTATATGAGCTTCCATTACACCTATAGTGTATAAAATGTGTTTTTTCGGCAATACTATGTATTGTTTTATTCAAGAGAAATATTCAACACACTAGTTTTATTCAGTTTAGACATTTTCTTAGGGTTACAAGACTTCCGCAATTTAGATCTATTCTAAACAATTGTTTTTTCATTATATAGAACATATAAACACGTATAGTTGATGTCCAATTATTTGGATGGACTGAGACAGGACTGTGTTTGGATAATCAAATATCTGGATTATTGGATCATTTCCATAAGAAGGTCATTTTTTAATTAAAATGATTGAGGAATATTACATTGTTGAGGAGGAAACAAAAAAATAATTCACCATGTTAAAAAAATAAAGTTAATAAATAAATATAGTTAAAAAATTTAGTAGTATAATAAGTTTATCGTGGTTGCAGTTAGATAAGTACAGTAAAAAAATAACAATAGTTTACAGAAATTATAAATGCAAGGGTTTTTGCTCATTAATCCTGATAGTTGGTGATCTGGATGATTTTTCTCCTGTACTTTCATATGATTCATTTATACTTTTATAATATTTATGGTATATTCTTATGATTTATATATTAACAAATTTATGATTATATATTAGGAGCCATTGGTAGAATGTATTTTTAATTTCAATCTCAACGCTTCAACTTCAGATTTTGAACTTGGTCAGGTGTCTTATCAATAAAATAAATGTTCTTACATGGGTATGTGACATTGTGTTTAAAAAAAATTATAGTGGCAGAATAAATTAATTTTTGAATGATAAATATTACATCATTCAATGAAATAAAAATGTATTAAAATATTTGTGAATTAAAAATATTAAGCCAGTTTTGTGCTTAATTTTAGTTGAAGATTTTGTGAACTTAATTAGAAGGGAGAGGGAAGCAATTAACTGTCCTTGCAATCTCCGTCCTAGAGCCTATGGTTGCATACATCATATTAATCCAATCTTAACCTTGCTTATTCCCTCATTTTCTTGTGCATTTGATAGGAGGTTTCTTTTCTTGCCATGAAGAGAACCACTTTCATTTCTGTTTTATGACAATATTTGTGGTGTTTTTTAAGTTAAAGAACATGAATATGCATTTTAAGGTAAGAGAATGAATCGGGGAATTTCCCCTGCAAGTTGATACTAATCTGGAGGGTTTTAAGACTGAAGGGTTTGAATGTTGACACACTCTCTTTATGTATTGATTTGCTGATTTCCCCTTTTAAAACTAAACAAAATTTTTTTTCTCAATTTCTTCAGTACTCTCTCCTTACTTGATATTGTATTACCTGCATGTTTTACTGACCTTTGTTAATCCAGATTAACTATATCTACATTAATTGTTGAAGGGTGGTTAATTCATTTGCAGATAATTTTATAATTTGTGAAGTGTGTTTCTAATAAATTTTAAAAAAATCTTATGACTTCTTTGTAATATTTCCTTGTATATATTTATTTTGTATCGTGTGTTTGTTTTGCATAGATCTTTTGAAGAATGTTACTGATATTGGGAAAGCTGAAGGGGGGAATGTCTTCAGTAGTGCACAACGTTTGTCAGATGTAAATGTTGACAAGGAAAAAGTTCAAGAGCATCCCATTTTTGGTTTCAAGGCCTCCTTAGTTCGATTGCTGGGAAATTTGTGCCACCACCATAAGAATAATCAAAATCAAGTAAGTAATATCATTCTGCATGGATGCATGAGTTAACTAAAACCTTAATCTTTGACTAAGTATGTTACCATTTTAAAAGGGCAATTACTATTATAATTAGCTTTTATTAATATTAAACTAATAATTTTATGCTTTTGTTTCTTTTACTGTCTTTACTTGTGAAAAGAGAAAAAGTGTTATGAAATTTGGATTTTCGTTACCTCTGGTATTACTTTTTAATATTTTAAGGATCTGCAATAGAGATTTTATTAATAGAGACCCCATTTTATCATCTAGTTGAAATGTCCAATTTTTTTATGTTGAAGTTGGTATTTTGTCATTATTTCATCATGTTCATTTATGAGCTTTTCACTCTATTTTTGAAGTGAAAGCTTTTTTCTTATCTTTTGTTGAATTTTAAAGAAAATTTAATGTTATAATTGGTAGCCACTGCTTTCGAAGTAATATTTTCTTTTTACTTTACGACAGATTCAAATGGATTTTCTAGACCCCCTCTTCCATATAAGAATTTTCTTTTCCTTTTTTCCCCCCAGTTCATCACAGTGAATTTAACTCATGAGCAATGTGCTTAATTCTTCATTGTTTACAAAATGTAAATTTCAGTGGTAATGTAATACATAAAGTGAAAAACTTGGATAGAGATTTTCTTTCGCTACTTCAATTTTTGCCTTGTACAAATATTCAGTTTTAAATCAAAACATAAATCATTAGCTTAATGAAAAAAAAATCATTTTACATTTCAGGAGCTACTATCTTGGAACATGAAAACATCAACTCAACTTTATACTATGATTTGAAAGGAAGTAAAGTACTGAATGAGGAATACGGGAATGATTTCATGCTAAATGCCGCATTTTGTAGTTTCGTATGAAAATCCCACAATTTCGAGTTTTTTCACACATTTTTGAAATCAGTAGGTTGACATGAGGTGATCTACCTGGGTTTGAACTTGATGCTATGTTATTTAAAAATTTCGCACAATTCACGTCCACAAAATTTGGAGTCTCTAGTTATTAATATCTTTTGCAATTTCATATCTAATTTTTGTGTATGTGTTTTAGGTTCGAGAACTGGGATGTTTGCCAGCTGTTTTGGATGCATGCAATATAGATGCATATAACCCATGTATCCTTTATCAGTTCCAATTTTTACTTCTGATAAGCTAATTTTCATCATAGTACAATCAGAAAAATTTATGATCTTTTATTGAATTGTTTATGAAACCTGTTTCTTGAATTTTTAACCTTTATACTTATTGTAAAATTATGAGTTATTGAAAATCTGTTCTCATTTGTGATAATCTCTTGAGGAATGTACTTCTCAGATTCTGGGATCACTAAAATAGCTTTTTAAGTAGTTTTTCACGATGGTAATTACTGGCTACATATTCAGAAAATGAGTTATAAAAAGGGGACATGATGTTTTATTTTGTATAAAATGTTATCATGAGTTAAAGGGATCATTTTATTTAGAATATACAAAAATCTTGAAGATTCTGGGCCTTTGAACCCATGTATCTGTGCCTTCAGTTTCCTAAATAATCTCTGCATTTAATTATTAGTAAATTAGTATATTAGGGATTACTGGAAGAAAATCTGCTTAAAGAATAAAGTTCTATGTAACAAGTCAGTAGAATCTTCTTCAAAAATAGCATAAAAATACTAATGTGTTGGGTGGCCCATGGCGCAGTGCCTAGCGTACTTACCTTCTACCTCTGGTGACGCTGCTTCAAGCCCTGTCTGATCCAAGTAGAATTCGCAGTGGTGGACAAAGTGGGTTCGCTGCAGGTTTTCTCAGGGCACTTCTGTTTAGCCTACCATTCATTCCACCACAACACACTCATCATTTCACCTGATACGCATGTCATTCTTGTCATCCCCATCATTTAGGAGGTCGTCTGAGAACAGGCGGTGGTTGTGTGGAACGACTAGGGCACAGAGGAGCCTCAACGTGATGTCCCTGAAGCAGCATTGCTGTTAGAAATCCTCTACTCCAGATGTAATTCTGGCATGATTACGTACATACTAATGTGTTATATTTATTTATAGTGAAACTTTAATCAAAACTCACTGTTTTGAAAAATTCTAATTAAAGAGGCAAAAAAATTACCCGTAGAAGTGCGATGAGACCAAATAAAATATTCACTTCATCATCAGTTTCGTGTTTGTCATCTCGTAAATGAGCAGCCACCCAGCATTTTAACCTTTTTTGGGCATGTTTGGAAAGTTCCTTATTTCTAATATTAATGATATCTTATGGATAATCTTGTGTTTCCAAATTAAACTTTTTTTCAATCTTTACAACTTACTCTACATGCCTGATCTATTGTTAAGAGCTTCATTGTCTTTATAATAATCCTCTTTATAGTCATTTAGAGTATGTTCTCACACATCTTCACAAATATTTACTTTACTAACTGGAGCATGTGGATCTAATGGTCTTCACCAAATATAGATAAACTCGGGTATTCTTCCTGCCACTGGTACTTTCCAATCATACAGTGCTAAGCTGGATGTACATCTGTAACAAACTCCCTTGAAGAAATTCTCAGAAATCTCATTCTCTCAGAAGTAAATACAATTAAATTAATCATTAATCTTATATTACTTTGTAATGATTCATTGTTCTTGTCTAAGGTGTATGAATGAAACAAAATTGAATCAATATTATTTAGATAGCAATATAACATCCAGTTATTTAGATAGCAACTCACTAAAGAACAAAATTTCAATCTTTAATTATAATAAGTGGCTTAGAACATTGTTAAATTGTGGCTCAAATTTTGTTTTATTCCTGTACTGTAAAAGAGGAAAATGAGCCGTCACTTTGTAAGATAAGTTAACTTTCCTGCAATATAAACTATTTGGGAATAAGATTTCTCGTAATATCAGTTGGAGGAGGTCAGTTACAGCTACATCTGGCTCAGCTCCATACAGTGGGAAAATATATTCAAGAGTGGATTAGGACTGGTCGACCACCCAAGTGGCTGTAATTCTGTCTTTGGCAAAGACTATACCCTCATGTTACACTGTGCATAACTGAATCTCTTCTAATCATGTTGACTAGATGTATCTTTCTAAAAAATTTCTTCGTTGGAATTTGAACCATTAGGATTAAAATTATTGAAAGTGTATCATTCTGTTGGTGGTCTGGTCTTTATAGTTTTGCCTCTTATTAAAGTTAATTGCCAATTATACATTCAGAAACGCCACTTATCTTGCCAATTATACATTCAGAAAAATTGGTAGTAGCAGTACATTTTTGGCTAGATACACATAAACTAAGGACAAGATGAGATAAACAGAAAAATACTTCTTGGAAAATACTCTGAAATTTTTATAAATTACTGGATTTCTGGTAAAATTTCTAAACAATTTTAGTTGTTTGACAATATTTCTGTTGTCTAAAATTCTTTTCATTTCATTGTATTTCTCAAGTTTTTTATTTTATCAACCAAAGGTTTTGTGAATCTATTGTGATGCTGACGGCTGATATGATGGTGGTGATGATAAGGATAATGATATTGGTGGTGATAATTACTATAGTGATGTTATCAGATCAAATTTGTTCTTTGGAATTTAGAAGTGGTTTATGGAAGGCTATTTATCATGGATTGTAAAAGTAGTGACAACATTCAGCAATATTTACTATTTGTTAGCTGTGTTTGTTATTATCAATATTGGTTAATATGCTTTTAGAATATTTAAATGTGGGAAATTACAATTGTTTTCTCTCTTAAGTATTTTAAGTTGTAGTTCATTAGATCTTTTATTGGGTTATTACTTATTTGCCCTTTATTTTAACCCATTCATGTCTGATACAATTTTTATTGAATTTGCTTTAAGGTTTTAATTTATTACATTGTCTTAAAGCAAAGGTAAATTAACACAAATTAACTTCCAAATATCCCAGGTCCCAGTTGACATCAACAAGCATGAAACAAATGAGTTTTGAAGTAATGCAGGGAATGAAGCATTTTTTATAATTTGACTTAATATTGATTATATATGTTTTATTTAAATTTTCATAATCTATGGTGAGATATGCGAAAATTATTTAATTAACAAAATACAATTACAGCTTACTTTTTCTGAGAAAAAAAATGATAGCCAAAACTTTTAGGTTATTTAATATTCTGGAATACTCTTTAAATAAAATAGAAATTAATTATTGTATAAGAATCTTCATATACATCACGAGAGCATAGTGAACGTGCAAAATATGTATTTCAAATTATTCTGTAAATTGTATTTCCTTTTTAATTTTTTTTATGTGGAAGCAGCTTGTGTGTATGGATTCAAAATAAGTATTTAACCTGTCTTGCCCTTAACTTAAGCAGTACTTTTGCAGTGGGGTGTCCTAGCTGTGCGGAATCTATTGGAAGATAATTCTACGAATCAAGAAGTTGTGGCAGGTCTTGTTTCTAAAGGACCAGCATCATGCACTGTGCTTCGTGAACTCGGTTTGGAATTGCATCAAGATGAGAAAGGAAGCATTTGCCTAGCACCTGTGAAAAGACAGTGATTAATTTTGTTTGCCTATGGCGCTGTATATTTTTTTGGACTTGGCAACACAGTAAATGAAAGAGTGTCCTGTGAGATATTGAGTTGTGAGAGGAGAAAACATGAACATTTATATATTATATTAACTTTGCTGGATATTTTATTTTGTTATCTTGTTTGCATTTTGTTTTTCTTAATCCTGTAGATGTATTACAGTGGCAAAACTGTAATGATATTTTGACTTCATTATCAAAAGTATTACTACCGAAACAACCTGACTATGAGCTTCTGACGTTCTCCTGAATAAAATAAGTCTTAATGCTCTAATAAAAAATGCACCCACAAAATCTTAAGCTTTCATAGTATACTCCAATTAGATGGTTAAATTGTAAACACAATTTGTTTGTTTGTTTTTTTGCACAGGAAATTTTTCTTGTGACAAGCTATTTACTTTGGTGTGTAATGAGGAGTTATCTTATATTGCCAGAAAAAACATGAAGTAATCCTTTTTTTTTTTTTTAATTAGAAAACGTCGAGTGGTTTTGTTACAATTCTGAATTGAAATCTTTCAGGTATATTTGAATGTTGGGGAGTAGTTATTGCTGTTGTAGTGTTTCCTTAGAAGACGACTAGAAAAAGTAGTATAATCAATGTGATTAGTTATCATATTAGTGAAATTACTATTTTAAAAATATTTCTCAACTTTCACCCAATTATTTATCTTTGAGTTACCTATTTCAGTTTAGTTGTGGCATTGATTATATATTTATGTATAAATCCTACAAAATGAATTAATACAGCTGTGCAATTAAAAGTACATGACATTCAAAATGATCATGAAAATATGAAATATTTTGTTACAGGTTTATTTTTAAAGAATTTTTAAGGATGTTAGATTACTTAGAAGAAAGTACGGTGCTGTTGAAGATAAAAAGAAATAAATTTGTAGTATACCATTTTCGTAATGACAAACTTTTAATAAAAAAGTAACTTAATTTCATCACTCTGATCTATTACTACCTTATAAATCAAAATGGTATTTTTCTAGAAAATTGAGAACTAACTCTGCTGTATTGTTAGCCACTTAATTTTAAGGAACATTTTAAGCAGTCAGCGGTCCGTCCACCGTGAAATGTTCTTTTCCGAAATGGGATGAGGGAAGTGGTTAGTGGTCATTTGTTATTCGTCATTCGTGCATCGCCGAGTCAGCGAATCGTCGGAATTTTCCGTTTCCTTGGACTATCAAAATACATTTTTATTTGGAATTGAGTAAGACTATCAGTATTAGTTATCATGGCCAAGTTTGTGGAAACCCGTGGGAAATGCAGACTAAGAAGCTATATGTCTGACATAATGAATTGACCAGGGGAGAGTAACAACCATAACCACAATCAACTACGGGGAGTGGGGCGTCCCCCTTCATTGCTATTTGTGCAATTGCTTCTTTCGAAGGGAGTATTTATCACTATTATTGGTTGTGGAGTACTAGAAAGTTACCTTTTCCAAAATGGTACGTAATTGTTTCTATTAAAACGTGAAATTTTGTGTGAGACTGATTATACTCTTGAAAATCGCATTAGATCACTTCTTTCTTATTTTAGTATTGTTTACGTACTTGTAAGGGAAAAAAAGATTATAAGACTTAAATATTTGAAAGTCTGAGTGTATTTTTAATTAAATTTTGAATAAATGCTCTATTTTGAATTTTTTGTTTTTCATCATGTATAATTCAATTTATGCTTCCTGAGAATTATTCTCTTTCAGACTTTACCAGGAAAAACAGTTAATGACCTTCCATACGAGATCCTAGTGAAAGTGTTTTCTTATCTTTCACTTAAAGACCTTGTTTTGGGAGTGAGGCATGTAAGTGATTATTGGAATGAGGTGGCTCAAGATTACCGAATTTGGAAATACCTGCCATATCATCCACAACATAATACTCCTGAAAGTGAAATTCTAAACACTTTGAAAGTTACTCCTAAACTCCAAATATTCAAACCTCAGGGCTGCACGAGGAAAAAAATACTAGAAACATTAATATCTCGGTGTAAGGATATAAGGGAATTGGATGTATATGTTGATGAGGCAGGTGACAATTTGATTCGCAAGCTTGTTAAAGAGTGTCCTAATATTGAAAATCTTACTTTAATAGCGATTGATTTTGAAAGCACTAAGTGTATGAAACTCATTAGTAAATGTTTAAAACTTAAGGTATTAAAGCTTAATGGAAATGCATCTGTCAACAAATATTTTTTTAGTGATTTAGCCGAAGGGTGCCCTTCTCTGGAAGTTCTGGACCTGAAGAATTTTTACGATTACTCTAATGATGATTTGGAATTTTTGTTACGAAAGAAAAGAGATAAAATAACTTCTTTGTATTTGAGGTGGTCTAGTGAGAGAGGAAAATGTACATTACCAGTAATTTCATGTTGTGTAAAATTGGAATTTCTACATGTTGAAGAATATGTTGATGTCAAATCGAATGATGGATTTTCTTCTCTAAAAAATGTTCAGACTTTGAGGACATTGTGTTTGCCATATTTTAGAAATTGTAATGTGAATTACATGTTAGATTTTTTTGCTCATGGATTTGTTGAAAAACTGGTGAAGCTTGACCTTACTGTTTATGAATACTTTGAGGATAGATTAGCTTGGATTATTTTTGACAGATGTAGCCTTTTGAAGTACTTAAAGCTTGTTTATTGCCCAAAGTTGACAGATGCAGGGCTAAAGCCTATTCATCATCTAAAGCATCTTCAACATCTTTGTGTCGCTGGTTGTGATGAGATAACGGACCAAGGAGTCTCATATATTGTTAAATGCTCTAAACTTAATTATTTAAATCTTAACTCTTGTAGTAAACTTACTAATGAAAGTTTTTCATCGTGTTGTACAAATCTTAAATTGCTCAGGGAACTGCACATGAATTGTTGTGACATTGCAGTTGGGCCTCAGGCGGTATTGGATGTGCCTCCCAACCTTAAAGCTCTTAGAATCCTTGATATTTGTGCCTATAATCTTAATACAGAGGCTATTAAATCACTCAGAAAACAAATGTCTTCATTGCAACTTCTAGAATGTAATAATCATTTCTAGAGTATGAGATAATTTTACCAGACTATTTTGTGGAGTAATTTTGTTCTATAACTTACTGTAGGGCGCAATATTATTTGCTATCAAATTACTGCAATGGACTTTAAATTATGTAACTAGGACACTATAATTTTGATTCTGTAGGTAGATTTCATCCCATATAATATTTTGCCATGAGTGTGTGTTTTGTAAACAGCTATCTTTTGAACAATTATGATATTTATCTGTTGGAACGTGCGAGAAAAGTTATTCATAAAGTATATCTGAAATGTGGATGTGTTTGAAAGTCTATGTTAAAAGAGCAGTTATCTTACTGTCTCATTTTCCACAATATTTCCTAACTCCATTTATGAATTCACTGTCAGTGCTACATAGAGGAATGAAGTAAAACAAAAATCCACCAAAAATTTAGTTCTAAGACATGTTTAATAATAAATGTATTGAAAAAAAGTAGCATGATCGTGTAGGTTCATGTATGTTATCCCATCTTTTCTTATGAATTGTTGGTAAAAGTTCAGACAGCAAAGACTCCTCCACCTGCATGTGCTTCTTTTATGGGTTAACATGCTACATTATGTCGGAACCCCGGAACTGCCGTCATGCAATGGCCCTACCTCTTGGCCGGGCCTCAGGCCGCGATTTGTAACAGGCTGTAGGAAGAAGGTGAATGAGCAGACTTAACAGCAAACTTTTGTAGTCCAGATAAACCTGCGCAAGTTATGCAAAATTTTAAAAAATCCAGAAAACCATCTTAAAAATTGGGGTGTGTAAATTATGTCAGTAAATACTGTTCTTATTTTTTAAAATAATGCTGAAATTAAAATTTAGAAATTTATTGTTTTCATGTTAAGATCTCTTTCTTCTTTTCTAATGGTTATGTTTCACAACCTATATATGAAAGTGAAAAACTAATGGATTTTTGTCAGATTTATCTCCAAAAAATATTTGAAGCGTAAGAAGTTTCTGATTCATTTTTCAACCTAATTTATAAGTCCTTTTGTTTACATCAAAAATTTTCATGGATTTGAATAATAGAATAGTGTATTAAATTTTGCAGTGTACTTCCAAAATAATAAAATAAATCGATTAGCTTTTCCATCTTAAGTGACAAACTTGTTCTTTCAAGTTAGGTTAACTCGTAATATTTCTTTTTAGTGAATAATTATTACAAAACCAGTTTGTCCTTACTTTATGGAAAAGTTTTGACTCTATGAATGAAATACGTTAAATTTTACACATTTTATCTATTTTAGATTTCATAAATTTTGTTGATTAGTTTTATGTATTTAAAAATGAAATGTTTTGCTTGTCTTGTTGTAGAGTAAATTTCTTGCTTTTGCCAGGGATGAATTGAAACCTGAAATATTAATTATTTTAATCCTTGTCAGAGCTACCTTTTTTTCTATTGAAAATCCATAGTTGGTTTTAACATCAGAATCCTGTGATAAAATGGAAAAAAATACAATAATTTATGGACCATTTGTAAGTTTGTCCAGGGAATATGCACATTTATCTTGCAAAACTTGGTTCATGGTCTACCGCAGACTATCTCGGTAACACCAGTGTTAACTAAACCATGTAATTATAAAATTTATTTTTAATTGACAGCTATTTGCATGTGGTAATACTTTGTTCAGTGTGTTGGTATTTGAATATTTAATGTTTTTTATCAGAAGTGATTGTATCAGAAAGGTTGTTTTTCATATCCCCTAGAGAGCTTCTGAAAGTAGGTTTTTAGTTTTAGGTTTTAAAAATCTCTTTTCTTTCCTTTCATTAAACTTAATTTACTGACTGCAGGAACATATAGTAGGAAAATGTGTATCTCGTCATAATAATTTATGAGGTACTAATTGAATTCCCACAACCTCACTAGTGTCAATATTCTCTTTGAATCTGCACTGATATCTGCATTAAAAAATGGAATGAAGTAGACTGTTTACAATATGATACAAAGATCTCTGCATTGTTAATTTAGTTCTTTCTAGTAGCTTTTTTTATCTAACTAATATTTTGACTTTTTTTAGTATCTTTAATACATTTAAGATATTCTTCAGTGGTTCCTCAAACAATATTGTGTGAATGTTTCCAGATGCTCCTGTACGTTAACAAATAGAAGTATAAGTCATTCAGCCGTTTCATTAGCTCATCGAAGATTTAATTTTTCCTTTAATTCTGGTTAACTTCAGAGGTGGGAAACACTACAAAGTACAATTTGCTTCTCTGATGGCTCAGGTGGTAGCATTCTTGCTTTTCATCGAGTCATCCCGGGGTTCAATTCCTGGTGGGACTAGAAAAATTTGTAGCTTTTCACATGAATGTCCCAGTTCATATATTTGTGACTACTGAAAAACGAACCCTCCTTCCTCTATCCACCTCCTGCTAGTATCAATAACTCTACTACTTCTACTAACCCCTCCATGTGGGCCAAGTTGTTGGTAAACTCAGCTAACGATCCCACCTACTAACAATAGCCCACCACTCAACTCCTATCTCCTAATGCTCCATGTAGATAAGCTTCAATAGCCTGCTACAATTCCATACTACAATGGAAGTACAATTACATTGTTGGAGGTACCATTATTGTCCTTCGTAATTTTGTTTCCTAACAATCAGTTGAATATGTATTTTCATCTGCCTCTTTCTATCTGTTAACTCTCTTAGAAATTGCATTGTCTTTAATTCCATCAGTTTGGATAAGTGTATCTTCTGTAGGGTTTTGCCAAATTTCATTTATTTTGGAAAACATTTTTTTATTCATATTTTCTTGGAGGATTTTTACTCTTTCTAAGCCTAACCTACAATTTAAGTTAATCCTTTCCTCAATTACTTACCATTCTTTTTCTCTAACATAATACAAAAATTGCTCCCTATGTGGTGACATATTCATTTGCAACTGCTTTTTTTGATGAATTTTTAAAAATGCATATCAACATTTCTATTTTATTAAAATGCAGCAAACTTGTGGATTGAAAACTGGAAAATGGAAATTAACACCACCTCATTTCATATTTAACTTCTGAATGTTTCTTTTGGTTGGTTAATCTGAGTGTCTGAGAAACAATTTGAAATTCTTTATTCTTGTCAATTGAGATTCCTTGTTTGAACATTTATAATTTGTTTATCATTGACTTGGCATTACTATTTTATGTAATTTTCATATATGTGTGAGATGGAACAATACCTGATTGAAATTGATGTCTATCTGTTAATGAGAAGGAAAAGAGATGTTCGTATAATAACTTTAACTTTGTAGAAGGGCCACTGTCTAAAATAAATATTTTTTTACATTACATCATTGTAAAGAGAAGTCAGGCTCTGACCACTCAAGAATAAATCTCATTGTCGTTGTAATAATAGTTTTTACAGAATGTAATGCAATATGTTCAGCACTAATGTACTTTTTATTCTATCTCATTCTTAATGTGCTCAATTATAGGTTAATACAGCAATCTTACTCAAATGTCATTATGTTTGAATAGTGCTGGAACTCGTTCCAGTATGGATTTTAATAGATGCTACTGCAAATAATATTGTGATAGACCTCCTCAGTACAAATTCTTGTTTATTTATATATTATTATTTTCTTATATGTGTTATATACCCCTCTTAGTTTTGTAAGTTAAAAAAATGTTAAATGAGTGGTTAGAATAGTATTTTACTGTAACAGGAAATATTGATACTACTGTTCATGTTTTCATGTTCTTAAATATTGATGTCACATTTCATTGTAAAAGTGGTTGGATTTAATGTGTATCCTCATAGCAGTACTCTACTGTAGTAGACCTACCACAAGATCTCTGATTTCTTGTTTTGACAATGACAGTACAATTTAGCAAAAACTATTTTATATTTCATAAAGATGTCTGTAGTTAATACTGTCAAAGTATAGACAAAGTTAATTTTTTGTTATGCTTTATTTTTATGGGAGTAAATATCCAAAAGTAATACATATATTGACCATAAAATTGTCGAGTTAAATGATATTTGAAAGGTACTTTTTGTTAAATGTATATAGAAGCATTCACTGTCTTAAATGATTGAAGTATTTTTATTTTTGTCAAAAATGGATACAGATTGTATTAAATTATCTATATATTAGTTAATGTGATATTGTAATGCTATATAGTGCATTGCACAAAATTATAATTACTCTTAAATTTTAACACTTATTTTTGTAATACTATTCAAAATAAGTTTTTAATATTTTATGTAATAAATGTAAAAATCAACTTTACTGTTTTTATCAATCTGTGCCCTTTCTTCTTTCCATTGTAGTTTCTTCTTTACTTTTCTTCCAAGATTGATGAATTGTAGTAAAAATCTCTCTTCATAGATGTTATTCACCAAATATTTATGTAACAGTAAATTGGGTAATAATTCAGTTGCAACACCTAGGCATTATATAGTTACGAGATGCCAGTTTATAACTAATGCAAAGCATCCAGTGTTGATGTATTGTACTTCATTTCCTTAATAAATTTAATAATTAAATAATTAATAATAATAAATATATTGTCAAAAAACAGTACAAACTGCGTATGACCACGTGGAGAACAATAAACTAATTTACTCTCCGGAAGCAAGCAAGGGACCATCCCATCAATTCTGATCAAGGGCCCTAAGGCAGAGGCGGATTAAAAAATTTCAGCAAAAGTTCCTTAAAATTTCTTTAAGTCATTTGTGAAGTTTGCAAGGTAATAGACCAAAACTTCCTGGAATTTTTTTTCATAAATTCATGGTTCATTCAAATGTATTAGGGACATTACTCCTTGTTCATTGTATCAGAGTTCACTTTGGTTCTCTTGACAAAAATAAAAAGCCTTTTTTTAAAAATTAAAACAATTAAGTTATTTTGGACTCTTTGATACAGAAATTTTTCAAATGAACACAAAAGAAAATTTTTTCTCACTTGTCACTGAGATAATTTTGCATTTCTATGCTCTACTTAGGGATGTTGAAAAAATATCGATATATCATATGAATGGTATTTTTGTTTGCACATATCGATAATTTCGAACGATATTTTTTTTAACGATATATAGATCTATTGATATTAAAATTCCAATATCGTCCCCCGAGATTTTATTGAAATTTTAATGTTCTAGGAATTTTAATTCTTATATCATTTTAAAGAACATTGAAAATATTAATTAAAAACAGTGTAAAAGATAAAAGTCTGAAATAGTGAAATTGAAATCTTACTTGGCTGGCATTAGTTAAAATGAATGAATGTAAGAAAGTTATTGGAATATCTTCTGGGTGGGCCCATCAGGGGACTTACGTCTAGTAAGTACATGTTTGGTGAACACGGGGCCCCGAGCTGAGTCTGGTATTGCTTCCACATACTAGTGCTAGGCCCCTTCCTTTCTCTTTCCTGACCTTCCTTGGTCACCTCTTGTTCTTTTCGATCCCGACGCTATTAGGACTAGGGTATCTTTCAATTTCCTCATTTTTTGTTCCCCCCCTCATGTTTTGTCCTCAATGTTTTGATATATTGTAATTCAGCAGGGTTTTTAGTGGGTATGGTTGAGTCATTCGGCGAGTCCCACACACGGGGAGAGTAAAGTTGACTCCCCTTAGTGCGTAACTGCATTTTCCCTACCTGTACAGAATTTTAGTGCTCTAATGACCTCAATGTCGACGAGCCGTAAAACCTCACCAAAAAATTATCTTAGAAATAGGAGATAATGTGAAGTGCAGTGTAGTGAGGTGAATGGAGACTAAAGGTATAGAAAATGCAGTGAACAAATAGAATTGAAGTGCAGTGTATTGGCGTGAAGAGTGCGTGACTGTTCACAGCTATCCTGTTTTGGTGTTACTATTTATATTCATTAATTTCTTTTAATTATATTATAGCAATTATATTTACATTAAAGTTCGAAAAAAAAATTTTGAAAATTTTAATGGTCCC
>NNCF01126192.1:0-28986 GCA_002313205.1 Laupala kohalensis
ATACTGAGTTATTTGGCGAGAAAATATTGAACAAATGTCCGGAAAAAATATTTTGTAACGTGTAAATTTGATCTCTTTAAAAAAAAACTGCAATGCCTGCTCATATATTCTAGACATCAAACAAAGGTTAATTAAGAGCAATTGAGTAATTGATAATAAACCTCCGACAAAACTATTATGTCTACAGTATTGAACTTTTCAAAATGAAATGTTTGTTTTGTATTTTTTATTCTCATTTTTCATTTGAAACGTACGACTTTATTAACAAATTATACAAATATGCGTCAATTTCTAAATATTCTTCACGTTTTCTACTGTTAGTATATTGCTGTGAAGTATGTTTATTGACGTACTGGAGAATGCGACTCTCAATCACAAAATCTGTATTACTCCCTCTTATCGCCGTAAAATTCAAAATTATAATTATATACCCAACATTTTAGAACAAAATTTTAATTGTCAATTAAAACGTTTCAACCTCTTTTTGGATCATCATCAGGTGAATGTACATAAATTAAATATATTAATTAATTACCTTGACAGCAAAAAATGTGCAACGAATAAACTAAATATCAAAGGTCGTATATACAACTACAATATTACTGCGATATTTAGCGAAACAATTGTCAGTAAAATGTCAATATTTTAGTAGATATTTTTTCTGTTTATATTTAACAAATAGGGTTCTGACAACGTCTCTTTATGTTGAGGAGCACGAATATCTTGAACGTTACATACATCTCTGTACTGAAGTCACGTCGATAAGAAAGTAGAATGAAATACAAAAGTATTTTCCACAGTTGGGATGAAATGAATGATATACATTTCACTACGTTCAACAGATCGTTCGGCTACAAATAATTCATAACAATTACAATACCCCGATAAAAACAAACAATACGATATCATGGAACTAATTTTCGTTGTCTCGCCGATCATACATTTATTAATTTTCTTGGTCATAAAATTAATATCATTTTTAATTACGCCAACAAAACGTCACAAACACCATCACTGTTATAATATTAATTAATAATTATAGAACAATTTTTGTACCATATTTTAGTTGAATAGTCCGTGTAAAAATCTATTTAAAAAGAGGTCTCAGTTGTTCACTAGCCGGCATAGATGAAGAGGTGGTTTGAGGAACTGATTACATTGACCTTTCTTGGAAGGGAAGAGTGAAAGGCTTGTAAAACGATTTTAAGTTCTTCTGCGACTTAAAATTTCGCAGCGGGATGTGATCATTGTCACTTGTAATGGTTCTTGAAAAGCGCTCACAAGTTGCCATGACACAAAAGACCAACACCGCTCCCACCATCACGATCTGATCCACAAAACTAAATTTGTCAGATCGTCCCTCGGATTAATGGAGCCGTTGGGACGGATATAATAATTTAATACGAGTCAAAAATACAAATACGAGAAGGAAATTGCCTCGTTCGACTGCATCACAATGGGGATGCGATACAAGAAACCGTCGACAAGTCTGGACGCGCTTTTAGCGTCATTGGTGGTATCTGGCGATGTTGTAAATTTGTAAAAACGTGTTCGTCAAAAAGATGTTTCAAAACAATATTTCCTCAGTAAACCTCAGGTAAACGTTTTCGGGATCCCTGAAAGTCCCTTGACAACCAAAGCCGGCGTTTACTCTCAAATAATTCAAACATTCCAACACTGCAGCACTTGGAAATATGTACGCAGCATGTTGAAGGAAACTCAGAACACATCCTTCTAATCCCTAGGACACAATTAGCCTTCTTTTGTGAGAAACAGCGACCCAGGTGTTTCCCCCACGCGCTCAGGGTGACGTGGACTGTGTCCGGAGCTGTGCAAGCGCTCAGGATTGCCAACTAGAAGGGATGGAAAGCCAGGTCCACGCTAATTACAACCCAAAATTATACTAATTCTTCCGAATTTCGTGGATTTGGTCCTTTGTCCCCTCTCCCACTCCCCAACGCACTAAGGGGTCTTGGAACAGATTTTGAATTCGTAACCTCGCATATTAATCCTCCTCTCCCCCATTCAGTAAGCCTATACTTTTACTCAGTGTGTCTTATTTACGATTCATATTTTAAAACGTTCTTATCATATACATTTTGTGGGTCTCTCATACTTATCAGTAACTGCAATACTGACATTAAGATTTTTATGAATAAATTAATAAGAGCATATTAAAGAATTGCTCAGTTTAATATTCACACAGACACGTGTAAACTTCCTCAGTTACTGTAATTACACAAGTACCTACAATAACTTATCAACAATTATTTATATTGAGTAATCTATCAATAATTTTCCCTTGTGGGGCCCTTCCTCTAAGCAGAAAAAATGACAAATGCTTCATATTCCAGTGGCAACTTTTCAATTTTTATTGATTTTGTATTTAAATTATTATTCATTCGTCATCAAGGAGGACCCACTTGTTTCTTGGGTACTATTGCTAGGAACCCGGGGTAAACAGCCGTACCCCCCCAACCCACATTTCCTTTGATCAATACCACAATTTTCATGCTTCTATGGTGTGTTAATGCACAATAATTTTTTTAACCAATACGTCATGAATGATTGAGAAATCCTGTAGCCTGTGGTCGTGAGCAATTCATCATAAAAGAGTTGCAATACTAATTATGGTTCATGTTCAATTTAATTCAACGTCCAAAATTAGTTCAAAGACACATTTCAAGTAAAATGACATTTTACTTCAAATTGACATACATAGGTACCTACAGATAATTTAATTAGATATTAGTTGTTCTCTTAATTTTCCCTAAACTATTATTATGAAAACAATATGTAGTTGCAAAAAACTGTAAGCAACCCTTTCTAATAAATGTTACTTTTGGTTATTAAGCGTTCAAAACATTTTGTGCTACGAAAGATGTTATCAGCATTGCAATTATTATCTTTATAATATTGCAAATATATTCATGAGTTAGGTCATTTATTTTATTAGTATCGTGTCAAGGTTTAGCAATGAATGTTATCTTCAGGGGTTTGTATAGTTAGAAAAAGCGATAATTTCATAGCAAATACTTTTGGAACAATTAAAAAACATTAATGGAACAAAAACTCTACAACATTTCACTACACAATACATTTAGGAACAATGAACTATATCACCTTCGTGCTAGTTCTGAGAATCATTTTCGTAGTTGTTACTCCAGTATATGGTATTTGCTATTACCTGAGCAAAGTATCACATTCAAGAACGTAGTTAAATTGGAGAGGAGCTACATGATTGGGGAAAACAAAATTGAAGCGCTGTGCTCGCTGATGAAACCCAATTACATGAAACCTCGTATTATAAAAAATAATTTTCTTATTTATAATTAATAAATGTTGAAATTATTACCTAGATTTTCCTGTGAACCAAAAATATTTCTTGTGTCCCATGGGGGTCCGCGGATCTCCGGATGGCCATTAAAACACGAAGTGAGAACGCCATGTCTTGGTTAGCATGCTTGCATGCCACTGAGTCATTCCGGGTTCAATTCCCGGCGGGGCCAGATAAAATTCGTTAGTTTCTCACTTCAAATATTTATGACAATTGAAACGCGAACACTCCTTCTTCCACCTCCTACTACTACTACCAGTATCACTAACTCTTTCTATTACTACTCCCAATAACAACTCTACATGGGCCAAGTTGTGGATAAAGCCAGCAAAGCGGTTTACCTTCTAACAATAGCCCTACCACCCAACTTCTACCTCCTATCGCTCCATGTACATAAGCTTCATTAGCACGCTACATTTCCCATCTACAAATACAACAAAAAAGCACTATTTCTAGTTTCATTTGAAGTCGTCATAGTCCATTATATTCTAATACATTCACCGCGTTGCAAGAAAAGCTTTTACATTGAAGCTTTTTTGCACATTTAATTAAACGCATTCATCGGTGTGTATCGCGACTAAGGCATAAAAAATAATAATAAACTGTACAAATTTTTCTTGTTCACTTCAATTTTTTCTGAATCCGGGCCGAAATAGTGGGACCCGATCTAACGTACGCAGATTCTTTTCTACGACAAAAAGAGTACATGATTTTTTGTTGTTTTTGTTTATATCTATTTAGATAATGGCAGGTAACACGTTGAAAATGTGTGATTCCACATTGTTGAAGGTTCAAAGTAATATGAAATGATATTCTTTAAAAAGTACATATTATTCTGTGAGTCTGCTAGATGTGGTATCCAGATGATAGTTTTCTTTAATATTTCAAGTTGAATTTTTCTGCTTCATTTAGAAATAACTCGAAGTTTATAACCCTTTTATTTTTCAAGATCATGGATATTAAATATAAAAACAAAATCTTATTTAAAAAAATAATTAAGATAAGATGAGTTCCAGATCTTGTTCACTCATCTCTGTCCTTTCTTCTTCTCTTGTAAATGGACCAAGCAGACGTAGAATACACTTTTCGTAACCTGAAATGAAGATATGATAATTATAAAATACATAGGAAGACAGCAAATGCACTGCAGATATGAAAACACATCGATTTCTGTATGCAACGACATTAAATTTACGTAATTTTTTTATGATATTTGTAACTGATATGTCACTATATGTCACTTACGTAACTTCTAACATATTTGACTTTAATGTCTAAAATAATGACTTTAGCGTACTAGGTGTTATGACAAAATTTCTTTAAAAGTAAATTGCGGTGTTAATGGACATCCTAAAACTTAATTTTGGTAAAAAAACGTTTTGTGACTTCCGTTAAATATTTCGTTTGTGACGTCACTGTGGACTTTCGAGTAATGTCTCTCTGTGCCAAAATGCAAGGGTGTGGGAACTTGAAATTTCACATACTTACAGAAGAAACGGTTTTCTTTCATGCAATGCACTCAGAATTGACCTAACAAAATTTTTACTATTTTGTTATTCGAGTCCGAACCTGATTTTATTTAAAAAACTATTCTCAGACACTTAAGTGAGATATCAAAATTCTTTGAGCATTCTAACGCGTACGTTATTCTTAAACTACTCTTTTCCCTTTCCAACAGTGTATTTAGTTTTTCTACATGACAAATACTTACCGAGATATGAATATCTTACCTTTTCCGCTCACTGTTGAACTCCGGACCGCCAAAAATGTCTGATTTTCGAATAAAAAAATTACCCTTTGTTTTAAAGTAAAAAACAACAACAACATAAAGAGTACATGCGTCGACAGAAAAAGTAAATTCTACCGTAAATACGAAATGTGAAGTTAATTGATTCATCCGTTTACTCAGAATCGCTGCGCACAGACGAACACTTCCATTCTAAACGATTTGACTCGTTCAGGTTATCAGGGTTGATGCAAGAAAGACCTTATTTCGAAGTTATATTTAACATTAATTATAAGTATAAGAGGAAGATTGGATGCAGGAGTATTGAACTGGAGCTCAAAATGTCAAACAATATTTTACGAGAGAAATAAAAGAAATGACAATGATTGAGTTGAAACAATTGAACAATCAATCCCTCGTCATTCTTAAGTTCATTTAACAAACTTTACAAAATTATACAAATTCTGGAAGTTCATGAAAAATAAAAATAAGAACGTTCTCCTAAAAGTACTCCTTTTTTAGAATAAAGTAAATCATAAGAAAACAGTTTTAAGTCTAGCGTTCACATATTTCACAAGATCGTCGCTGTCCAACTGGTAGCTCAAACTTTTTAAGGCCGATTACCATTTATCACACATCGCCTCAAATGGGGATTAGTTTTCTTGCATGACCTCAATGCAAGAAAATTAATCTTCAGTAATTATTATTCAGTCNTTGCAAGAAAATTAATCTTCAGTACTTATTCAGTCAAATACATTTCAAGTATTTATCTCCTTCACGTCCGCGTACACGCGGAGGAAATATTGACAAATATCAACAGCGAACTTTTAGTAATTGAATCTACATATACTATAAACTTTTTGTTTTTTATAATATTAGTTTTACAAATGAGTATATCTTTACTAACGTATCACGCACTACACACTTGATGTATATTGGAAGTTTCAAATAATTTTTTTCTCCGTTATCGATTTTTCGTAATCGGGGGCTGTCTTTCAGTTTTCTATAGCAGCTCCCTAGAAGATCGAAATTGATTCGCCATTAATTAAGAAATTGATATATCATTTGTTTACATGTGTTAAGAGATTTTCCCACTGATGTGATTTCTTGGTATGGATTCGAGGCCCAAGAAAACGTNCTGATGTGATTTCTTGGTGTGGATTCGAGGCCCAAGAAAACGTACAAACTGATCAAACGTACAAGTACAGTTTCACAGTATTTTAAAATAAATGGAAATAACTTTGAGTTTGAATGAAGTTACCCTAGAGTTTTGATCTTGAACTGTATTACATTTTTGCTCATAAAATGAAACCTATTTTCATTTAACTTTTCTGTAAATAAATAGTTTACAGTACAGTAACGTACAGTACAGTACAGGGATTTATATAGCACAAATGCTCAACAGCAAATTGTGCTGCATTCCACATTAAAATAGCCCCCTCTCGTTTTATACAATGCCGCTAATAGTTTTATTATCTTTTTCACATAATTATGCATAGTATGATGTAGTTAGATTGATGGGTAAATTAAATAATTTAAACAAGATATAGTCTCACAAATCTATGTACTATTTAACATTAAATAGAGAAAACAAATAATAATAATAATAATAATAATAATAATAATAATAATAATAATAATAATAATAATAATAATAATAATAACGTTTGTCAATTCAGTCTAATTTTTTTTTAACAATACATGTAGTTCTTTTTATTGCAACATTATGTATCACTTCACTTATTCATGTGACCAATCTCACCAATCCAGGAGCAGCAATGATTGATTTCTATCATGATTTTCACAAGGTTCTGACTCATACAGAAGTTGAGAGAGCTCTTTATGACTAAAATATTCCAGGCTAAAACTGACAACCCAACTAAAAATAAATACTGGTAATAAGTATAAAAATGAGTGTATTGCATGGTTAAAAAATAATCCATGTAATACAAAGGGAGAATTCTTGGATTGGGACTGGGAATAACCAGTCCAGTCCAGCCTTGGCACTGAAAAACGTGATGCCCATTTTGGACGCTTTTGTTGAAACTTGGTCATTCAGGATAAGAAATGCAATTATTTGTAGCAGTTGTCTTTGGAAGAACTAAAAGAACAATATCATTGAATATTTTTTGGAATAATTTTTTACTTGTCTTTTAAGAACATTCTTGTTTCATTGAATAATTAATCTTTTAATTTTACTTTCATATTTTATTCAAATTTCTTGATATCACTTAATATGCTGCTCAATATTTTAAATTTAATAGTTCTCTTGTCTCCTTTGTGAAAGGAATTTTTTTCTTGTCTGTTTATGTGATATATGATGTTGAGATTAAATTTTCTCTCATATTGAGAGTGGTTAATTAATATGTATGAAAATGTTCTCAGTAATTATACATTTTATTGTGCTTTTGTGAAATATTTTATTAGTACATATTTTGTGAATGTGAATTTCAATGGCAAACTACACTATTTGATATATGACACATGATCATATCTCTATGAACGTGCTCAGAATAAACAAAGAAACAAAAACACATGTTCCCCATCTTCTGAATTCAAAACCATCTTGTTAACTACAATTCAGTCCTACAAGAAAGTAATATGCTTTCCTTTGGGTGTTTTTCAAGAAGTTTCCATTTGTTAGAGCCAACAGTGATAGTTGGATAAGATTAACTTCACCTTTGTCAGTGCCTCTAAACTTAGATTCTCATTATTGAGTTGAATTATGTAGTTTGGGGAACCATCATATACTTTTTCGACCTTTTTTAGACTTAAAATTTATTTCACTCATGACTTTAATTTTATTATATAATAGTTACACCACAATTGAATAATCATATGCAGAAAATTTATTTTTGTATTAAAAAAATATCTTATCATGTAAATTGCAACATATACTGCTCTTACAATTAAAACGGGGTATTTTTGTTAACAACTTTTTTCCTCCCTTCAAATCGAACCAACAGCCAAAAATGAGGTACAAAGATAATAATCGGGACTCTGATATAAGTATTATGCCACATTTTAACCATACACTATTTCTTTGACAGTGTTATTTAAATACAAATTAATTTACAATTGTCATCATTCCCCAAATGGTCTCCAACAAGTGCTGTCTACCAAGTGAGAGGATATAAATAAATGAATACCCTATACTTTAAGTGGATTCTGGAAGAAGAAAAAATAAATTGAGGGTCATTGTACATTATTATGAAACTAGCTGTTACTTCTGACATATATTCCGTGAATTCAGGCTGATCATGGCTGCTATGGGTTTTTTATCTGAGGAATGGATGTTGTCAAGTGATGCACTGGAAAATGATTCATTTATTATTTATTATTTCCTACTATTTTACTCTTTTTATCGGTTTGTGCAAATTACTTCCGAATAAATAAGCTTCAGTTTATTGTTTTTCTTACAGTGTAATGCAGAGCATGTAATAAGGAACTTTCTCTGAAGAATATTGCGAGTCAGAAATACTTCCCTGACCGAGAGTCCTCCAAAGAAACAAATAATTTTGGAATTGGTTTCTAGTCACAGAAAAGTTTATAAGTTACTAGAATACAAGGGCACCATAAGTTTTAAATTGGAAGTAATTGGAATTGTTTGAAATATTACTAAAATGAAAACAAATTACTTTTTTTTCTAATTAAGAGGTTTTTTTAAACATTTTATTATGTACAGTTGGCCTTGGATCAAAATAGGCAATATGCTGATTTTACTAACATTTTTTCCATTTTTGGAGGCGGCACAAACTTATACTTCTAGGCGGCACTAGTTAGTTTATAACTTAAAATAGGATCTGAGGAAATGACATAAACCAATCTCACAATTTTTAACTTGAAACGCACATCTACAAATTTTATCCCTCAAATATATATGGACAAAGAATTTGCTGGGATTAGAAAACATCTCAAACCACATGCTGACTATTCTGCCAAAGCAATCCAATCATGTTATAGAATAAAACACACATTTTGATGAGCATGGATCTTGAATGAATTGTTTATCTCTGAGATACTTCATAACTTTTTTATTTTTGTCAACTTTGATGAATATTTTTGGTGTTAAAATGCATGTTCTTTATCCCAAGTTGAAAGGAAATTTCCATATTTTCCAAAAGCAATATGAGTGGGTGTGGGAGAAAGATTTCGTGCATGGGTCTGGATACACCTCTGGATATGTGACAGGATTTTTTATAAATCTGTTCAGTCAGAAAGATATAATTAGATGTATGAGAGAGGTATCGCAATTAATTTTCAAGTACAATTTGTTTCACTTGTTTTTCACACCACATTCTTTAATTGAAATTTATTTAATTGGAACTGAAAATTATATATTATTTCATTGTATGGGTATGAATTTTTCATGTGCCATTACATATTGATCATTCATTCCAATATATTTTGTACTGAAGTAGTTATTATAACACGTGGATGGAAAAGGTGTTTATGTGACCTTATTGCTATCAATCAGCAATTTACTGATGTATATTTCTGGCTATTTTTTCCCTTCTTTTGTGGGGTTTTAGGGCTAGTCTTTTTCCCTTTTACATTTTATGTTTATACTAAAACAGGGAAAAAGAATTCCAGCTCTCATGATTTCAATAATAATTGTCAAATTCGAACATTACTTTTAATTAATTTGCCAACAATGTTTAATTTTTATATCAGTTTATCATAGTATATCAGAATTAAAAATAAAATTTAAAAAATCAGGTACTTTTAACCCCCCCCCCCACTTCCACCCTTCTCAGCTGAATAGAATGATATTTTCTTGGCACTTTTTTATAGTACAAAACTAAAATATGAAAAGAGAAGCTTTTAAATTTTTGTATTTTTTTTTTTACTTCTCTAAATTTTAATTTTTCTTATTCTATTTCTTGTTGGGGGAGGTACTTGAGCTTTTCATCCTGTGGTATGTACATACTAAAATATACATATACGTCCTCCACAGTGACATGAATCATAATTAATAATGACAAAGTATATCATCATATAAATTATAAATAAATAGTTCTATAAATAATGCAGAAATTAACGCACAGAAGTAGCTGACACATCAGAAAAATCATATAGACATTCGACTTTCAGTTAGGAAGATACTGATCAGGAAGAGATCTTTCCTGACTTTCCTTTCACAAAGGAGACAAGAGAACTATTAAATTTAAAATATTGAGCAGCATATTAAGTGATATCAAGAAATTTGAATAAAATATGAAAGTAAAATTAAAAGATTAATCATTCAATGAAACAAGAATGTTCTTAAAAGACAAGTAAATAATTATTCCAAAAAATATTCCATCATACTGTTCTTTGAGTTCTTCCAAAGACAACTGCTACAAATAATTGCATTTCTTATCCTGAATGACCAAGTTTCAACAAAAGCGTCCAAAATGGGCATCACGTTTTTCAGTTCCAAGGCTGGACTGGACAGGTTATTCCCAGTCCCAATCCAAGAATTCTCCCTCTGTATTACATGGATTATTTTTTAACCATGCAATACACTCATTTTTATACTTATTACCAGTATTTATTTTTAGTTTGGTTGGCAGTATTAACCTGGAATATTTTAATCATAAAAAGTCCTCTCAACTTCTGTATGAATATGAACCTTGTGAATATCATGATAAAAATAAATCATTGCAGCTCCTGGATTGGTGAGATTGGTCACATGAATAAATGAAGTGATGCATAATGTTGAAATAAAAAGAACTATATGTATGGTTTTAAAAAATATGAGACAGCATTGACAAACCTCAAACGAAATCAACCTTCAAAAAAGCAACCATGGGTGAGAAACATTGAAAAAACAAGGAAAGTTTCACACACTTTACAGTTACACAACAACTAGTTCACAATTGTTGAGGTTGTTTCAAACTTAACTATAAATACACAATATACATTTGTGGAAANCTGACAATGCTCATTTCTTGCTGTATCACAAGGACATAGCTGAACGGGGTGTCCGGCCCTCTAGCCCTTAAAAGTTATACTCAATAATAAAAAGTTCCTGTGAATCAATTCAAATAAAGGACTGATTATTTAATGCATGTGTCTATGATGTAATTAAAATATTATCCAATAAAGCATGTATTTTAATTTTGATAATGTTTATATTAATATAAATACATTGCCAACTCTATTTTACATCTCCCACCTCTTTAGCACAATCTTGGCTACGTCCCTAACAGTTATGATTAAATTACTGCTCCTCCTTTCATTAAGATAGAACAGAGAAAGGAATCGCAGACAAATCACATCTGTTTCTGATACAACTGCCTGGCAGTCCTTGTAATCAAAAACTAGTCAAAATTGATCCCCAGATTTAATGAAAAATCTGAATAAGAGAACTGGATTAAAGAAGATACTGTTTCAAAGAGAGAAAAATTATTTTAAAGAAACAGTATGAGAAATTTTCCTAAAAAATAATTATATTTGACTTCATATATCAAATAATTTATTGTCATGGAAACAATAACAAAAAACTATTCCAACAATAACTAAAAAGCAAAGGACCATCAAATCAATTCCGATCAAAGGATCAGTTCAAAATAAATAAATAAATAAAACCTGCAAGATCCAATATTTTTGTGGACCAGGGAAAAATCGTAACACGTGCCCCCATAAAATAATATATTGTCCATGATACTCCTCAACAGAATTAAGATAAGCTACGCTTTTCATACATTTCAAAGGTAAATATGGATAAAAGCTTCCATTGGACAAAATCAAAACGATTATACTATTATAATCCTCACATAAAGTTAAATTCTTTGTCTAAATTAATGTTAACATACTTGATTTGAAGAATAAAATTACAAGAAATGATCACTGGATGTTAATGAAAAATTAAAATAACATTTCATTTTATTTTTTTTTATTGTGGGGCTTTAGGGCTCGGCAACAGCGAGGTCATTAGAGCCCTTAAAACTTGTACAGGTAGGGAAAATGCAGTTACGCACCAGGGAGAGCCAACATTACTCTCCCCGCGTGTGGGACTTGCCGAAAGACTCAGCCATACCCACTAAAAACCCTCCTGCATTTCAACTCAAAATACAAATTCCAACATATCTAAAAACACTTTACTAAAAACATTTTTTTTAAAAAGAAGAGGAAAGAGGAAAGAGGAAAATGAAAGATACCCTAGCCCTAATAGCGTCGGGATCGAAAAGAACAAGAGGTGACCAAGGGAGGTCAGAAAAGAGAAAGGAAGGAGCATGGCACAAGTAAGTGGGAGCAATGCCAGACTCAGCTCGCGGCCCCGTGTTCGCCAAACACATACTTACCAGATGTAAGCCCGCTGGGAGGAGGAGGAGGAGGAGGAGAAGAAGAAGAAATAGAGGAAAGAGAAGAGGAGGAAAATGAAAGATACCCTAGCTTTAATAGCGTCGGGATCGAAAGGAACAAGAGGTGACCAAGGGAGGTCAGTATTGGTCAAAAACCCATCCTGGCCCGAGTTTTTCTCCGTTTTTCCTTCTGGTAGAGGCGGATTTTGTCTTGGGTCGTGTCTATTGTAACAATAAATCGTGAATTTAGTGTTATTTCAATTCTTATGATTTTTAAACACTATAGTCAGAATAATCTATAGTTCGATAATAACTTACATGTAATTTTTTGCTTAAAATTACAAACATATTGACATTCTATTAGTATTATAACTCGCAGCTAACTTTTTATCTTATCTAGGAATTTTTGCTGAATTTTTTGAATCCGCCTCTGCCTTAGGGCCCTTGATCGGAATTGATGGGATGGTCCCTTGCTTGCTTCCGGAGAGTAAATTAGTTTTTTTTCCTCCACGTGGTCATACGCAGTTTGTACTGTTTTTTGACAATAAATTTATTATCTATAGATAAAGGAAGGAGCATGGCACAAGTAAGTGGAAGCAATGCCAGACTCGGCTCGGGGCCCCGTGTTCGCCAAACACGTACTTACTAGATGTAAGCCCCCTGGGGGGAACATTTCAATACCACTATCTTTACACCGAACAATTTCTCGTAGACACCACATACATATTCACTATCGTTCGCAATTTAAAGAATGTGAACATGTATAATTTATATATTCCTAAGACAGCATAAAATTGTAAATAAATTCAACAGAATTCTGAACTTTTCCAACTTCAGTTTTATCTAAACTTTTAACAAGCTGAGCCTAATATTAGGTATGTTATTTGACATATTTTATTATAACATTTCTGCTGAATAGACATAACAAGAATAGAACCATAAAAACGTTCGAGAATACTGGAATATTATCGTAGTTTAACACAATAAAAATAATGTGTGACATATAAAAGGTCGCGAGTTAAAATATTTGTATTTAACACAATAATCATCATTGATTACATGTATTTTATCAGTCCACGCTCTCCTAATTTAACATTTCTCCCACATCAATAGTGTATAAAAAAAAGGCTACACTTCATACAGGTTACGAGTTCAGTTTTTAATTATATTTCATCAAAATCTTTGTACATTTGAATAATATATCACGTAATTTCGACGGAAATCAAGTACGATAATACACAAAATAACAAAAATATACATTTGATACGCCCAAGACCGCTAAACACTTGTGTACTGAATAATATTTCAATTAAACACCCAAAGCAATATCTTTAATCATCTGAATTAACGCGGAGTCTAGTACCTCCTTTGTCCGTCTGCTGCGCTTGTCCGACGAAATTTCTCGGACGCTGCCATCAAAGCAAAAATTGAAATTTTGTTTTACAACAGCAGAATATATAAGAAGGTATTCTGACAGCTAGTGGACTGTTACCTGCTGCCACTGATATCCAAATATAACATACAGAGCACTCTTTTGGCGATTAACATAACTAAAATTGCTAGTGTCAACTTTCAAGGCTAAGTAGCGCTAATGTGCTCCGCCAACTGCTGCGATGATGATAGCCAAGTAGGGACTGCAGTGCACTCTGTGGTTCAAATTCTAGACTATATTCCAAAGTTCCGTCGAATACCTCCTTGCACCTTCTGCTGTTGTAATAGATGATTTCAATTTTTGCTTCGACCGCAGCGATTCTACGAGCTTAGTTCGAGTCGAGCCGCATACGAACGACGTGGGAGAGGTGTGGCTTGGCTGACTGGCAGACGGACATTTTGCATGTGTCGTGATTGAGCCGAGGGCTCGTCAAACAAGGGAGGAAGCACATCTAAGGTTGGCGATTAGGAGGAAGAAACGAGCAAGACTTTCAGTGGACTAATATTTATTGAAAGATCGCTTAAAAAACACAAGAAGCCGAGAGGCTGGCAGTCATCCTGGTCCCGCTGTCACGGCTGGAGGTCACGACGAGAGGCGAAAAGCTGAATTTGGGAAGGTCCGAACGATCGGTCACCGTCGAGAACACCTAAAGCATTTGCGTTGGCCAGAAAGGGAAAAAGCCCCAATACCTGTCGTTGTCTCTTGTTTCCTTATATATTGTTAGTCGTGGCGACACTGCAGAATGTTCACGACTGTGACGCGAAGCGGTGGCGGTGGCGGTGGCGGCGGTAGCGACTACGTCACAGCAGCTGACGGGGCTCTCCTCTTTGACACATGCTTGACGTTGAAAGAAAATGCAAAATAGCCTGACCATTACTTTTAAGAAATTCATCTTCTTCTTCTTCTTTCCCAACCCTAAATAAGAAATTATGGATGTTTCTGGACTCCACAAAAAATTAAGTTTGACTAATTTTTGTTTTCACAAAACTTCTTATCGAAGAGAAGTTGTGTACTTAAATCTTCAGTTTGAAGATTTAGGTAAAACAAATGGTATTTTTTCCTCATCACCCCTTTCCAACGCAATGGTGCTACCCTCCTGAGGACTGAATTTGAACTGAAACAGCACTGAAGACAGTAATTTGGATTTGGACTTAAAAGGTTATCATTCGTTTCTTAGCGTGAGTGGCAGTGGAAGAATGAAGATTGTTTCCTGAATAACAAGTTATGGTGTACGACGTGTTACTGATATACTGAATTATTTCGACTTAGACCTGATACTGGCAAATTCATGACAAACGTTGTGTAGTAAAAATATAGGGAATTCTCCATTTAAAGTTTGTTTTACGTTCCAGTTCGTTTCTGAATTCAAATTTTGCTTCTGGAGAGTACATTAGTTCATTGAATTCAAAGTGGTCATACGCAGTTCGTAAATGTTTTTTGACAATTATATTTATTGTTTAATTCAACGATATTCTCAACCTTCAGAATATAAACCTGAAGAATAATTTATTCTATTTGTGATTCGTTTTTGGCATAAATTATCAAACAAATTCACATTCAGAAAAGCAAGTAACATACAAATTTATTGTTACAAACTGCGTATGACCACGCGACGGACAATAAACTATTTTACGCTCCGGAAGCAAACAAGGGTCCATCCAATGAATTCCGATCAACGGTCCAAAAGTAGATACGGATGTAACGTTTCAGCACACAAAGCTTTATTACCAACAAAATACTAAGGAATTTTAATTAGAAAAACACATAAGAAAATATTACAGAAGTACGTATTAATATCAAATTATAGATTTGGAAAGTATTCTTTATAAATCGTAACTTAAATAACACTAAATGAGGGATTTATATTTTCAATAGATGTCACCCGGTGGTAAGAGCCCAGCGAGTCTTTCTATCATTCAATTCATGACGCGTAATAAGATAAAATTATATTATTGCTTTAAAGGAAAGAAATAATGTCCGGGTTTTNATTTAAAGGAAAGAAATAATGTCCGGATTTTTGTTTCAAAATCCAGGGTTTTCGGTCTCCTTGTCTTAAATGTAGGTATACCATCAATAAAATCTCAAATCTAAGCTATAATGTTTTACCGAAGCATGAAGCCTTCCGTAATCGAGAATCGCGAAAATAGCAGATTCGCAGTGTACACCATTAGTTTTTTTAAAATTTTTTAGTTCTAGATACTCATTTAGTAACTATCACAAGAAACCACAAAAGTATCTTTTGTACACAAATGAAAGGGCGTATGGAATGAAATAGGCGACGAATTTTTTGGTATTCCGTTGATATTAGAACACATAGCTAACTTTATATTCTTGTGAAATGCTAAATCCACTTTGTGCCCTTGACCGAAACAGATAGAATATGTCCCTTGCTTCCTACCAGAGAGAAAATTAGTTTACTGTCCTCCACGTGGTCATACGTAGTTTGTAACTGCTTCTTTGAATGTAATTGTTTTTTATTACAATTCATAAATAATGATTTATACGAAATATGTGAAATGTATTGGTCACTGACCATTACTTTTAAAAAAATCATCTTCTTCTTCTTTCCCAACCCTAAATAAGAAATTATGGATGTTTCTGGACTCCACAAAAAATTAAGTTTGACTAATTTTTGTTTTCACAAAACATTTTATCGAAGAGAAGTTGTGTACTTAAATCTTCAGTTTGAAGATTTAGGTAAAACAAATGGTATTTTTTCCTTATCACACCTTTCCAACGCCATGGTGCTACCCTCCTGAGGACTGAATTTGAACTGAAACAGCATTGAAGACAGTAATTTGGACTTAAAAGGTGTCGTTTTAAATGGCACAATTTTTCCTATTAATAAAACATTAAAAGTGCTTAATTTCATCAATAAATACTAAAATTGTGAATTAATGCATGAAAAATAAGGAATGGGCATTTTATAGAAACTCATATACACAATGATTGTCTTGTTGTTTTGAAGGTCAAGTATTAAAAATTTCATAATGCTTGGAAAAAAAACTATTTTTGTACTAAAAAAATTTGTGTTCTTGTATTAAAGACACTCCTCTATATGTATATCCCTGTTGTTTGGTGACTGATATGGGACTTTCAAAAAAAGTATTACTCCAATAACCACCAAGCATCACTAATAAATGGACATTTCATTACTTCAGAATGATATTCAATGTATAAGGTGTACACACATAGAAAAGAGTCTGCCCAATGAAAAGGGACTTATGAAATAGAATTTCTCCAATTACCACTGAGCATGACTTTTCTCAATGAGGTGGATCATGTTCCAGTTCTATAACTAGAGATTTCTTTCTTATTACACTTTCGCAATTGTTCCTAAAAGTAACTTCACATCAAATGAAACTTATTCATATTGCAAAGAATTTTACAACACAATGTTACATCTGTTACAATGTCAACACTTAATCATCTGAGGTGGAGAAGTCAGGGAATTTCCTCCTCATCTGACATTTTTCCCATTTCTACATCCTATGTCTAATCCCAACCGGGGATAAATAATTCCATGATGTGATTGTCAATATTAAGAATCAAAATCAAGAATGAATTTTGTATAAGGTTCTACAAATAAATTTAGTGAGACATTTTTACTGTATATTTATTTTAATTATCTTTTCTTTTAATTCTCGGGACAATGTTGGTATCAGCAATATTTATTCAAGAATCAATTCATTTAAAATGTCTCTAATGGAAGGTATGTATGTTATTATTATAACAACAACAAACAATAGAAATCTATTTTGCGAGAAAAATTCATTCATACATGCTAGACAAGTTCATAATATAGCAATAAATATAGTATACATATATCACAATTAATTACAAAAACTGGGTCCTTTTAAATGGCTTCCCCCTGAATATAATGATATTTTCTTGACAATTTCATAGAGTACTATATTGATAAATAAACAGACTTGCTTCAAAAGTTTTTCCCCCCTCCATATTTTTTTAAAAATTCAAGCTTTGTTAAGTATTTATGGCATACCCTATTAAATGAATAAATACTATAATATATTGTCACTCTTCATAAAAAAATGTTTTTTTTATTTATTCATATATCACTATGCACAAGAAGATGCACTATTCATTCTCAATTAAAACTTAACCATTGGTTTGATTTTAAAGGACCCTAATCTTCAATTTAGAAACAACCCTCTAAAACTACTTCTTTTTCATCACTTGATATTCCAATATTAATCTGAAAAGCAAATTGATGAGTTATAGCTACTACATGAAATATAAGACAAAAAATTTGTCGAATATACTTTCCCATAAGAAAAACACTACCATTGGCTGCTTTATCTACAAAGTAAAAAACATAGAAATTCCACAGTAACTCAAAATGTACAGGTTCCTGAGGTACATAAATGGAAGCAACCTCACACACGTGTACCCGAGCAGTAACACATTGCATAATTGCAGCATATTTCCAACATATTCTATTTCGTTTAGAAATCGCTAAGAACTTGTGAACAAGACTTCTTGTAGTGGATGTTAATAGTAGTAGGGGGTATATCAGTAAATTTAACTCTCTTTGAATGTTGTGGTTTCTCTTAACTTTTCCTAAAAATGCAGAGTGATATTGTATTTGAAAATTTCCAGGCCTTATTTCCATTCAGAAAACATCCCCATTATCTCCTAAATGTAAATGTGTCATAATTATTTTTTAGAAATATCAGGTTATAATATTACATCAACTAATACATTACCACAATCTTCATAACTAATTCCTGATTCATCACAGAATATGAATATTTACTTTCTATGAATGCATGGGTAAAGCACATCACTTTTTTTCAAGAGTTAACAGGATTTATACAAAAGTACCAACATCATTCTAACCACTGGTTTTACGCATTGAAAAGGACATAAGTTATATCATTGAATTTGTTTTACATTTCTTAAGAAGTGGGGAAAGACTAACTCATATTTTGAAAAAAGTTTCCCATGTTAAATAAATTTATTGTCCAAAAAGCAGTACAAATTGCATATGATCACATGGAGGACAATAAGCTAATTTTAATGGTTTTTTTCATTTACCTCCAAATTTTCAATGTATGATTGTCAGTGAACTTGCCAGGTGTTGCCAAAAAATGTTTAATGATTATTGATTGTTTAGGTGCGACTACTTTTGACTTCAGTCATCACTGGAAACCAAGAAAATTCCTCAAAAAAATTGGTAATTACAATTAACATCTTTCCTTTCCTTTTCTTGATTATATACTTTCATTTTAAGACATCTGGTACAAGTTACATTAAATTTTTTTCTGAGCCATGAATTTTCATAAATGTTTTAACCGGGACCTTGTAAGTTTTAAAATAATTTCCATCAATATCATTACACATTCTCACTTCATTAAGCTTTGCATGAAGCCACATTTTAGAAATAAAGTAAATTTTTCTCTTTAGTGAATGAAAAAGTAACTTAAAGCTTATGTTGAAGATGAGTCATGGCAGTTATATCTTCTGGAATAAATATAGTGAATTCATTTAATTCTAAAAATTAATACCCTCAATATTTTTTATTGCTGTCTTAGTAATATTGTCATATTACATGAGAGCTTTTTAAGTTAAAACTTTTTCTACATAAAACATAATTATAAAGTAATTTCATGGACATATTGATATTAAGTTCTTTCACAAATAAATTCCTCGAACCTCTTTGACTGGCCTAATAGAAATAATTATAATAATAAAGAATTGTAATTAATTGTGTATAGGTCACAGACAAAGAGATAGTTAAAACTAGAATAAATGAACACAAGGAGAATATTAGACAAAGTCCAAAAAATCATATTGTTGTTACGGAAAACACAATAAATGACCATGATTTTGACTGGGACACAGGNAATAAGACAAGTATACAAGGAAAAGGAAGTTAAAGAATAACTGGAAAATTAAAGTAATTTCATGGACATATTGATATTAAGTTCTTTCACAAATAAATTCCTCGAACCTCTTTGACTGGCCTAATAGAAATAATTATAATAATAAAGAATTGTAATTAATTGTGTATAGGTCACAGACAAAGAGATAGTTAAAACTAGAATAAATGACCACAAGGAGAATATTAGACAAAGTCCAAAAAATCATATTGTTGTTACGGAAAACACAATAAACAATGACCATGATTTTGACTGGGACACAGGGAAACAATATCAGAAATGGTTTATGTAAAAGTGAACAATAATAGTGTTAATTTACAGCCGGATATAGAAGAATTCACTGACATACCTGCCATCACTTTTCTAAACAAGCTTTGAATGTTGCCTTCGCTACAGTAATTTTCAGGACTTCCCCACCCTTGAGGACATCACTGTAAGTAATGTTTATTTTATTAGTGGGTCTTAAACTGGTAACATAATAATTTAACAGACTAAAAGCTAAAAATTTGCGACTAGATCCCTTATTTTTATCTTAACCTTTACAGTGAAAGAAATATAGTAATTTCAAAAAGGTTTTCGATTATCTGTCATTTATGGAGAATTGTATGGATGTCCATACTTCAAATTTATTACGAATCTTGCTACGTTTCATATCTGAAATTTGCATTTGAAATTATAGCTATAGTTGTCGTTATTTGTATTTGTAGTTCCATTACCTGTAAAGGCTGTAAAGGAAATACACACACATTTTTTTCTTAAGATGAGTAGTTGCAATTAACTCTGAATAAAAGATAACCAAGACAATTCATAGAGAACAATTAAGAATAGAAGTGAAAAATGTTAGAAACTTAGAATTGTTAAAAAATCAGTATTTAATTTGTCATTAAAATATAAAACATTTCTTTATCGAGTCTCCCACACAGATTTTTAAGTTATAAGAAAAACACAAGTGGTTTCACAAAAGATTTTCCTTCTATTTAATTAAGTCACACCCTAAAAAGGAATGTATTTGTGAAATTTAATGTAATAAAAAATCAAAACTTTTTGAAAAATTTCTTCCAATTATACTTGCAGGTGAAATTACTTACAGGTGAATTAGTTTTACGTGTACTCAACTTTGGCACGTTGGTTATGTACATTAATTCTGTAGCCCCATCCTGGCCCGGGTTTTGCTCCAGTTTTCCTTCGGGTAGAGACGGATTTATCATACAGGTTCTCTGGGCTTTGTCTAGGGGTGTGTTTATTGTAACAATAAATCGTGAATTTAGTGTTATTTCAATTCTTAAACACTATACTCAGAATAATCTATAGTTCAATAATAATTTGTACATGTACATTTTTCGCATTAAATTACAAACATGCTATTAGTATTATAACTCCCAACTAACGTTTTATCTTATCTAGGAATTTTTGCTGAAATTTTTCAATCCTAAGCCTCTGCCTAGAGTTCTTGATTGGAATTGATGTGATGGTCCCTTGTTTGCTTCTGGAGAGTAAATTAGTTTTTTGTCCTCCACTTAATCATATGCAGTTTGTACTGCTTTTTTGACAATACATTTATTTATTATTTATTAAAAATAAATGTTTGTGATCATTTGATCTCTGGTTTCCAAACTATTTTAAAATCCGAAACAAAAAAATGAAGATAAACATTCCTTATTGGCATACTGAAAATATAATTGATTTGAAAACATGGTTTCCAACAATTTATTTTCAGATACGTGCACTGGGTTATAATTGTTATCTTACTTTTATTATATGAGCAATAATTGCAAATTTAAATTGGCCATCTCATAAACTTATAGTGGGATTTGACTCAGACTTGATGTAAAAAAAAAATTGTTATCATGAATCGAATGCTGTAAGTGCCAATCTTGTGAAAATTCGGTCCATGTAAAAGCAAGTTCGAGCACAGTATTCTTTCCACTTCACTTTGTCATTAATGCATTTGTCTTGGGATATACAATGCAGTTCTATCATCTATTAAATAATTAAAGCTTTTTTATCATAAATTAAATGAATGCTAGGTGAATTATTTTGAACTTCATACCTGCAACTTTCTCACTCTCAGAAAATTAACAATTAGTGTCATTAATTAATAATTCAGTCCTCACGTTGTTTCAACAAATTTGCAATTTTGAAGTCATTGAAAGTAATTTCTTGCATGCGAATATAAACCAACAAATTAAAATCAGCTGTGAAACACTTATGATACATAACCCACTATTCATTATTTTCTTTTTTACTAAGTAGATAGCACATTAATACATACTAAAGTGGTCTATTCTCCAATTAAATTGGTCACCAAAATAATATTAATATGTAAATTTGAACTTACACTTTCAGGTTTTTGCTACAACAGTAAAATAAGTAACAGCTCAGCTCATTACTAAACATACTGAATTTCAATTAACCATTATTTATTAAAGATAAACATGAGGACTTCTAAGAACGACTCCTGCTCGAGACCTCATCTGATGTAGGAAAGCCACAAATGAATACATATGGAAAAGAATTTACCTGTTAGCATAAAGCTGCACACACAGGTGTATACAGGGACTTAGTGTTTGTTTATTTTTGGTGTTAATTGCTGAATCTATGTTCAATAAAATTAAAGAAATATTTTTGTGATAACAGAGATGCTCTGTCTGTTTTAAACTAGGGTTCCATGTGAACTGTAATAATGATACTCCAAAAGATTCTCAATTTCACGATTGGTTATGCTAATATGGTAACACCTACAATATACTTTATATTACACGCTTTATGGTTCCATGTTCGGAGGTGTAACTCTGAATTTTCGCCACAGGGCTGCCACCAGGATTCTAAAACACTGTAAATTAGGCTTTTCTATAAGCAGCGCTTGTATCTTCTGAAGATTTCTAGTGTCTTTCACTGTAGAGATCAGATTTTTAATCGTGCTATATTCTATCGCACAGAATAGTACGATCACAGTTTCGCTAGCTTCTCAGTTGTGCGCAGTTCTTTCGCTCAAATTATAATGCACAATTAGTCTTGTTTGATGCTTTAACAACCACATAACACCATGTATGCAATAAAACTATCTTTATTTTAATATATTCCTCAATAAGAAAACAAATGTGTAGAAATGAAAAAATATCATTTTAACGGAAGGGTAGCCTTTTGATCTGAAATAATCCAGCAACCCGTCCTGCTTGTTGTTTGCTTTTGCATTTTATGTTTAATTAAATAACCAAAATACCTTTTGTTAAGAAAACAGATGGGTAAATGTATATCTTATTCTGAATCTTTTACTATTAGTACAATACCTGTCTCACACTGTCCACGACGAGATGAAACCTTTGAAAACCATTAGTCACACGTCTTAATTTTTAACCCTTACTCCACTGTTACTGGGGACTAGTGTCGACACACACCAGATTGCCCGAGTTGAACGATAGTGTTGTCTCATACATTTCCAAAAATCAAAAAGGAAAAGGATGGTTGGTAACTTAGTTAGAACGGTGTTAACTTTAACCAAATATAAGCAAAAGATTGTGAAATCTTTAATTAATTAATAAATACTTCATTTGTTTGATAAATATAAAACTTTTATTATCACTTCTGTAGTATTAGTCACAAGAACTCAATAAGCATCTATTAAATGTGGAAACAGCAGGGTCGAGTCTGTTTTGAATTCTTTGTGCCAAAACCAACGATGGTACTCAGGCATTGATGATTTCACCAGCCAAGTTGGGGGGATACATGAGCATACCGTGCTCTGAGCAACATCAGCAAGTGGACTTCAAGCAACCAAATGCCCTTTCCCCAACATTGAGGGTTCGACACAATTTTTCTGTACATGCATGTTGTCTGGGATTATACGCCATGGCTCTAGAGGATATCCTACAAAACCTAAAACTTAACAACAACATCAAATATTTAATTATAGTATAGTCCCATTATTTATTTCCAATTTATTATATTTTCTTTCTCCTGCAAAAAATTTATATTCCATCACTGTTTGGACAGCAGAATTCCTCCACATATAGGCATCAGCTTTTGCTTTCACGTTCAGGAAATTCATATCTGGCCCAACAATCCGTGAAAAATATTTCAGTTTAACCAATATTTATTACATGAAGTAGGAGAGACTATGATATTACATATACTTTATTTATCATTAAGCCAGCAATGTCTCTTAGGGACTAATTATGATCAAGAATCATTTCTTGTGTTACAGAAAGTGAAACTCACTGCCCGGACATTCAACGAATGCTTCTCATGGTGGTTCACATAGGCATGCTCGTGTGTGTTGGGGGTCAATATATTTAAAAAGGTGCAATCAATAGCCAAATTGTTCAAATGGTAATTTTTTTCCAGTTATACTTAGTTTAATAAACATGTAAAAGACTCTCTTCAGGGCAGGAATTCATTTCATCTTTAAAATTTCTCTGGAGTAAACACGATTGTATAACAATATTATTTTACATAGAATACTATGTCTTTCAATATCTATCTTTCTATTTGTGTAAAAGTGCAGTTAAATAACAGTTTAGTTCATTGAGGCGGCACTGAAACTACAGCAGCAGCCAAAAGTGTTCATCTTGTTGTGTATCTACAGACTAACAGTTTTAGAATTGATGAAACAATTAAAATGCAACTATAGAATATATTTCAATAAAACATTATTGGATGACTCAAATAGTTATAAAACAAAAACTGTAACTGAAAATTTTTCAATTTTTCTCTTATTAGGAATATTTGGGAAACATGTTTACTGCTTGAGTACTGTAAAGCATTTTGGGGGTGCAGCTTCGTGACCCCAATGACCCCTGGTCTGGAACTATCTATCAAGTTCTAGATGTACTTACCAAGCATATTATAAATATTGTTTCACATTTTACGTCCTCAAATTTTCTTTGAAATGGAATAACTATAGAAGTAATGTTAAAATTTTTAGTATTTCACCCTTAACAGGACACGTCTTTATTTAGTATCTTTCAGGCACATTGCAATGTCATACCACTATTGCAGAAATAAAGGATACCTCACATCTCTATTACGCACAAATATGAAACTTCATAATTTAATGCATCAGGTCATTCCATTTCAAATAAACACATGCTCTGAACCTCACCCTCTCAGGTTTTGATAACATTGTAGGGAGGTATGAACTAGTCTGTCTGGGACAAACCGCGTCAACTACCAACGTTTCGGCCATCATGATGTGGCCTTCAGGGCAATGTCCGAGTCGTACAGACCTAAGTCTGCAGAGAACAAAATTATTTGCCATATACCTTGATATTTATGCAAGTGAACTATATTCTGTAAGAGACCTCCAGAAGAATAAAACAACGAAACAATGAAAACTAAATAAAAACGAAATGTGGGAGTGGATTTTCCCATGATACATGTTACCATCTAGCGGGACAATTATGTATTACGAGTCATAGCAAGAGCTGAGATGTGGCGACAGCAGCAAGAGAAGTTTGGCCGACCCGTATGCAACTGTACCTCCTATATAGAACTTTTAACTCGCTTGTTTCTCAATGTAATAAATATTTATATTTGAGTATAACTTGGACTAGTTATAACAGATTTGTTAAATGTTATCAAAATATATCCTATTTTGGTGCTTGTGAAAAGTTTTAAAGAAATAGAGAGCAAAATATTACAGGACACACAAAGTTTATTGCATGAAAAAATGTTTATTTACAGAATTAAAAGAAGTTATGGACTATTCACATAAAAAGATACAACTTATTTGACAAACAAATATTATCAAATATGTTTTCCCATTATAAGAAGTGGAAAAGTAATTAAATTTACTAAAAAGGCAATTCTATATAGACTGTTCTTCAAAATTCATGCCGTACACATTAAGTAAAATTAAATCCCGATAAAAATCAAAGGGCGAATTATATAAAAATAGTGATTTTAACACCTCTGAATCCATTAATTTTTATCTTTGCATAGAGTAATCATGCATAAGGAATAAAGATTTTTGCCTTTACTAAGCGGGATTACCAAACAACTTCTTCCTATCAAAATTCCTTAGAGCTTCTTCAACGTGCCACAACTTTCTGATCAGTATAAATTCTCCAATGCAGGTTTGTTTGTGATAATTTAAATGCACTCCATTAGTAAATGAAGCATTCCATTAGTATATAAAACACAAAAATGGTCTGGCTCCAATCAGAACTCATCTTGAATTTACTCTTTCTACTGAATAATACTTTATATATGTCATACAAAAATGTTTTTTGAGGGTGAATACACATGTATGTATTAAAATTACTTTAATACTAAATAAAAGTTTAGAGATACAACATAAAAAGATATGGTGTGAGTTCACATATGTACATGCAGTTAATATTTTGACTGAATAATGCATCAAAGGTGCCACACAAATGAGGTTTTTCTCCAAGAAGCAGTCACATGTTTTCAAGACTACTTTTATTACTAAAAACAATGAATTTCAGATACAAAACAAAATAGAATTCTCTTGAATTTAAATAGGCGTGTTTACCTTAAAACTTGCTTTTTCGGTTAATGAAGTGCGAGTGTCAACATGAGAAGAAATTCTCTCTTCTACGAGTTTTCACTTGCATCTTCACATGATTGCTGACTAAATCACGCTTGTCAGATATTGCATGTAAAAAGATACGCGACAACTTTGGATCAGGTGAAAAAAAGTGACAAGCCAGGAATCAAACCGAGGACTTTGCTTTGATCGCAGGACTGTTAACCACTACACCACCCATTTGCTTTCCACAAGTGTAGTACACCATTTCCACCCAGACGTAAACCCTGGAAGACCCGAGGCACATTGAACCCCAGACAGGAGGTGCCTTCTTCTTTTTCTTTTCCATCAATCTGTTACGAGAACTATTTACACTAAATAATGCATCACAAGTGGTACGTGAAGAAGATTATTCTCCGGTGTGAGTTTTCAAGTGTACCTTTAGATTAGAGGATTGACTAAATGACGCATTACAGGTGCGACACAAAAAAGGTTTCTCTCCAGTGTGAGATCGCATGTGCACTTTAAGATCTCCTTTAACCCTAAATGACACTTGACACACGTCACATACATAAGGCTTTTCTCCGGTGTGAATTCGCAAGTGTACCTTCAGATTAGAGGATTGACTAAATGACGCATTACAGGTGCGACACAAAAAAGGTTTTTCTCCTGTGTGAATTCGCAAGTGTACCTTAAGATTCGCTTTTCCCCTGAACGATGAACGACAGACGCCACAAACAAAAGGTTTTTCTCCGGTGTGAATACGTAAGTGTCTCTTAAGACCACCATTTTGAATAAACGATGCGTGACAAGTACCACATGAAAAAGGTTTTTCTCCAGTATGAAAACGCATGTGTATCTTAAGATACTCTTTATTCCTAAACGATGCTTCACAGACATCACACGTAAAAGTTTTTTCACTAGTGTGAATAAGCGCGTGAACCTTTAGATGAGAGGATTTTCTGAATGACGCTTCACAGACGCGACACGAAAAAGGCTTTTCTCCACTGTGAATACGCAAGTGCGTCTTCAAGTTTCCTTTTTGCCTGAACGACGAACGACACACGTCACACGAAAACGTCTTCTCTCCGGTGTGAGTTCGTTTATGTCTCTCGAGATCACTTCTTCTACGAAATGATTTTTTACAAGAGTCGCATTTGTTGGATTCCGTGTGTTTCTGAAACGTGCCTGGAAGACCGCATTTCGTTTGGGTTTTTAATACAGACTCACGGTTCAAGCGATTCAAATGTTTCTGATGATCTCTGGGTTTTTCTGTCAAAAGCTTTTCGAACTTCATAGATTTCATTCTTGTTCTCGACGATCTACGAGTTTCACTGAAAGCTAAAACAAAAGGTATGGTAAATTAGTACATTTAAAAAGGCTTTACAACAAAGTAGGTATTTAAAATTAAATATTGGAAAAACTCTTTAGCTAAGGAACGAAGCCCTGGTAGGCCATGAAATAAATGAATTTGGATCGTATGTCATGTGAGATATAGTCAAAATGTGTTTTATAATATATTAATATATTTGTGTAAATTGCAATGGCAAAGTAAATCAGGTAACACACGTTTTGTAATTGAAACGATTACTATATAAATGATATTCTAGTAAAAGTTAAACAATTCATTACAAGTACAAAAAATTAAATAATAATGATAGGTACTGTTCAGCAATAAAGAAATACTGTAAGAAGTCGTGGTATTACTGTAGTATATTTGAAATGAAATATTATTAAAGAGGATTTCCATTAGTTAATCCAAATTGGAAGGAATCTCCGTAACTGTAGAAGGCGAAAGCTGAAACAGCTTCTTCACATGTTTGAGTGACTTTTATTTTCTCACTATAACTCTTTATAAACAGAAAGATTATTTTTCAAGATTAAGACTACATCATTAGGAGGAGGTATGAACCTCAAAGAGTAAGATTGCAAGTCAAGGTGTTTAATGAGTTTTATTTGGGGAATCGAGACAGGAACGCAGATGTTTGAAGTTAAACAAAATCTACAATAGATGTTGAAAGTTCATCCCATAAACATCAATCCGTCTCACACTGACATCGCATAGAAAGGCGAACATTTGCTACCTGGAGACCTCGATACTGTTATTGAGCAGAACTTTGAACATATTTTGTAGTTTGTTGTTGAACTTGAACACACACATCCCTTTCTCGGTTTCCCAAATAACACTTTATACACTCCGTTATGTCTTATGGTCTTACTCTGTATTTGCGTCTTTACATCTCCTATGGAAACTTCCAGACACATTATGTGCATCTTTTATTAAATTATGTGGTCCATCATCACCCTCAACATTTTACACGGTGATATGGAAGCACTGTACAGATGCAATCCATAAAAAGTTGTTACCTTTTAGCACTTTTACTGCCCAAATATGCAACTTTTTATGAAAAACTCATTTACCAAAATACAGACTCTTCAGTAGTCAGTTTCTTAGCTAAAAAGATACCAAAAACTACATATTTATGACGTATTTTATTAAAGAAAAAGACAGTCGTCTAAACTAAACTCTTTACTAATGCATACATAAAATTAATTAAAATTTGTCCATTTTTATAGTTTATACGAAAATTAAGTAAAGTGTCCATAAAACTATGAAATATTACCAATTATCAAATATTACTAAGATTTACATAATATGATAGTTGTGCTTAGTAATAGAACATATGATTGATTATTATGTGTATTAAGCTGCATACTCACTTTATGGCACCAAGATCGGATCTACATAATAATTTGTTGCACAAGAAAAAAAATTGTCACTTTTGCCGCATCCGAGAAAGCGCGGACACTC
>NNCF01126193.1:4037-14531 GCA_002313205.1 Laupala kohalensis
AGTACGCACTAAGGAGAGCCAACATGACTCTCCCCGCGTGTGGGACTCGCCGAATGACTCAACCATACCCAATAAAAACCCTCCTGAATTATAACTCAAAACTCAAATATCAACACATCTCAAAACATTACAAAAATAAAAATAAAATAAAAAAATTATAAAAAGAAGAGGAAAATGAAAGATACCCTAGCGCTAATAGCGTCGGGATCGAAAAGAACAAGAGGTGACCAAGGAAGGTCAGGAAAGAGAAAGGAAGGATCCTAGCACAAGTAAGTGGAAGTAATGCCAGTCATGGCTCTCTTGTAGTCAACACCCGCACATACATTACTAACAACAGAAATTCAACAATAAATGAGCAATTCATGAGGAAACACCCTAATTATGAAGATAAAAGAAGAATGGATGAAAAAAATATTTTGACGAAAAATCGAAGTTAAATCTAACTTTCTTAGCGGCTACCCCTTTTATTTTTGACATTCAGACGAATAACCAAACCTGCTGTTACAAACATGTCTTCTTGTTTCATTCGTATCATACACTGCATAAAAAGCATATTTCATAATTTAGAGGCAAATAAATATTGTGTCAGAAATAAAACCGGAGCCAAAAAGTTTTCCAATGCCTAAGTGTTTGGTTCTAAAACCCGAAGTGCGGAACATAGGTGCACTATTTAGAACCAACGCATTTACTCTAGTACGATAAACAAAATAATTGTTTTCCTTTCAATCATGATTCATGAAAGCATCAAGAAAGTTATAATTGGAATTCTACGCACATTGTTCTCGGAATCAGAGACTCCCAAAACTGATATATTCGTAAAAATTTCGCGATCGTTTATTTTTCACGATTATAATATTTTTTATATGCTATGTTAACAGAAGCTTAAAACTCAGTAATGTCATAAATACGTCGTGGTTGGGTTCATTTTTATTGGAATTATATGTAGAATTCAAAAAATTAAGATAAAGGGAATAAAAATAAAAATGTTTAATTGACAGCACATTAAATAACTCTCCAGTAAGTGACTCATGAAATCCATTAGCGGCAGGTCGGCAGGAGGGTGCGCGGCGGGCGGCAAGCTATTAGAGCAGGTAGAATCTGTCGAGTTTGATGGTACCCAAAATTTTTAATTTCTTGCTCGACTTTTTGACCATCAGGAACTGTCGTGTTTAAGAACTCCTAAAGATAATAATAAAAATAAATAATAATAATAAAAATTTTACAATTAAAAATTTGAAATATAGAAAGTAAAAGAATATAATCGCAAACGAAGACACAGATAAGAAAGTAATACTGTGGACATGAAGGCGTAATGAGCAGCGCCTCGAAGCGCAACTACGTCGCATTCACGCTTTGTATACGATCCGAAGTATCGGAAGGCGCCTGGCTATAACTATACTCAAGTTATTGAGAGTTTGGTCACTAAAAAATAAAGATGTCGGACTCGAGTGGTGTTTCGGGACAGCCACCACCAACATTTTAGAACAAAAACCCCACAATCATTAAGACTTGGACTATCTGTGATCGTCGTTTGATATTAAAATCATCGTTTGGTAGCACTTACACATACCTTACGGGTGTACCAACGCTACGGAAACAACAAAGAGACTACCGTAAGATGAATTTCGTTGAAAGTAAAATAATAAATTAAGATTTCTTGGATAATTTACGCAATATATTTTATAAATAAGAATGTTAATGTTGTGTTACACTACAAAGGATAGGTTCTCCTAGAGCTGTTTCGTCAAGTTTGGTGGTAGTGAATACAACGTACAAGATGAAAATATCACCAAGTCGAGTAGTACAGGACATAGGGGGAATCAATTGAGTAGGTTGGCAGTTCTCCCAAATTTGGTAGCTTTTCAGAGGGCAGCTAGACTATTGTCACCTCACTTTGTCACCATTTCCTTGTTCCGATACGTCTTGACCCAGAGATGCTCCCTGACACATCACCTTCGTCTCAACACAAACATTCTAACATTCCTATCCTTGGCGTCCGGAATGATTCACCTACTGGATAATTCTTATTGCAAATTTTTTTTGCCATGCAAGTTAAAGACAAAAATTTAGTTTAATTTTAGATTCTACGCAAATTTTAAGAAAAATGATACCAAACAACCATTTTTAAGCAATAGCGGTCCATATGTCTTTAAATGCACTTGTACGCAACGAAGTATTCACTGTTTTTTACACAACCCAAGCTCTCAAATGATGCTTTGGAGGAAAAGACATATAAAACCGTATTTGTAGGCAATTTTATAATCCATAAAATCCATAATAACTATTTTTAAGATACATTTTCCAAAAACAGTTTTTTGTGACCTTTGACCTTGAATACGAGTTTTAGCACATGTGGGATCGATGAGGACTTTCGATATTTCATTTGAAGGTTAAGGTGTATGCCAAATTGTATTTCTATGCTTTGTGGAATGTCTATTTTTCCTGGACTGTCAGAAAGGTAGCCAACCGTCTTCCGATATTTTACAGACTGGTATAGGAAGAGATGAGGGAGCTTTAATCGCGCTACTAATCTGTCAAAGGACTTTTTTATTCTCTTTATCTCATATTATAATTCATCTCGATTGAATAAGATTATGATTAAAAGGTATAAAACACTATGGTGTAAAGTGCCGTCAACACGCACACGGAACAAGTTGCTTAGAGAGTGAAATAATAAGGATAATTAAAAAAATATTTATTTAATGATTCAACTAATGTTGCAAATAATTACTTCAGAGTTTCAGGTTTCTGATCTTAGTCGTTAATTTACTGTTAATCGAAATTTTAATGTTAATTTAATGTTAATTTAATGTTGCTATTTTTTGTTTTTCACTGTTAACGTAAAAAAATGTCATTAAAAATGTGTTTTGTACATGACCTTTCACAAATTTTCGTTTTTTTTCGACCTTTACTACCACCCCCTATCTCCCCACAAGCCTTTTTTTCAAGGCTTATGTACAAAACACATTTTTTATGTTTACAGTGAAAAAAACATAAAAATGGCAATTTTATATTTGAAATTCGCGCCATTTTGGGTCATTTATTTTGAATTTCCCAATTTCCTCAACGGATTCATGATCAGCGATCCCAAAAACCCACGAGTAAAATTTTTTTCCGACAAATAATCAATATTTAAATTGTTTTCTTCTATGCACCCAAATTATGCACTTTTGGATGAAATTATGGGCCAAAAATGCATTTTAAGGGTCCTACATCACTCTATACGTTATGTGCGGTTTATATAACAATAAAACAAAACATTTTCAACCAATGTTTATCACTTTTAACCAAATGCGTTTAAAAAATCTTTGAAAAAAGCACAAAAATAGCCAAAAATGCACTTTTTTGACATTAAAGTGCATTTTAAACATAGTTCCCTAGGCTCCCAAATCTGCGGGATGTAATTTTCTCATTGTATACACGATTCCATTCGGATATAAAGATGAAATTCTAGCTGTTCCTAAATTGGACAATTCCAGTGGAAAGGAGCAGGTACAAGGTGTTTCGACTGTTATGTCCAACTGAAATCTTGAAGGGAAAGAGGAGTTCCTCTGTTGTGATACAACGGATTTTAATACAGGTCGTATCAATGGCACCTTTGTGTTTTTGATTCAGAAATTAAGTAGGGATTTGATAATTTTCGGTTGCCGCCATCACGTTTATGAACTTCACCAAATTAACAAAGCTTAACACAAATTAACACAAGTTCACCAAATTAACACAAGCCCAGACATCCCTTTTTACGAGAGGTTTAAAGAAAATTGGAAAAATATTGATCCGGACTATATAAATGTCTGTAAAGAAATTATAGAAGCTCACAAGAACGGTGCCAAAATTGACGCATTGCTGGATTCATATCGATCTGAACTAAAAAAGAAGATAAGACATGACTATCGAGAGTTGGATGAGATTTCCATCTTGTAGTGCAAGTTCTTTGTCTAATTCCACTTTATTGTCTAAAAACATCTCCACTCAGCTCAACTTATACTAACCCCCGAAGTCAAAACCGCTGTGTATTACATAAGTTTATTTATTTTGACCTGTTATATTAGACCATGGCTTCAATATGTTTGTTGTAAAAGCTCGTCAAAGAGACTTGAGTTTCCAGAAATCTCTGAAATTATGAAAAAGTTGACAATGTCATATCGAAAGCAGATCTTCAGAAACTTTGTCAGCACTTGGTGACGAAGTGGCAGTCATGGCTCTGTTTGATGATTCTGTAGAAGTTTGATGATTCTTTATCATGAATAAAGTTTTTTCCCCTTCACTTGAAAACAAGTGAGTTTTCTCCAACTATGTCTTTCTACATGGAAGAACAATGAGTCGTTCTTGAAAACTAAACAAATTGTTTCTCCCCTTAAAGCAGTAAACAATACTACTGAAAGGGCAGTAAAACTAATGCATTCATGATTTTAGTAGCCATGAGGAACAGAAACAATTCTTATACATTTGTTTTCAAGATCATCGTCAGTAGATTCGTGACTGTAAAAAACAAATTTTAAGAGAAAGTATTCCCAATGTCTACTTCATTATATTTTGTAATATAATTATAAAACAATAATGCGTCATTTATGATTTAAATTTATTCCATTTTTGTTTCTTCCCAACACCGAGAGTGCTGAATTATTTGCTTATAACAATGTTTACTACAGAGACTACTAAAATCGGAGCCACCAGCGTAGCGTCCAAACTTTATCCCAGTTCTTGCATTTCATCCAACTAACTTGAAATTTTTACTTTATCTTTTACAAAACGTTTCAAAGCTCTGGCAAAATTTCAAATCGATTGAACTGTAATGACGGACCAAGGAAAAATGGGCTCTAATGACCTCGATGTTGACGAGCCCTAACCCCCCCCCCCCCAAAAAAAAAAANTTCAGTCCGTCTTTTCCGTTTAATCCACTTGAAATTTTAACCTAATATTTATCAAACATTTTTAAAGTATTGGTGAAAATTTTAAGTTGATTGGATGAAAAACACGGATTGTGAAAAGAGTTACACGCTCCGCCGGCACCCAATATTTTACAAGTTGAGCTTTCATTACTATATAGCAACTTTGACGTGAATTCGGCACGGGTTAGCATTATCCTAGCAGTATAATATTTTGTATATGGGCAGTTACGACCAAATCGAAAAAAATAGAGGGTATGTGTTTTAATTTTCGCTAAAAGGAAATTTTGTCCCATATAAGGGACACCCTAATGATGAGTCAAGCAATTCAATGCATCAATATGCACAATTTGATGTTGTAAATCGAAACTCAGGCGACTTCAGCCCCAAACCTCAAACGCGCCGGCGATCCTGAAACTGACATCGCGTCGAAGCGGCTGAGCGGTCTTCGCCGTTCCAGTGCAAAACCGCTACGCTACCGTCGCCGATTTAACTCCGGAAAAATCCCCAGAGAAGGAAAAGGTTCCACCAGTGTACATCTATGAAATAAGCGATCATTCTCTGTTCATACATCTCGATCTCTCGACCAATCAACTAAAAATAATGCTCAGAGATGACTTCATCACAGAACTAAAAACCAAAAAGTCAACGTAATTCTTTCATCACTTGATGATTATAGAAAATTAACCAGTGAATTAGAGAGATCAAAAATTAAATTGCATACGTATGCATATCCTTCAGCAAAAAATCAGTCTGTTGTAATTCGTGACATTCATCCTTCGGTAAAAGAAGATGAAATATTCGGTGAACTATTTGTCATGTTTAATTTTAAAAAAGTGACACAATTACACAAAAACGGTTTACCAATCCCTGTAGTAGCATTTGACCTAGATACAAATTGTAAAATGGAGGATGTACTAAAAATAAGTAAACTTGTCACTGAGTGGTTAGGACGGAACTCAGAAGAAAACCAAAAGAATCAATTCAATGTAACAGGTGTTTAGATTTCGGTCATAGTAAGAATTACTGCCGTAGGGAAGTGAATTGCGCAAATTGTGAACATGATATTAGAAAGTAATGTTCCTGAAAATGTTATTCCAAAATGTGTGAATTGTAAGGGAAACCATCAGTCTAATATTCGTCCCAAATGAATGCCCTTATTTTATCAGCACACTACATAATAACGCCCAGAAGCCCATTACTACGCGACAGCAACGTCCTAGAAACTCTACCTCATTTACTTCATCCAACGACCAGTTCCCTGTTCTACCTCCGACAATGCCTATTCCAAATTTTAGAACATCAACAATGAAACCTGGTATAATTCACAGGCTCATCAAAATATTTCCCAAAATTCTTTCACAGAATCCATAATTTCATATATATGAGAGAGAGGGGGAGTTACGGTGTCAGCGTGATCGCTCGTCGTCAAGTCATCCCGGGTTCAATTCCCAGGTGGGGCAAGATAAAATTTGTTACTTTTCATTACCACGTCTCAGTTTAAATAGCTGTGATGTATGAAAAGATCACCCTCTGCAGCTAACAACCGATCTCGGTAAAAGTTACTCACGATGAGTCTTGTGAGTAAACTCACACAAAAAACTGAGCCCTACTGGCACTCGTCCTGGGTGAACCTTAGCTGGCCGAAATATATACATATATAATACCAAAATTAATTTCTCAAGTATACAATTCAATTAGTTTGAACGGCAATGATAGTGCACCTTAATGACATTATAATCCTAAATTGGAATTGTCGCGGCATAAAATCTAAACACAAGGAACTTCAAATCTTCTTAAATACCCATGAAATAGACATCGCTTGCATCACAGAAACACATCAAACTAATTTATCATAAAATTCACTTAAATTTAAAGATTACTACTGCCATAGGAAGGACGATAATGGCAACACTTCAGAGGGAGGAATATTAATTTTAGTAAAGAAAAATATTGATCATTGGCAATCCGTGTGCACTCACTCACCGAATCTTGAAGTAACCTCTGTCACAGTTCCCATTAATAATCATCCAGATCTCAATATTATAGTAGCGTACAAACCACCTAACAAATCTTTTCCTAAATCACAAATTAAAAATCTTTTTCAATCCAAGCAGTTCACGATTATAATAGGTGACCTTAACGCTAAACACCAATCATTCTGTTGTAGAGTAACCAATACAGCAGGGAATTTCATCCATAATGTGTGCATAAAAAACAATATTAAATTGATAACCCCGGTAGAACCAACTTTCCGTTCTATCATAATTTATTACCAGACATTCTAGATATCGCACTCACAAATTTTCACGCTCCATTCTATTCGTTTCCAATATGTGAATTAGACTCCAATCATGTTCCTGCAATAACCACTGCCAATAATAATCTACCTAATCTACTGTCTACATGCTCGAATTCAGACTTAAACTTCATTTAAGGTACATCGGGCAAAATTTCAACAGCGTCTTAAAAACTCTGGGCAATCCATTAGAAACCTAAAATCTCCCTCAGAAATTGCCTATGCAATATTTGAACTTACAAATTCAATAAGAAGATCCGCTCAACTCTCTTCACATACAACAACACAATAACGCGAATACAAACTCGTATCACGTTACCCGATCACATAACATCATTAATTAAAGATAAAAATAGTATTACAAGAAAATGGACTAAATTTAGGCTACCCCACTTAAAGTAAGAACTGAATCATTGTCAACGTCTGATCCGTGAGGCCCTTCAACAGCACTCCCTTGAGTCTTACGAAAGTTTTCTCTCTTGTCTCTCACCGCGCGATACTGCCTGGAAAGCAACTAGGTTACTCAAGAATCACACAAATCTTCCTCACCTTAAGTACAATCAAAATATAGCACAAAATCCGAGAAAATAAATCAGAAGCACTTGCAGAATACTTCGAACCTACCTTTAAAACGCACTAAATATATAGTCCTGATTCTGACATCATTTCTTCCATTACCACTCCAAATTATGATGTACATCATCTAATCATTTTCTCCATCAGAAGTGTATAATTGTATCACGTTTATTCAATCCAAAAAATCAGGAGGTCACGTTAACATCAACGCAATTACTACACCACCCCTTCGCCCTCCACAACTGTACACCATTTCCACCCAGACCTGAACCCGGAAGACCTGAGACACATCTCCATACAGTAGATAAGTGAACCAGGCGGCACACTGTGCTGTGGGCACTTTATTACCCGTTTCACACGTACATACGTGTTAAGGTTCGTTATGTACATGTTTCTTCCATGTACCCTACACATGGAGAAGAAATGTGATAACTTTCGGTCAGGTGAAAATGGCGATGAGCCGGGAATCGAACCCGAGACTCCTGCTTTGATCGTCGAACTCCTGTTTACCAACTCCAAAGCAAATAAGAGCAGGGTTCCCTTGTCACTAATGCTATTTAACTTATATACGGCGGACATACCGATCGATAGCATTATACAAACAGCTCTATTCGCTGACAATACTGTGCTTTTCGCATCTAGTTCTAACCTAACATCGCTGAGGAACAAATTTAACTCACATCTTCAAGAAATATATTTTTGGAACAAGAAATGGAAAATATAACTAAACCCAAATAAATTTTCAGCGAAAATATTTACTCTCCGCTTTCCCTCTTTTCTTACATCTATAATACTCGACCCCATTCCTATTCCATGGTCACCATTAACCTCCGTAGTTAAATACCTTAGACTCTGCCTCGACACAAGACTCACTTGGAAACGTCATATAATCACCAAAATAAAAGAAGCTAATCAGAAACTGTATCAGCTAAGACCATTAATAAATCACCACTCCACGTTAAAAATACATTGTACTCTCACATTATTCAAGACAATTTTGCTGCTTCTTCTTCTCTACGCATTCCCCGTCTGGTGCAATGTCGCACCCACCACTATTAAGAAAATACAAATATTTCAAAACAAGATTTTAAGGATTACAGTAAAAGCTCCTTGGTTCATTAGAAATAAATATCTGCACGATGATCTTAATATTGAATCAATTTCAACCTACATAACAAAATTGCCGCACAATTTCTTGTCTAACCTTTCAGCAGTACCCGGACCAGTATACTACCATCTAGGCGTCGATTGCCCTCCCAAACTCAGAATCCGAAATAAATTCCCTTCCCATCATTCCCTAAACAGCTTCTCATAAATCACATAACATACATGTAGATTCGTAAATACTAGTTTCTCCCAAATTCTAAACATGTACTGTAAATAATTTGCTTTCTCCTCTCGTATTGAAATTTCGCTTGGTGGTGCCGATGGTTTCCCCATTCTTTATAATGTATTGTTTATTCGTTGTATGTGTTATTTTTTCTTTTGTTCTGCAACCTTCTGTAGAGCATTTGGCTGATCGCAGGATTCTCTGTATTAAATTATATTTTCAATAAAAAAAAGAGTGTATACCAAGTACAAGGAGTAGGACACTTTCGCTTTTCACGAAGGCAGAGGAAACAACCCGCGCGACTGTCTCCCTGGTCGCCCCTGGCGGAAGCGTGATAGCGATAGCGTGTATGGGTTGTTCGTATACTACTTGAAAATATATTTCCTTAATGTAATACCTACGTCAAAACGTACCTTTGGAGTTTTTCAATTCCCGAGCTGTTTTTCAGCTGAACATTAATTGAGCGTTTCGAAAACAAATGCATGAGCTTTGTCTTGATATGTCTAGGCTATCTTTTTGTTACAGCAAACTCAGTTAAAAACGGCGAAGATATGTTCGAACGAAAAGAAAGTTTGGAATGGAAATAAATTGTAAGAAATTCGAATTTCTGATGAAATAAGTACAGTTTCTGGGTCGTGTAGTAACATATGAAGTATTTTGATCTAAAATAAAGACAGACGCTTTTCTCCTTTATAATAATATGTTTAGAAAATATAAACGATGAAAATTATACAAATATATAAATTTCGTGATAAGAAGGAAATTTTATGGAAAACATTTCTTTTTTGAAAAAATAAAGAAGCGTGGATTTGCTAAAATTCAATCTTAAACGCGAGTCTTTCAACCTTATGCATGTGGAGCTCGCTGTGCACACGTTGTATGGTTTTGAATTACACTCGCTTGTCTCTTTTGGTTGCTTGAGCTTAAAAAAAGTATTCTGGCAGCTATGAGGTCCTTAGATATATCTAAGTTTATCCTTTCATATATCTATTTTTTTTAGTTAGGGTTCGAGACTGCAGTTCCCTCAGTTGCCAGGTGGGAGTGTACTGTGGATCGATGTTTCCTTATTAGGCATTCGTGGACTTCCACATCAATGGCTAACTTCTTATTTAAAGGATAGATATCAACAGATAGAAATATCCTATACTAAAAATAAAATACTTGAGCGTTGTCTGTCAGAAACAAAGCCACTTACTTGCGGAGTACTCCAAGGATCAATTCTCGGCCCTATACTCTTTTTATTGTATGTGAACGACATGTCATCATCCACATCAGATTGCAAAATGGTTCTTTTTGCTGATGACACTAATTTACTATGTAAACACGCCAATGCTCAAAAAGTTTTGTCTAACCTTTCGACTTGGTTCCATGCAAATCGTCTCATTGTAAACACTGACAAA
>NNCF01126193.1:15133-27232 GCA_002313205.1 Laupala kohalensis
TTGTGTACATAAATTCTGTAGCCCCATCCTGGCCCGGGTTTTTCTCCGTTTTTCCTTCTGGTAGAGGCGGATTTATCATACAGGTTCTCTAGGCTTTGTCTAGGGGCGTGTTTATTGTAACAATAAATCGTGAATTTAGTGTTATTTCAATTCTTATGAATTTTAAACACTATACTCAGAATAATCTATAGTTCGATAATAACTTTTACATGTAATTTTATGCTTAAAATTACAAACATATTGACATTCTATTTGTATTATAACTCGCAGCCTACTTTTTATCTTATCTAGGAACTTTTGCTGAAATTTTTGAATCCGCCTCTGCCTTAGGGCCCTTGATCGGAATTGATGGGATGGTCCCTTGCTTGCTTGCTTCCGGAGAGTAAATTAGTTTGTTTTTTTTCCTCCACGTGTTCATACGCAGTTTGTACTGTTTTTTGACAATAAATTTATTTATATTTACTAAACGTTAACCTAAAAAAACGCGCACGTTATACCCCAAAATTTAATTATTCTTTAGTAACTTAAGTCTACTAATTCGTGTGCTATCCGGGTCCGGTGTTTCATTTCACTAATGAGTGTTGGAATGAATGTTCCGAATGCTGACATTACTCTGTTGAATGACATGCGGGTTTATATACTCGAATTTTTCGTGTATATATTGGTCAACTTTGGGTCAATTTGCTGGCTCCTTCGTGTCTTCGCGTTTGTTACTTTGAACTTGTAATCTACCTTTAAATCTTTAGTTACACACATTCTTTACAATCATTTTTATCACGGTATTCGGTTCTGGAAATTTACATATTAAACTGCGCGCCTTTCAACTGTTCTCCCAGCTACTCATTGGTGAATAACAGTGGCATCCGAAAGAATTCTCTATCTTCGCCGAATCGCTCCGAATCGAGCTTATTTCATGCATAATCCCGACTGAACTGAAACGGACCCATTACCAAGCATATAGTTTATTCGACCATGTGGCTGAAGTAGTTGTGTACACGATAATACGACCAATCCGCTTGTTTCCTGGCATGACCTGATGACCAATAAATTCCCACATTGGTATTACGAGTGAGACATTTTTTCTTTGGTGTTGGTAAGGTCTCCGATCAATCTGAAGAAGCGTCAATTTTTGGCCAATTTTCTGTATTTGACGTTTAATTGTGCTTTTATATTGCCCCTAGTGAATATCTCATGTGGTTTTAAGTTCGACATTATCATTTACAATTGGTTAATTGTGGGAATTTGACCGGAAGTTTTGAATGTAGTGCTCTTCACATTTGCTAATGATGGTAGATTTTAACGTTGCGGAAATTTGCCGTCTATGCACGGTTAAAAGCGGGGCAAGAATGCACATTTTTGAAAAAGAAGGAGAACAACGGCAATTGCTATTCAAGATACGATCATGTCTTCCAATCATAGTTCGTATTTTCTTTCAACGCGTTTCCTCTGTATTCCATACTCTTTTCTTTGAGGCATTATTTTGGTATTATTATTATTATTTTAAATACATAGGAGTATATTTTTTTATTTCATTTTTTTGACAGGTATCAAAAGATGATTCTCTGCCAAAGAAGATATGTCATCGATGTGCCTATAAACTTGATATGTTTTATGAATTCCGACTTAACTGTTTGAATTCTGAAAATATGCTTAAAAATGTTTCACTAAAGGATTCTACTGGTAATTCGCAGGTAAACTACATAATCATGTTGTGTGCCTAATTTCTGGAAATATCTCTAAATTAAATATAAGCTAGAATCTTTTGTTTTAATGAACTTCCATATTAATTGTGTAAGTAGTTGAAATAATTTTGGATGGAGTTAGTTTATTTTATGTTTACTTGAATGCATTATTGCTGGTTCCTTGGAGAAAATTTCATCTCCTACTTCATTTATTTAACAGATTCTTAATCTCAGAGAAATCTGTAGTACAATTCTAAACTTATTTCTAGTTGATTTGTGAGGAAACTCAATTATAATAATTATTTTTTATAAGTACTTTCTTTTATATCCTTTTAATCCCATTGTTTTCTAATTGTATTACAAGTAACTAAACTCTTTAGAAGGAAGAATTCACCCCTTACAGCTTTAGTAATATGAAATGAAGTGAATTTACAAGTTGTATTAGTCCTTATAATGTTATTAGAGAGTTGTAATTTTTAGTTTGTGACTCTGCTGTAAAAATATGACATATCAGCATTTGGATCCATATAATATTACTTTTCACTATTGAGCTGTGCTGAGACAAAGAATAGTTTACATGCTTTAGCAAAATGAGAATACAGTTGTTTAAATACTTGAACAAATGAAAACATTTTTATTTGTATTTTAGCTTGTATTTATTTTTAGGGACATAAGAATTAATATAGTGTATTTTATTGAAATTTTACATGTAGTAGGTCCTTTATTAATGATTTCATGTAATATTTATAATTTTATAAGTTCTTATTTGTTCCAAGTTTTGCGCCAAGAACTACAAGCATATTTAAGGTTTCTTATTTCACATAATTTTCTGAAAATATAATATAATTGAAAAGATTTGTGCCTACTTTTACATTAACATATTTCTTTCATTCTTTATGGATCTTTTTCAACAGTTTGTTGGTAATGGTATTGTCTCAGGGCAATATCATTTACTGATCTTTATTTTCACAAAGAACAAAAACCAGAAAAGAATAGATCACTATTTTATGAAGAACATCAAAGAACATAAACGTGGAATTTTGTAGAAAGATCTCATATCCAGTCCGGCACCTCGTCTGCTATATTACATGTATCAGATATGTTGAAGGAGTAACAAATATACATATGAGAAATATAATTGATAGTAACTTACTCATGTCATATCAGTAAAAAGACAATAGAGTTAAGTATGTTCAAAAAAATTTAAGCCACTACCTGCACTCAGAGTTAGAATCCAAGTTGGTGCACCCCATTGGCTCTAGCAATTCTCTGAAAAAATAATTAATGACATAATAGCATTAAACTAAACTACTTCTGATCTTAAATTTCTATATTCATTTTATAAATCGTCCACATTTCTGAAATTTCTTAGTTTTGGTATTCTATGAAAGCATAAATATTTTGTGGTCATTAGAAGGGCAGTAAAAGCACATTAATTGGAGAAATTGTAATTACTTTTTAGTGATTTATAATCATGTATTTGTGACAAAATATTTACCAAAAGCTCATGTTAGTAGTAGTTTGTTAAATTTAAATTATTTGGTTTGGATTTCTTCCTCCAAGTTATTTTTGTTTTGCATGGTGTTATCTTAAGAGTTTTTGTAATCAAATTTTATTACAATATATAATCATCAAATAATATTTTATTATAGTGAGTCGGTGTGTTTTCCCATTTTCCTAATTCGTTTTTGACATATTTTCATTTAATTAACAAAATTGCATTCTGTTTTGGGATGCGTTATCCTTTTTTTATGTACAAAAGTTAATTCTCTTAATACCATACTTTTTTATATAATATTGTTAATGATAAAAGGAGGACTTTTGGAATAATGAAAGTCATATGAAAATGGAAAGAAGGGGGATATTTGTTTTTCCTGTGTTTAATGATTTATTTTGAAGAATTAAAAAAGTTTGCTGTTTACGTCTAACCCTAAATCCCGATTTTACCTGTTTTAAGATATATTCACGAATCTTCGTGTATATATATAATAATTTTGATTGTACAAATTTCGGTAATTGATGGACTAATTTCCAAGTATGTATTCTGTTGTTTAGTATAAAATATTTTTAATGTATTCTCGTCTAAAGCCGGTTTACTATACTAATAGTGTATCTCGTTTATGCGCCAATAAGGTTAATTACCGGTTCTGTATGTTATTAGGTTTTCTCTTGGTGTAGAATTTCTGCAAACTCTATTTTGCCGATCGCAGAATGAAAGGAGTTCGCTCCCAAAATATTCTCCTTTCCCAGGGTTGTCACGATGTGTATTAGTATGGCGACTATCGATACGTATTGATCCCTCCTTGGCTCCTCCTTTCGTGTAATATGCTTTTTGCAAGTTATTTTCTCGGATTCGGGGGATAAAATGTTAGGTAGCAACCTATTGAGTTTAACGTAATTACGTATTGTTCTGCGAGTCTTTGTATATTACGTTCAATCACCTTGTTTTGTTTAATACGAATTACGCTTTTCTAATTGGTAGTTGACATTTTTATATAGGGAGTAGTCAAGACTGAGAAGATGAATGAATCTGACAAAGTGAACTATGAGGAAGGCATGCACATAGATCATTCTCCTTCACTTCATTTGAAAGCTGAAGAAGAAAAAAATGAACGAGAACATGAAAAAGAGTTGAATGATTGTCAAAGTTCCGGACAGTACCCAACTACACTCAAAGTTCCAAATGTTGCTCAACCGAATGGGGATCAGTATGGAAATAAAACTAACCCTGAATCTACTTTTGTTATTCCTGATGATGGAATGGGATTTGATGATGGTGTTCGGGTTCTCCGTGCTTTAGGTACTTGGTAAGTTTGATTTTTTATAACGTGTTAGTTAGAATATTTTTAGTTGTTATTGTTTGATGTTTCTATTTTGGCACACAAAACTGCAGGTCCCCGGACTACAGTGGTAATCTTGCCCGACCAGGAATGCTTCCATTAACAGAAACTACTTCATACACTGAAAGTTTGCAAGGTTCGGGTAGTGGAGAGTTTGCAACTCAGCGGAAAGCACTTCCTTTGATTGGTAATAGAAATAAAACTGGAGCCAAAGCGGAAGGTGTGCAAGGAAATTCAACAAACAGTGGTAATAAAAGCTTTCCGTGTACAGTGTGTGGGAAAGGGCTTGCTCGTAAAGACAAATTGGTTATACATATGCGAATTCACACAGGAGAAAAGCCTTATGTTTGTGAAGTTTGTAATAAGGCATTTGCTCGGAGAGATAAACTTGTTATTCATATGAATAAGATGAAACATCGTACTCCTACTAATGTTGCACCTCTTGGGAAACGGAATAATGTGGAAAAACCTAATGATTCAACAGAGAAGAAAATCATTAAATGTGAAAATGAAAAAGAGGTGCAAGTTGGAGGATGCTCAACTCCAATACTGTCTACTTCTAGTCAAAGTATTAATTGGACATGCGAATTATGTGGAAGAATCTTTAGCACCCGAGATGAGTGGATGGCTCACGCTAAAGGTCACCTTGATGAGAAAATGATGGGGATGACAAGTATCCATCATGCACAGCAACCTCCTGTCACTAACCATCTAAATAACAGTCCATCTCCATCTGCGTGTAGTAGTGGTGTATCTTCTTCTGCAGCCCCTCCATCCTCATACTTTACTCCACACATGCCAGCACATGTACAGCATTATGGAGGAGAAAGGCATTTTTGTCTTGTTTGTCGACAAGACTTTGGTAATAAAACCGATTTCATGTTTCATGTAAGAAGTCATTTTGAAGGAAAACCATCAGACTTGGAATTATTAGCTCGAAGTAGTGGAAATAATTTAGTTGATAGTTCTGGTCTTTGTACCTAACATGGAATATTTGATAGATTAGATTTCTTGAAATTAAATTCTAGTCATTTGATGTAATGTATCTCCTAGCTTTCTCACAAACAAAATAGTATTTAAAGTTTAATTGTTCTTTTTTTAAATGCTTTTAGATTTATAGTTGCTTGTACTGTACCATTTTTAAATTTCATTAATTGTTTGTTCATGTATCATTTATTTGCATTGAAACAGCTTATTTGTTGACTTTTGCTGAGATTGTTGATGCCAGATATTTCAAATAATAGAGAACAATTCATTGCCATTTAAGTATTTATTCTGCATAACGAATTAGCCATCCAAAGTAAACACAACACAATACAATTTTTCTTTATGAGCAAGCCTTTTCCCATACTCAGTTCACAGATAGCTGATGCATTCTATTTAATTTATTTCCTTGTGCTCTTTCTCCAGATTTATATCATATATTTAATATTAACTATACAAAATTAACACTTGAATGACTTAGAATTGTTCTCTATTTCTTTAAAAAAATATTTTTTTTGTATGATAATGATATGTACTAATTTTTTTATACATTAAAGTGTCTAGAAGAAAAGTGTGACAATATTTATTTATGAATTTTGTCTCGAGGACTGAAAGGAAGGCTGTGCTTGTGCAATGTGCTGCAAGTGGTGACTGAGAAATTTGTAATACACAATATTGTAAATAGTTTATTTTGATAAATCATATCAATGTATTATGTATGTCAAACCTTCTATTGCTACCAATTTAAAGCTTAGGTATTAAATATCAAGCACTGTTATTCACTTTTTGTGGTGCTGGGCTGTATTGATCCTAGTAGATTGTATATAGAAATCCTTAATTGGTTTTTGGGTTGACATGTGAAAGTTAACTTTATCATAATTATATCTCTCAGGTTAATTTGTAAGTTTTATAATTGTTATTTAAACATATGTTTTAAGTTTTGACCAAATCTTGTTCAAGTTGTCATAAACTGGTGAATATTGGTTTCACTGTTTCAGTTAAAAAGTGTTACTTCGCAGTTCAATGAGTTCTCATGGTATTATCATCATTCCAAAGTGATATTTCATTATCAATGACTAAGAATTTTGAATTCAGTGTTTTAAAATTTTTAAATGGGATTTGTTATTAGTTATTTGTCTTGTTATGAAAGGAATATCCAAAATATTTAAAAAATTAAATGTATTAGTATTTTTTATGCTTCTTGTATGTAACAGAAGTGATTTCTGTTAAATTTAGTATATACCATTTTTCATAATAATTTTTTTAGTCTCTTTGACAATTAGTCAGAATGTACTATTTTCATTTAATACATATGTATTGATTGTTTGTAAAATGAGCAACTTGGTGTTTCTTTTTACTAGACCATTTGTTGTTCTCATTCATCTACTTCATAATGTATATCAATTAACACCATTTTAAACCGTTTTTGTAGTGTTTTGGGAAAAATGACAGAAAAATTCATTATTTTTTCCCAAAATCAGGACTGAACAGATCCATTGGGGTTAACAGATAGTTAAGATGTAATTTTGTGACCTCAGGAGATGATAGTGTCACTAGCATCATGTTCTAACTTTGACCTCCCAGGACTGACCTGGTACTTTTTTTTGCCAACTGAGTAGACCTGAGTGTATATATGTTGAGGAATGAATCCTTTTATGTCCGCACTTGGAGTTCAGCGCTCAATTGGCTACACAAGGATGTAGCGAAAGGGGGTCCAGGGGGTTTGTAGACAAATTATACTGAAAAATAAAACATTACCGCAGTTAAATTTATTCAAAGGATTGTTGATTTAACGAGTGTATCAAGGAATGAGTTGGTGCTGAATTAATAATAAAAATATAAAAATTGTTAATTAAAATAAAATACTAGCCTTTGCTAGAGATAATTTCATTTCCACCTCAGACCTCCCCTTCAGCAAAATCCTGGTTATGACTGACACATGGAACTTGGGGAATACTTTTATGTCAGTAATTAAAAAATTTAATAATTCTTTATAAGATTTATTCGGTTTCCAAATACGTATTTTAATTTTTTAATGAATTTTATTTTGTTGGTTTGATATGATTTAATCTAATCGGGAACTTTAATTAAAATATAAATCATTGAGGACACTTTCAACTTACTTTTTTCTTTATTGGAAAATGCTATGGATGTCCTTACTCCATATTGACTAATCAGTATTCTCTAAACCATCTATTGGCATGTGCACAGATTTTGAAGTGAAGTGTTTTCCAATTCCTCGCTGAAATTCTGGGTCTTTTCTTTGTACAAAGATTAACTTTCACTCAACCTACAGGTCAGTGCTAGTAAACATTATTCAGCAAACCACCTCATCAATTTTGTGTTTATCATCCCAAATGAGAGGTCCTACTGTTGGATGTCACTGTTGTAATAAGAAAAAAATTAATTTTGAAATAAAATGAGGAATCTAATCTTATCTTTAAACAAGCTAGATAACATTCCAGATTTTGGGTTTCAGTGATATAAGAAAGTCTAGCTTTTTGTTAATTTATATATATTATGTATGTTAACCATTTTTTTTTCTGTAATTTAGTGTTCAAAAGTATGCATAGCTAAATTGTGCTGCCTTGGTGGATAGATTTACACAATTACATCCTTTTTAAATAATCTACCAGATTCTTCGACACAATTGGAGTTTACAGAACGTGTGAATTATAAATCAGCTTCTCAATAATAGTGACATGTAGGTGGAATGAGAAATATAAATATTATTCTGAATATTTGTTACTTATGCCTTAATAACATAAGCTATCATCAAGGTTCCTTTTCTCATTCTCTTCTTTTTTGTTAAAATATACTTAATGTTTTTAATAAATCATATCAAACTTTTCAAATTAAATAATTGTTTCTGTAAGTTATTCTATTAATATTATTTTTAAGCAATAAAAATTATGATTTTACATGTCAAAAATAAATGTTTGACACTCTGATAGTGGGAAACCCACCACTTGTTGGTTATTGAGTATGAGCTGTGGTAAGATGGGGGAAAATAATTGTATGGATGTTAGTATGTATGAAAATTTGTTTAGTAATGTATGAGAAGAAGCCCTGATCAAGATACAAATAGGTATCCTATGTTGGCTTATAAAAATTGAGTTTTTATTTATTTTTGACCTAAAGCAAAAAATCTTATCCTAGTATGAAACATGAGATCGAGAAAAAGATGGAAGTTAAAATTATTTTCTAGGTATTTAAAAAAATGAGTGTTAGAAACTAGGTATTTTAAAATTTAAAAGTATTTCTATTGGACCTTAAAGTCTGGATACCTTGTTTGGAACCTTTTTACTTTGTGGGTTCACTGATATTACTGCTCAAGGAAAGTCTTCTATACATAATTGTGTTTCATTTAATTTATAATTTTCTATATGATCTAGATGTTTTTAATGATGCATTGAAATGGTTTCTTAGCAGTGTATACGTTGGTACTTTAAAGGATGAATTAATCAAGTTGTGAGAAATTTCCTCTCTGCAAGGTCATTCCTTAAAGTAATCTAGTGTATGTTTCTTGAGTTTTTCATCATGTTAACAGGGTGGGGGATGAAAATTACCAATCAATACTTGGAAGCTCTTATTAAAAAAATTAAAAGATTATGAACATCAGTTAAAGAATAGTATACTAATTCTTTCATCAAACAATATTGTGTAGTGAAACACTGAGATAATAAAAAATAATTTAATTGTTATTTTGGATAGGTGAATAAGGTAGCTCAACAGTTGATCAATGAAGCTTAATCCTGGGTTCATAACATGCAAGTAATGCCATTCATGTTCCAGTTCTTTGTAAAACCAATTCATCAGTTGTTATATTTCTTTAAAACATGTTTCAACTTAAAATACTTGGTTTCTCTACTATAATATTAATTCAATGATGGCTACACTATCCACTGCTTTATTAAATTCACATTAGATGTCTAAAATTTAAAGGTGTCCCTTACTTTGTCAGGAAAAATATGATGATGATCATTGCATTGATCCATTCTTCACTGGAGCTGTTGCAAAGATAATTTTTTTCTTGTGAAAGGAACAATGATTACCAGAAACTTAAAGTGGGAACTAAAAGTATTTTAGATTTAGAAATTTAGTTTCTGAATGTGAGGGACAAATTTTTTAATTATTAGTTAATAATTATTATAGAGAAGATAAGTTTTTATTTTTGGTTTCCTAACTTATGATTGGAACAAATCGGGAGAAACTTGGAAGAAGAAATTTAAATTACTGTAATGTAATGGCTGTTTTGAGAGAGATGTAGCTGAAGTGAATTTTTTAATAAAACAAAAAAAATGGGATAAATTTACCAAACGAGGTGTTCCAAAGGAAGAAATGAAATTTCTTAACCTATACTAGAAAACTTGCATGGATTCTTGTACAGATGACATAAAAATGTATTGTACATGTTGAGTGGGTGGTTCAAAAGGAAGAAGTGAAGTGGATTGATAGAGAGTCAAATTTGAACAATCATGAAACACCAATGAAGTGCGTTTCATAATTCTTCATTCATCTTGCATTCTTAAAAACACAAGTGGAGTGTGGTTGATATTACTCAATTAATATTTTTTACTATTCATTTTAAATTTTTAAAATTTGTTGTATATTTTGTAGCATTGGAACAGAATCTCATGTGAACAAGACTGATTAACTATAATTGTTTAATGGAATTGAATTTCTACTCTACTGTAATATAAGATGTCATTTTCTGTACTTGTAATATTAATGAAAATAAGAATTCCTTTAATTAATATTTTATGAATTACATTATTTCATTTTTGGTATTGGAGTTTTAAGCTTTCCTCACACCAGACACAATTTTGTGAATTGCTGAATTGTTGTGATTAATTTTGCTTTCATGTTAAAGTAATTTCATATTTATACATTGTATCATTGTGAAATAGTGAAGCATTAAGAAGTTCATTTAAAGAAGTCTTGAATTACACTTTTGAGAAACCATTTGTAGAGTTCTCTTTCTTTGAATTTGATTAGTGACCCCTTATTTTCATCACTTGTGATACTGACTATTGAACAAAACATATATTTCCTTCCCCATCTGTAAAATTTTAAAAAATATTTGAATTCTTGACAGATGGATTGGCCATTTAATGGCTATGCAAAAAATATACTGATATATTTAGATCTACTGTATAATTTAGTAGCTATAAAGTGTGAAAAATTGTTGGTTTAAAAACATATATTTTCACTATATTTTATTAGTGGACATAAATTCTTATGTTTGTATTACTTGCAGGCATTTTAATCAAACTTTACAATGCATGCTTACTGGTTGTGGGTGAAACTTGAGTTGGTCATTCATGAACTGATCTGACAGGAATATTTTATTAACATTAAAACATTTCTCTAAAGCACTTTGTGGATACAAACTTTTTATTTATATTTGAAAGGATGAAAATTAATAATTGTTAGAGAAATTATTTTGTTGTTTTAATTAATTTTATTGTGTTTAATCTTGATAAGTTGATGAGGTATTAAATTCTGTATATTTGTGATAAGAAATATGATTAAAGAACACTATGTTTAGAAGTGTGTAAACATTAGTTTATTTTGGTAGATGCTTTGTTGAATGAATTAATTTGCTTCAGAAAGCATTAATCAATGTACATATCTTTACAAACATATGCACTCAATAGGTTTTATGTAAACTTATAAAAATTTTCACATGTGTGGTGGTGGCTGGAGGTAAAACTAGTTTAAGAAATGTCAGTAATTCTCTTTGTCTTTTGATAGTGGAATATATGAAGTAGTCATACATACTAGTCAAGATTCTGTCTTATGTAGAAGGTTGTGTATATGTGCTTGTGCAAGTATGTTAACTCTGATGATAGGTTTTGTATATTAATAGATGTTGCAATCATATAGGATCTTAATTTGAAAAGATATTTCTGAAGGAAAGGAATGGAAGAAAATAATGCATGATCAGATGCCTAGGTTATATGTTTACCAGCTTCATTTTATTTGTGCATATGTGACATATTTCTTCAAATAAATTGTTTAACATATTTTTTGAGTTTTATTTACTGGGAAAAATATTTGTTTCTGTTGATGCTAAAAAACCCTCCCAGGGAACACCACCTTAACGAAGCACTGTCCGTGCGGGTGGCGAGGGTTTGCGCGTACCAGCGAAGCTCAGAGCTATGCCGGCGGTAGTGTAACTACCAGCAGGGCCACCCAAGCCGGACAGGTCTCAGCTGAGGTACCAGACAAAGTGTGTTTCACAACGACCTATCTTCCCCAACAAATCCCGCTTCCTTACCACCTGCTGCCTTGTAGGAGGGGGAGGGATTCCCAAAGGCTAAGGGAAGGATACCCCGACAGAAAACCGCGTTTAGCCGGGAAACGTTGAGGGCCGTAGCCCATCCGACACCATGACGTAGGGTTAATCACCCACTCATGGGTTACATTAGATTCAGAGCCAAATATTTAGCCTCGGAAATCAATCGACAACTGAAAGACAACCGCGCATTCGAAATGGTACGAGAATAGGTATATGGAACATAACATCTTTAACAGACAAGGAAGTAGAAATAGTGGAAGAGATGGAAAAATACAAATTGAAGATATTG
>NNCF01126193.1:27436-75757 GCA_002313205.1 Laupala kohalensis
CCAAAAAAGGAACTATGGAAAGCTTTAGAGAAGATGCCAGTGCCAAAGAAACTCATTAGAGTTATAAAATGTATGTATAAAGATGTATACGGACAGGTTAGATTAGATGGACAGAAGAGTGGCCAATTTAGAATGGAAAAGGGAATTAAACAGGGAGATTCTTTAAGCCCACTACTATTTATAATTTTCATGGACCAAATCATAAAACAAACAAAAAGGAGAACTAAGAAATATAAAGTAGGAAATTGGAGGATGCAACCGGTTTGGATACAGTCCTTGGTATATGCAGATGATATAGTTTTAATCGCTGGTAATGAAGAGGAGATGAAGGTAGCAATACAGGAATGGGGAAGTGCATTACAGGATAGAGGAATGAAGATTAACACCAACAAAAGTAAAGTTATGCACATAGGTAGGGACAGAAAAGAAATCAATGTTTCCTGGGCGGGAAGGATATTAGAACAAGTAGCGACATATGAATATCTAGGTATAGTGATCTCAGAGGATGGCAGGCAAGATGCCGAAATAAATAATAGAATTGAAAAGGCCAATAAAATTTACTATCAAGTATACAATAACGTACTGAACATGGGAATAGGAAACAAACCAAAACTACAAATATTTAACACAGTCTATAAGAAATCATTAACTTATGCTACAGAAAGCTTACCTATGAATAAGAAAATGGAAAGCAGACTAACTGCAGCAGAAATGAAATTTCTTCGGAAAATAGCGGGCAAAACCAAGAGAGACTGTATAAGAAACACACAAATAAGAGAAGAGCTTAAGCAAACTCCATTAGTACACACGATGGAAGAAAATAGTTTAAAATGGTTTGGTCACGTGATAAGAATGGAAAGTCACAGAAAAACCAAGGCAATATGGAATGCAAGGCCAGAGGGGAAAAGAGCAGTGGGCAGACCTCGAGGAACGTGGGATCAGAGCATTGAAGAGATATGTAGAAAGAGAGGAGCAACGGTGCAGGAGGTTCAGCGCAAGGCTGCAGATAAGAAGGGATATCTGAAATGGCTAACCCGACGCTGAAAGGCAAAAGGGAGAGACGAAGAAGAAGAAGATGCTAAAAAAATGTGATCCATTAATAGTCTGAATGTAACCCGATTAATTCATGGACATAACTTGGAACAACCTAGAAAAATAAGAGACTGGAAGACAGTTTACCTGATTGTGTGGGAATGAGCATTATGTACCTGAACAACCAGGGAGGTTGGTTGGTTTAATACAGTAGGTAATGAGCTCTATAGTTTAAAGGAAAGTTAACTGATAGAATTTATGTTGTGTGTCCAATGTGAAAGGTTAGAGCCACTGATAATCACCTGTATACTACACTACTGAATAGATTTCATGAAACTTGTGTGTGTATTCTATTAAAGTCACAACTGTCCATTATTCAAGAAATTAGCATTTAGATAAGCTGCACAAGTGTAGGACAACACAAAAGCATTTGCTGTTGATGTGTTGAATACCATCATAATATTTTGATATCTTGAGATACGTGTGTGACTCCAGGATAGCCCAATACTCATTTATTGAGTAGATTGTATTAAGTAGATCTGGGAGTCTGTTTGGATGTTGAGGTATGAGGAAGAAACCCATACCGCATTGTAGATCAAACCTTGGAGGTCCCATCAACTGGTCTAATATTTTGTTAGCCACTCAATTGGGTCCTCTCAAACATTTTTAATTCACATGATACTTTTAATTTTTGAATTGTATTAATCCCATGTTTTTTTCAAAGGTGATTTCTTAAAATAAATTATCTTCGTTATTGAAAAATATAAGCTGAAAATCTTGTTGAATTTAAGCTGAAATTCTGTGTGGATTGAATTTATTATTTGAACACTCACGACATTCAGAAAATATTGTTTTACTGTATTTTACACTACCAACATTTATAGACATTTAATCCAGCATCTCTTATTATTGGTGAAGAACGAAGAAGTTTAAAATGAGCACTGGAAGTTATGTCACTATACTTCAAAAAATGTTCGGATCATTCCATGTCAATTCATCCAGGTCATCTCACCCACCATCTCAGATTTTAATGAAATTTGGCTTATTTGTTCTCCTCACAGATATAGGAAACTGTATCAAATTTTAGCTTCTTATCTCTTACTATTTTTGCAGAGGTAGGTTTAGTTATGGTCAATTGCCTAGAGGCACAAGATTTTGGGGGAGCCACAAGAAAGAAGCGGAAAAATTATAATTTTTTTAAAAAAGGTTTGTATTCTAATTATGTGTTGCTACGAATTCTACTACTAATTGAAAACTAGATTATAAGTGTTCTTGAACAGTTTTATTATTATTTGCGTAACTCGGTTGTATAACAGTATTTACGATTTAACAGATGTTTCCGAACGTTAACACAAGAAGAGTTAGGGGGGAAAATTTTCCCCAGACCCTTTTAATGCATAGACAATAGCCACTCCATCGGGCTCTGTTTCGAAATTGCTCGACCGCGATAGGTTGATACTTCGAAAGTGTTTACAACTTAATAGCTGGTATTGTTCCCGGACGTTGCACATCTGGCTTTGAAAATTTTAGTAACTTCAATTCTCATACGAGCAGTCTACAGGAAAACAGTTTCAAGTGGATAATACATCCTGTTAGTATTATATTTTATCATCAACGTGAATAAATTATTTATTGAGTTTTTTTTGCCATGAAAAAAAGTAGTGGAGCTCAAAATTGCAAACGACCTCCAGAAAATGAAGAAGACCACAATAAACTCTTGGAGGAAACCCCGAGGTTGCAATTGTTTTTTTAAGAAGGATCCTCAAGTAAATGCAGATTTAATATTCATTATATTAATTCAGAATCAAAATCAATGTACAAAACTAAATGTTTACGAGGTTTTGTGATAATGTTTCCACAACGAAAGGCGAAATTTTGAATGTGATTTTGTACGTGATTCCGAAATTTTAAAATATATTCCTCATAATCATTGATTAGCTTCCTGATGGGTGAGCGATTTTTTGAATCCTTTTTGCTCACTAAGAAACACATTCATACTTCTTTTCCACATGTACTTTGTATATTGTTCCAACCTTTTTGTTTGTCATCAAAAATCTTCTCTCTGATATCTATGTCTTTGGTTGATATTTCAATATGCAATCATTTATGGGTTAATTTATGAATCAAATATTGCTTTAAAAATTAATTTGTGCTCATGGGCCGGGCGTAATAACATAAAATGAAACTTTGTTCCGTTCAATGTGTGATAACTTGATTCGTCTTTACGAGTGTCAAATTAAATTGTTTACAAAATTTGTCTAAGAAATACCTTATGCCTGTAAACTTATTATTTAATTTTGTTGGGTGTACTTGATAGAAATAAACTACAGATTGCTTGCACACATTTTTTGTAGTTGTACTGAAAAAAAATTATACGAATACATACTTGTATCCCGACCATAAGTTAAGGTTTCTTCAATGTTAATCATCATTTTTATTTACGTATAAATTATTAACAATAAATCGAATTTAAACGTATAATTCAATTTTATATATTTTAGTAAAAGAATCGTTTCGATATTTTATAATAATCATAAACGTATTCTAACAAAAAATTAAGCAAACGATTTTATAATTAATTAGCTGAGTACCCGCGGCTTTGCTCGCGTGGATTTTGTAATGTGTCTGTAACATTATTCTTTCTCATTTTGATATCCAGAGAAAAAGTTACCCATTAATGGTGGCGGTTTGATAGTATTGGTGTGTAATAATCCCTCATTTTCACGGATGTACTTGAGAAAAAGGTTTTAGAAAACACCAATTTCCCATTTCACCCCCTTAGCAGGGCCCACCTGGATTAAGTTAGCAGCCGTTCGGTGGACCACTGGACGAGCCCCACCACCCCCGTACCCAATCTCCTTAAATGGAGCAACGGATCGGATACTGGGGATTACACGAAGTGGGAGAGAGCAAGACATGTCCTTAAGTGGTCATGGTCGCGGTTTCGGGTGCCACTCAGCACTTTAAACCGAGTAGGCGAGGAGTGGACCTCTCAGACAGGATCCTAGCTCGCCGCACCAACAGTCGGTTCGACCCCGGCCGGCTGGGGCGCCTCTCGGGTGCCGTACCCAATCCCGCGAACGAGCGGGCAAAGGATCGGTACGAGGGAGGAGATGTTCCCGCAAGGGACGTCGGCCGTTACTCGTTGGGGAAACCTGGCTGACAACGAGCAGAGAACTCCGCAAGGGGCCTCGACGAACCCAACGTAAAGGGGGGTGCACTGTGTTCCACCACCTTGAGTATACTACTACCGGGACTCGTAACCGGCCCAAATCCTAGATACCCTGGGCAAATGGAAAGGATGTTTCGGACAGGTGGAAGGGACAAACTGGTTGCGTCTCGAGCAGTTACCCGTCACCAGCCCGGGATCCAGTACGGCTTCTGGCACACGGGGAGAGGGTTCGCCCTCGAATACAGCTAAGTGTCTGAAGGGTAGGCACTTAATTGAGTCAACCTGGATTAAGTTAGCAGCCGTTCGGTGGACCATTGGACGAGCCCCACCACCCCCGTACCCAATCTCCTTAAATGGAGCAACGGATCGGATGTTGGGGATTACACGAAGTGGTAGAGAACAAGACTTGTCCTTAAGTGGTCATGATCGCGGTCTCGAGTGTCACTCAGCACTTTAAACCGAGTAGGCAGGGAAGGGGCATTGAGCCCTCAGATTATGGACTATCTGACGCCCCTTAAATGGGTTGGACTCTGCCGGGCAGTGGTTTCCACACCCGTGGTACGGGTAGGAAGTTCAAGCATTCCACTAGTTGGCACTTGCTTCCGATCGGTGAGCAGGATCGCTGCTCCGCTGCTACCTGTGCATAAAGTAGTAGGAGGGCGACAGCAAGACGTGTTCCCGTCAACCAGTGCGCAGACTGGTAGGTCACCTGTAACCCTAAATCCAGCCCGGGCGGGTAGGGTGGCCGACTGAGTCGGCAGTCTCCGACACTCGACGGACCTGGTGGGTGCTCTTGGAATCACATTCTGGTTCTAAGATGTCACCAGTAGACACATAGGAAAGTCTAAATGGTAATGAAAGTGTGTGTCCCTCATTAAAGAACTATGATCTTTATATAAAATAGTAGTACGACCACAATCTGGTAAAAGTAGTTCAATTTTTGCGAACTAAGGGACCGGACTCGTGTTAAACACGAAAAATTATAGTGCACAAGATTCACTTCCTTACCCACTTCCAGCCGGATCGACCCCAGCCCGGCTGGAGGTACCATACCCAATCCCGACACCACACTGGCAACGGATCGGTTCGAGGGGGAAGTGGGGAGATGTTCCTCCAGGGGCATCGGCCGTTACTCGTGGGGGAAACCCAGGCTGACGAGGAAACCTGTCTAACACGAGCAGACAACCTCGCAAGGGGCCTCGACGGACCCGCTGTAGAGAGGGCAACCTTTTTGACAGCGGGGGGTGCACTGTGTTCCACCACCTTGAGTGCACTACTACCGGGACACTTACCCTGCCCAGATCCTAGATGCCACTGGGTAAATGGAACGGATGTCCCGGACAGGAGGGAGAAGCAAACGGGTTGCACCTCGAACCGTTACCCATCGAACGCTCGGTAATCCAGTAAGGCTTCTGGATTCCGTAACAGGGGAGGGAGGGCTTGCCCTCGAAGCACAGATGGTGCATGAAGGGTAGTCCCTTAATTTGGTTTACCTGGATAAAGCAAGCAGTCGTTCGGCGGACCACTGGACGAATGGAGGAGCCCCACCACCCCCGTACCCAATCTCGGGTTCGCTCCCCGAGTGACAGATCGGATGCTGGGGATTTTAACGAAGTGGTAGAGATTAAGACATGATCATAGGGTGGTCACAGTCTTGATCTCGGGTGTCACTCAGCAACTTAAAACGAGTAGGCATGGTAGGGGCATTGAGCCCTCAGGCTTGCTGAGGCCTGACGCCCCTTAATTGAGTTGGTTTCTGCCGGGTAGAGGTTTCTCCACCCGTGGCACGGGTAGGAATGTACGAATTCCATTGGGTTGGCGTTCACGGCTTCCGATCGGTGAGCAGGATTGCTGCTCGACTATTGTTAACGCATATATCAGTAGGGATACGACAGCTAAACGTGTTCCCGTCCACCTGTGCTTATACTGGTTGGCCACCTGTAGCCTAAACTCCCAACCCAACTTGGGCAGGCAGGGTAACCGCTGAGTCGGCAGCCTCCGACACGGGATAGACTTAGAGCGTGCTCTCGGGCTCATACACTGGTCCCGAGATGTTACTGTAGATCTCACAGAGAATGTCTCATATATACAATGTAAGATTACGATATTAATAAGCGTACGATCTAACATATAAGAAGCGGGGCGACCACAATCTGGTAAATAGTTCAAATATGAACTAAGGGGTCGGAAACGTGTGTAACACAATTTATATGAACAATTGATATAAAATTCACCCCCTTAGAGGCGAATTTTCGTTCAATCCTTTCTTACCTGACATCATCGATAATTTTTCGTGTCACGCTCTTCCCAACCCTCACCTTTAGAGGTGTGGTGCATAATAAACATAGTGTCATCGAAAAAAAAAATTATCTCAGAATACACGGAAACTATCGACTCGACCCTAAATTCGTTTTTTACGGTATTTTTACGTCTCGTTTTCCCACTTCAGCTCTAAGGATACCGTGCCACTATGTGATTTCAACTTAAACTTACCGGCAATGGTTTAACAATCTCATCAACCCTAATACTATGGATCCGATGTAATTTTCGTATTATTTAATTTCAAAATTAGTTTTCAATCATTTTTATCCATAAACCAATTTTTACCCCTCACCCCAGAGGTGCGATTGTTTCATGAGGTCTGAGTTCAGACTTACACGTTATCGGGATTTTACTATCACCTCAGTGACGCCGAAAATTTGAACTCGTCACTGGTATGTCATGTTCGATATTTTTTTCATGGCACCCCCTTCCCTAGTGGTGCTAGAGTTTATACGAGTTAATTTTGAACTTTGAAATCTTTGAGAATGTCATTACTAATTTCAGCGGCAACATAATGTCATTGGAAATACAATTATTCATCTCAGAATATACAAAAACCTTGACTCGACTCTAATATCGGTCTTTTTACGTTTTTTTTCCTTTCCCACCCCAGTTCTAAGGCTACTATGAGATCTTAAACTTAACGGCATTGGTAGTTTAATAATTTCATCAACCCTAATTCGATGGATCAGATGCCAATTTCATATTTTTATATTTCAAAATTAGTTTTCAATTCATTTTATTCATAAACCCATTTCCACCCCCACTCCACTTGCTAGTGGTGTGTTTGTTTCGTAAGGGCTGAGTTCAGACCTACACGATATCGAGATTTCACCATCTACTCAGCGACGCCGAAAATTTTGGACTCGTCACTGGTATGTAATATTTGATATTTTTTCATATCACCCCCTTCCCTTCGGGTGCTGGAGTTTATATGGGCTGATTTATTATACTTTGACGTCTTTGTGAATGTCACTACTAATTTCGGCGGTCCTGAAAACTACGATCTATATCGGCACTTTCGATTATTGTGACATTTCACTCCTCCTTACCCCCAACGCAAAGGGTGTTTATTCCGTATAGGGGATGATCGTGAATGTATCTGGCAACGGGGGTATCACTTCACTTCATCACTCCTAGAAATGATTTATTCAACACTGTCGTTTATATTAATATCAGTCGTTTTTTATTATCTTTACATGTTCTTCATTCCTACCTCTACTAGGATGCTAGGGACATGTTATCTGCAATGTGGACTGATTGTTTACTTACAAAGAATCGGAGACGTTCTTATCCATCTCAATGGAACCGAGAAGTATGGTTTCGAATCTAATATCGGATTTGTCCATTGTTTTTAGATGTCATCCCTTTCTCACCCCTTACATAGGGAAGCAAGAGATGTCTTATCCCCCACAGTGCTTGTTTTCATATAGTCAGTCGTGTGTATAAAGTTTGGCTGAGATTCCTCCAGACACTCGAGTTACATACCTAATACATTCCAACCCCCATTTCACCCCGTTAAGGGTGGATTTTCGTAAAATCCTTTCTTAGCGGGTGTCTACACCGTGAAAGGAACCTATCTACCTGATTTCAAATTCGTAGGATTTGTAGTTTTTTTTTACTATTCACAAGTATGATATTTGTATAATAAGCATATAAAACACTCTCGCATTCGAATGCAACATTGTGCAAAAAATTTAAAGTCAATCGACCGACTACTTATCGGGTTTTGCGAACACAAACACTCGCTTTACTCGCTGGAGGTTTTACCCCCAGTTAATGAACAGAGCCCTTGTGAAGGTTTTTATCATCTTCATTTATTAAAAAAAAAAAGGTTTTTAACTCCGTTTGAATAAAAATTCTGCTAAAATGTTGAATATACTCAAATCTTTGCGAAGTAATTATGGGCCATTCTTTATTAACACAACCCTTTGAACAATTACATATTAAGAAATTTCTGTATATCATGTTGAAATTGTTTTTTCAGGGTTAACTACATTGAATAAAATTGTCTTATAATAATTTATTGATAACGCAAAGCTCGTTATAAGCTGTAACACTCCCTCCCTTTCTTCCGAGACAAACTTTGAGGTTTGCGACCGTTCCATGCCACCTAGGGGATTAACTCTCATTTCTAGATTGATATGATTCATACATACATACATACATACATACATTGTTACTTGAGCAAGTCTTCTTGTAAGATACCAGAAGTAAACTTACTCATTTATGATTTTCAGAATATATTTCAATCCTATTCGTACAAATTATGGACTATATTTTTTATTCAAAACGCAGTGATGAATTAAGTATTACGAAAAAATCATTCAATATATTTATTTTCCTTTATACAACTTTTGGAAGTATTGTGATTTAAAAACATAAGTACTGATAGTTATTCTTAGAAATTCAGGTGAAAACTGATGAACATACCGTAATAAATAAAAATATTTAATTACGTCAATATCATATTCCGGAGATTACGAATAAAAATTATATACTAATTAAAAATTCCTTTACTTTGCAGGAAACGCAAAAGTAATTTTCAAAATGAACGTAACATATTATTTCGTAAAATGTTATGCAGACAAAACTCAATAAAAATGTGCGATGATTCTCTAAAGTTTCGAACCTCCGACCTCCTTAGGTCCACACTGACTGCTTTCCCCTACACACAGACTATACACTAGACCACCTTCCCCCGTGCTAACTGCGTGTTACTGGTTTCAGCGCTCCAAACAAAATTATGTACCAACTTCTCTCGAGTCTAGTTCTAAAAGCGGTCGACAGGGCGCGTGGCAGTTCCCGATTCCCTTCCCCCCCCCCTTCTTACATTGTGTTAACTATTCACAAATGTTAATTTTTGCAGGGAAAGTATTTTCAGCTAAATACAATATGAAATGAGGTAGCATTAGAACGTGAGAGGGAGGTACAGTACCTAAAAGAGGAGGGGGGTACAAAGAAAATACTCTTAATTCTATTTATTCATAATAAGATTACATGACATTCTCATAGTAAAGGAAATAAACAATCCTGTATACAAAAATAGATACTCAAAATGTATACTTGCAATAAGATACTCATTTATGTATATCCACCAACTATTTGGACAAATAATAAATCAATAAATGAGCTGGACTAAAACAAGTCACATGAGAAAGAAAATATACAGGTAAATCCAAAAAAGTGATACAATTTTATCAAACTCATGGGGAAATGTGATTAAATTCCTACCTCCTCCACTGTCTGTAAAGAAAGCAGTCAATGGAATGTTGGTTTTGCCTTAAGCCACAGTGGTGTATAAATCCCTCTGCTCATTGCATGAGCAAATTACATTGCTCAAATCTTATGAATAATTGACAAAAAGTTCATAGAAGATTGATAATTGTCCAGTTGAAACCTAAGTCCAAAACTAAACAAATGTTTCTGCCTTCCTATTGGTAAGAAATAATGAAATGAAAAAGCAAAAGCAGTTCTACCTCCCTGAAATGAGTCTAGAAGACTTGTTCTGTATTGTGGCTTCAAAATTTAGTAACAAAATTGTGGCATGATTGTGTTGTGTCTTATGATTCATATTAATTTAGTTTTGTGTGTTCTCAACTTTTGCACGGTTGTGTACATTAATTCTGTAGCCCCATCCTGACCCGGGTTTTTCTCCGGTTTTCCTTCAGGTAGAGGCGGATTTCTTATACAGGTTCTCTAGGCTTTTGTCTACGGACGCATTTTTAGAAACAAGAAATCGAGAATTTATTATTTCAATTCTTATGATTTGTAAACACTATACTCAGAATAATCTATAGTTCGATAATAATTCGTACATGTAAAATAAAGTTTTTGTGTTAAACTGCAAACACGTTGATATTCTATTACTATTATAACATGTAGCTATTTTTTTATATTATCTAGGAATTTTTGCTGAAATTTTTGAATCCGCCTCTGCTTTAGGGCCCTTGATCGGAATTGATGGGATGGTCCCTTGCTTGCTTCCGAAGAGTAAAATAGTTTATTGTCCTCCACGTGGCCATACGCAGTTTGTAGTGCTTTTTTGACAATAAATTTATGTATTAAATGAAAAAGAAATGAACACAATCCACCAGTACCATGGCTCCAAAAGCAATAGATATATCAGAGGATGTACTAGTTACAATAATCTATGTAGAAACCATACGATTTTCATTTGTACAGGTTGAATATTATTGAGAAAGGCTCGTCAACCTACAAGAGTAACTTTGACTCAAGAGATACTGTTCGACTCACATTTGTGTTTACTTAACGAACTGCCTCCTACGTAACCTTACCCACTACTCAAACTTCGATACTATCCAGGTGTATTTTTAATCCAATGAGAGCAGAGTAAGTCTAGAAGACTTTCAGTAGGGTGTCTTGAAAAGGTAGGAACGATCAAATGAAAAATAAATGAACACAATCAGCCAGCACCATCTAACAATACTCTACCAAGAAAGTCCCAATCCATTCTACAGGTTGAATATAAATCCATCAAGGAAATGGGAGAGGTCTGTAAACCTGAGAATATCTTTGAGAAGACTAACTCCGCAATAAGAAATTCACAAAATTTGTACCAATCCCAATGTTGATTTTAAAGAAACGTTTACCGTAAAACCCTTTATATATCCATAGGATAACGCGACTAGATTTATCCGTCTCATGGTTTAAAACAAAACATTACCAAGTTACAAACACCACAATAACTCAAAAAGTAAACTAACAAAGTAAAAGTAAAATTAAATAACATGAAGTTTCAAAAATCCAAAAGAAGTCACAATACACCAAGTAGTAAATAAACAAAGTACATTTAAAAAAATGCAAGTTTACATTAAAACATAAAAAAAGGTGGCTCAATGAAAAATGTAACTCTTCTACACACTACATAAACATTTATCCAAAATAAAATTAATCACAGGCACAATTATGTTAAATAAGATGCAAACATCAATTTCTCTCTAGTTATTCGTACCTAACTGCCACATTTCAAGTATAATTACAAATAAGCGTTGTACACACAAAAAAAAGGAATCTTACATTTTAACTAGGTACTATTTCTTTAAATTTTTTTCCAGATGAAAATTTATTAGCATTTGTGTTTAGTTAATGAACTGCCTCGTACGTAACCTTACCACTCCTCAAACGTCGATACTATCCAGGTGTAATGTTAAGTTTGTTATGTTTATTTACCCAAGTAGAGACCGGCGAAAATATGAGATCACTCTTCAGGTCATCATCGCAACATCTGGAAAACACAACAAGAATACAATATTATCAGTCAACATACTTATTGTGAAATTCCGTTCAAATACAGTAACTTAATTCACCAATGTTTGTTATAATTCATTGATCACAAAAAATACAAGAGAGGTAATTTAACCTACCGTCGAAGTCTTTGGGAGAAAAATGCAAAGAACACACTCTTGAATGAAAAGTAACTTACTAATAAATCTAATTAACTTATTGTTACCTAAAAGAGAATGAAACTTTTATTAGTATACAACAATATACACTGCCAATGTGGCCAAGCTCATCAACGTCTATCCACATGTTATGTGGCAATTACTTTACACCTCAAATTACGGAAATACTTAAAACGTATTACTACTTATCCACTTTCGCATGCAAAAAAATTTATGACCGGAGCGCTGCCAGAACATGTATCCCCAAGAGGTGTCCATAATACATTGTGGTATTACTTAAAGAACTAACATCAGTTTTCGTAAGCTACAAACAGATTTAAGAACGGTCGCAAATTACAGCAAGCTTCGTACTCCACTGTTCATATTGATTCAAAAACTCGAACTCACAGTTCGTCACAACTTCAAAATACATCTTGCTTTACTATTTCATGATTTCATTTCAACCGATTTCAACTTGACTCGTTGCTAGCAATAACAAGTCAATAGGAGCGCGAGAAACCTAACCCAAGACGAACTTGCTGCCATCTATTGAACGCAACCACAAATATAGCTGGTGGCGCTATCTGGACAACATTATTCACCAACTACTACAAACTTTACGCCCTGTCCTTTACTTAGCCTGCCCCTACACCACAAGATCCGTAGTGGATATGCGAAAAATATCCGGTGTAATAAAGCTTTAAAACGCAATGGCAATTAGAGAAAAATTTTGCAAATTAAAATTATATTGCCAAATCATTTTGCAAATTATTTTGCAAATTAAAGTCATAGATTACTTCATTATACTTTCAAGAAACGTATATTCGATAACTTCAATTAGATTTTAAAGTAAATTAACAGAAAAGATAAGATGGTTAATACACAATTGTAAGACTTCAAACTTACAATATTCGAATATTCTAAGACTTAGAAGCGTTCTGAAGTAATTAAACATAGTACATATATTCATTCCTTGCATAATAGTGCAATTGTTACATAGAATATAAGTTTAATAAACAGTTAAAGAAACCGAACGCTTTAAATTGATACGAAACATAAATTACGAACTCACGTCATTCGATTTACGGTTTATTTTCAAAGAACCCATGCATTTTGGGGAGAAATGTTTCTCACAAAAAATAAAATTCAATTATTTTTCTTTAATTCATAGCATTTCACTTTTTCATCACTTCAATAGAACGCAAAACGTACGAAACGTATATTTTATGTAACACATCTAATAAAATTTTATAATCTTCAATAATAAATACGCTTCGATGAAACGGAAATGGAATAACACAAAACATGGAAGTAATTATTATCGTCAGACATAATAATTCTTCCGATATGTCGAATTACAGAACGTTTCAACTGTAAGTCAAATATAGCGTGTGTTGATTCTAACGCAAGCAATCACAAACTTTGCCGTCCGCGCAGCACCAGTCTGCGGGATATCGTAATCTGTTATCTTATGCCGTAATCTTCATCCCCCAAAATGTACTTAAAAACTAAAATTTTTTGTGCACATATTTCTTCCGTATACGTGGAGAAGAAATGTGACAACTTTCGGTAAGGTGAAAATGGCGACGAGTTGGGAATCGAACTTGGGACCCCTGCTTTCATCGCAGGGGTGTTACCATTACACCATCCGTTCGCCTTCCACAACTGTACACCATTTCCAGCGAGACCTAATCCTGGAAGACCTGAGAGACATCCCCATACAGGAGATACGTGAACCAGGCGGCACAGTTCTGTGGGCACTTTATTACCGGTTTCACACGTACCTACGTGTTAAGGTTCGTTATGTACATATTTCCTTCTCAGGTGGCCAACTTGGTTTTTCCAATAGCTAGAGATTAGCAATGAATGACAAAAATCCAAAAATTTGTAAAAGATGTTTTAAGTACATTTTTCGGGGAATTTTTATTACGCGATGCAGACGTTCATTAGCTTGGGAGTTACCCATGAACAAGCCAAAACAACCTCGATTACGAAAACGTCGTATGGCGGCGAACGTCATAACAAATCGTATTGGGATTTATCGTAAATAGTGCAAGGTTTTATAGAAGTGTTGAAGTATTGTATGCTATAATTTTACAATTAGTTCATAATAAACACCTTACATGTTAAATAGATTTGTGCCTTAGTGCAAAAAAATGGATCTTTTTTTCTTGGGACCTTAGGACTTGTCAATGTCATTAGAGCCCTATGATGTTTGTGGACTTATATGAAACGGCATATGAAGAATATTAATAAGTTGTCAAACGTAATGGTAGTGAAGTATTTTCTGTTAAAATAGCTTTTATTCATAAATGTGTCGTATGCGCTTTTATGAATGATTAGCTCAGGTACGTATTTGTATTTTATTTACATTGCAAAGATGCTTATTATTTACGTTGCCAAAGTGTGTTTTTGAATACGTGAGATACTAATAAGGAATGTATCATTTTCCTAGACATATTTGATATAATTCATTTTGAATTATTTTGTAGTATTGAGATTGAATTTCGTTTTACGATAATTAAACGTGCAAAAACTAATATAATTATAAATTACATATTGGTTTCTTTTAGATAAGGCATTTAAATAAGCAAATTCATGTATGCAGTAGACGGGGAACATATAAATCGTTTCACTGATTCAATTCAAAAATTTGTTTACGTTTTTAAATAATTACGTTTTAGGTAAGAAACAATAATTATTACCATGTAAAGGAATAGTATGTTGATTTATAGTTCTCGACAAATTTTTATGTCCTAGTTTAAAAGTATTTACTACTTTTTCTAATAAAATTCAGTGTTTCTGAATCTCTTACAACACGTCTGTAACGTCGGCGCCAGGACATGACATCAACTTGCGAAATATTAATAGCTCTTTGTATTTCCCAAGCAGGATGCTGTTAAGAATATTACAATAAGTGGCCGGTCAGCGCTAAGACGGACGTGCGACGAGTTTTCCGTGTGGAAGTATTGTTCGAACGAACACTTTTCATCTTAAGGAAAGTATGTACCAGTGTATTCGAAGAATGCACTCGGCGACGTTGACCCACGGGGGTTCAGGTGTACCTAAATTAAAGACGAATTCCACGAAGAAATGAATGAAGAACGAAAAGGGTGTTTGCGAGGCGCCTAGGTGACGCTCATGACGATTCGTCCTCTACGGCGCGTCCTCTGCATTCCTAGAAGCAAAAGGTTTGACACAAAAAAAGTGCTTGCACGGTGGTGGCGAAGGCGTGGTTATTCACTGATCACGTGACGTCTGGTACAGTATATATTGGGAGGAGTGAAGCTTCTCGGGGATGTTTTACAAAGGAACGTAGAGATCCGTCAGCATGGACAAGTGACTGTACTAAGTTTAGGTCGTGGAGACCAGATGTTTGATAAGGCTGCTGCGGTAGACTTAATGAACTCATTACTAGGTGCGAGGCTCGTAACTAGTATCAGTTAGTTGTTGGGGGAAAACAACTTATCGTTTCGAAGGAACAGATAACCTGAGGTTTTTTTAAAAATTTAGTTGTCTTCAACTATATTTTACAACGTATAAACAATACTCTCTGTCAGCATTATTTGTCTAATAACAGATTATTAGATGTTTTAATAATTTTGGGAGTTTGTGTCTGTAAACAATTCAGATTTCATGTAATTTGTAATAAACCATTATTTATTATTATTACATTATTAGGTTGCTCGGGAAACTGAGCTGGTGGCAGCGACAAAAACTACCATAGGAATTTTTGGTATTTACGTGGATCCCGCTTCTACCAAAGAAATAATAACAACACATCAGGGTTTGAGGTGTGATGTTACAACGTCAAACAATGAACCGTATTAGCACTTTATGTTCATTGCAAAGATACTCAGCGAAATACTGTGAGTATATTTTCATTATTTACGTAATTTTTAAGTATTTTTAAGAAACTAGATTTTTGTTCATATTACAACGCTTCTCGTGAGACAGTAATTATATCAGTCAAATCTTCTTTATACGTAATATTGTAAGTTAGTAGTTGTTATACTCCTAGTATCTTTTGCATGCAAGTGGCCTATTGTTTACTCCTTGAATAAAGTTGATCTTGAACATAACGACTCAAAGATAAAATTATCAATATCCAATACAATAATGTTGAGTCTTTATTGAGAATTATTTTCGATATACTCCTTAGTTTGTACGTATGTTTAAGATTTTTTAAAAGTATTCATTAACCATTGACAGGGAATGGATATAAAACATGACTCGAAATTTAACATTGATATTTTTTGAAGGTACATTCGTTTCCATCCTCGACAAATTAGGGTGAGTACGATAAATACAAGAAAGTCATTAGTTGGTAATAATTAAATCAATGCTACCTATTGCAGTGGCGAAACACATATTCTAGACGTAATTTAATTCATTAACATATTCATTGGCAACGTTGGTATGCATGTACCAAAATATTAGAGAAAAATAGTTTAAAATAATCACAAGTGAATGATCTGAGGAATACATATTTTTATTTTAAAATTATTCATTATAATAGTAAATACGTGCAATAAATCGGGCATTTTTCTAAATAATTATGAATTAAGCGACGCAGCCAAAACCTATTTTCTGCTACTAGCTTAAGTGTCACCGGTTACACTCCGCGTTCAATGGTCTACGCGGTGAATGATTTTAANGATTGATCTATTGATCTATCAAAATGATAAGTTACTTCCACTAGTCGTAAAAGAAATTAAATTTGGTATGCTCATAGCTGCAATGAATGACTAAATTTAAAAAATTAAAAAATTCTGGTTTTGGCGTAAATTTTTGATGAATGAAGATTACGCCTTAAGATAACATTTCTCTTCAAAATGCAAGGTTTCTTTCGAAGTAAGTCGTAACCGAAGTTACAATAATCGGAAGACATGACGTGAATTCGAAATTTTTGTTTCGTATCAATTTAACGCATTCGGTTCCTTTTAATGTTAATGAAACTAATAATAAGTATATAATTGCACTATTAAGCTAGAAATGAATTAATATACATTATATAATGGTATCAGAATGCTTCTAAGTGTTAGAATATTCGAATACGATAAGTTTGTAGTCTTGCAATGGCGTATTTTCCATTTGAACTTTTCTGTTAGCTTACTATAAAATCTAATTCTAATTATCGAACTTACGTTTCTTGAAAGTATTGTATGACTTTATATTTGCAATATAATTTCAATTTGCCAAATTTATTATAATTGCCATTTTGTTTTAAAGCTACGAGTATATTACACCTGATATTTTTCGCTTCTGTACTACGGACCTCGTTGTGTAGGGGAAAAGAGTTAGCGTGGACATCAGGAAGTCGAAGGGTTCGAAATACGAGAGAATCATTGCACATTTTTGTTGAGTTTTTTCTGCATAACATTTTACGAAATAATGTTACTTTCATTTTGAAAATTACTTTTGCGTTCCTTACCAAGTAAAGGAAATTTTAATCAGGATATAATGTTTATTCGTAATCCTCGGAGTATAATATCGACGTAATGAAATATTTTAGTTTATTACGGTATGTTAATCAGTTTTCACCTTAATTTTTAAGAATAACTATCAATATTTAGATACAATGTTTTTAAATACAATACTTCCAAATATTGTATAAAGAATAATAAATATATTGAATGATATTTTTCGTAATACTTTATTCATCACTGTTGTTTTAATGAAAAATATGGTCCATAACTTGTACGAATAGGAACAAAATATATTCTGAACATCATAAATCAGTTTACTCCTGGAAGAAGACTTGCTCAAGTCACACGTACGTTTTTGTATTTTATTTACATTGCGAAGATGCTTATTATATGCATTGCCATAGTGGGTTTCTGAATACGTGAGATTTTTAGGAATGTATCATTTTCCTAGACATGTCTGATATTACTTTCTTTGAATTATATTGTAGTATTGAGATTGAAATTCATTTTAAGATATTTAAAAAAGCAAAAAATAATAGGATTAAATGTTACATAGTGGTTCTAATAAGCCAATTCATGTATGCAGCAGGCGGTGAAAGTTTGTATCGATTCATTTATTCATTTCAAACTTTTGTCTACGATCTTAAAGAATTGCATTTTAGGCAAGAAATAATTATAATTATTACCACGTAAAAGGAAGCATGTTAATTTTATAGATCTCGACATTGTTCTAATTTAAACGTATTTATTAAGTTTTATAATAAAATTCAGTATATCTGAATCTCTTTCAATACGTCCAACAGTGGATCGTATTTGCATTTTATGTTCATTGCAATGACATTCAGCGAAATACTGTGAGTATATTTTCTTTATTTTTGTAATTTTTAAGGCTCTTTACGATACAAAATTCGTGTTCATGTTTCAACGCTTCTCGTGAATAAAGAATAAATTATCAATATCCAATTGCTATGAATTGTACGGTTCAGCCCAAACCTATTTTCTGCTTTTAGATTAAGTGTCGCCTGTTGCACTCCGCGTTCGATGGTCTACGCCGTGAATCATTTTAATGTAGCAATAAGGATTTTTCTCTAGATGACTTAGCATGGGCGCAGCCCGTAATATGGGGGTCTGGGGGTAAAACCCCAGCGAGAAAGGCGGGTTTTTATATTTAAGATTCACAGAGCAATGAAACCAGTATGCAGAAAGAAGACAGCAATGGTTCGACCTCTACAAGAAGAAAAATCCTTCACAATAATAAATGGTCTAATCAGAAAAAACTCAGTCTAACAGAACATTGGTATGATCAAAACAAGAATCCTGAGAGGTGTTCTAGCAGCAATCCCAGATAGTTCCAAACGGTTCCGAACTGTCCCGCGCATGCCCAGAAGCGAAATCCTAGTTGTGCGCTGTTCCAGCAGTGACAATTCCGAACTTTTTGTCCCAGTTCGCTGTTCCAGCAGTCGCCAGCGAATAATTTCGAACCGTTCGGTACCGTTCTGAGAGTTCTGGAATTCTGTAGGGATTTTAAATTCGGAACTGTGGTGGACACCCGCGTGGGGAAATAAGTGGAAATTAAGCGAATATAACTCGATTGTTTGGCGTCGCTGTGTTAACTTCTCTGTTTTGTTACCTGTTTTGTTCGACCTTGCGCTTTAAATTGATTTATTCTTTCGACTTTCGGATCATTTTCAACCTCTTCTGTTATATTGTGACCCTGCTTTTTAATTAAATTATTCTTTCGGCTTTCAGACCATTTTGAACTTTTTCTGTTGCATTTTGACCTTGTTTTTTTCCTGTTTATTCTCCCCGATCAATGACTTAAATCTCGTAGTTTATGAAGACCTAGCTCTGTTTTTTAATATTTTTTCTGTGTATTTCATTTTAGTACATTTATATTTTTTTTATAATTCTGAATAAATCTCTTCTGTATATTTCATTTCTACTCTCATTAGATTCAGTTCATTTAACGACTCATTTCTTAGATTAATTTCAATTTTTGATTTATTTACTACTTTTTATTGTTCACAATCTGTTATATTTTACTTTCCTCATCACCTTTTTATTTTTATTCGTTTATTGGTAAAATAAAGAAAGAATGGAAGGTAAGTCAAACATTAAGTTTTACTTACCTTCCATTCTTTCTTTAAGTAGGCAATAGTGTCTATTCAAAGTGTGAAAATGTACATTATATTAATATAAGTAAATAAAAAAAAGTATGTACTTGTGTTTGAGTATTTTGAATTTTGTTGGTAAGGCAAAACAAAAAAACAACAACAAAAAATAACTATTTTCTAGTGTTCTCAAGGGACGGGTCAGCTTTGAAAATTTATATTAGCAAACAAGGGCGTATCTAGCTCAAAACCTAAGGTGGGGTAGATTTCTGAATTCAGCCTATATCAAAGAGAATTGAATGCCATAAAATAATACACACTAGCATTAAAAACATTTATTTAAAAGAAAAAAATTTAAACAATATTATGTGAGGTTTAGTTGCAAATTTTTCAACTACTTCTTTTACTAAATGTTTCATACGGAAAACTGGGTATCTTCCCTAACTCTTAAGGTGGGGCATTTTCTAGTTTAAAAAGAATAAAAAAATTATCATCTTTCGATAATGTCTCAGGAAAGATTAAACTCACTTGCCTTGTTATCAATCGAATCTGATTTAACAACAGCAAATTAATTATAAAGATGTAATTAAAGAATTCGCTATAAAAAAAAGAAAGGCAAAAATACATTTTATTAAAATCGATTTTTATGTGAGGTTTTAGGGTTCGTCAACGTTAAGGTCATTAAAACCCTTGCAGGTGGGAGAAAATACAGTTTCGCAACTTAGGGAAGAGCCGTAGTGACTCTTCCCTGTGTGTGGGACTCGCCGAATATCTCGACAACACCCACTAAAAAAACCCTCCTGAATTCAACAAATATCTAAACACAAAGATGAGAGAAAAGAAAAGGAAAAATTTGTCCAATACATCATATCAAAAATGAAATAAATTTTGAAAATTATAATTTTCAACCTACGGAAACTAAGATTAAAAGGAAAGAAAAAAGAGAAAAGAAAAGAAGAATGCAAATTTAAACTCTCCCGAGAACTTGTAGGAGAAGCCCCGATCTACTTATAAAATTCAATAGTTTACTAACATCATCCGTTTCATTTCCGAGAATTGTTGGTAAATCTGCAGTCAGACCAATTTGTCTCCGTATTCTCGTGTATTTTCTGCAATCAATTAGTAGGTCAGTTCCTTCGGAGCAGCGGTAGCGATAACACCATTTTTTCTGCCCTGTGAAATCGTGAAACTTGCTACGCTTTATATGAGTAGTCAAGTCATTCAATCAACTTGTGATGTACTATTATTAAGTGTTCGACAGAGGGAGAATTTATTAGAAGAATCTTAAAGTGTTTTCTTGTAATTCGATTGTGCGGGAATCGAAGTATTGAATGGCAATTGCTGGTGACAGCTGATGTGAAACAGACAGCTGCCCCGAATAGGGGGCGGCTGTGGTAGCCTCCATGATTCGGAGTGATAGCAGTCCTACAGGAGAGGACAATCATCTTCAACTTGCAAATTCGACCCAAACCCCAGACCAGTGTAATGCAGGCGAAGTAATACGCAAGGACATGGAGGTCTTGTACAACCAAGGAGAAAACGCAGAAGAAACCTTATCGCAACCACGAACTTTTAACACGTATGGCTCACCAGCAGGCACAGCAGTAAAGTTCGGTACAAAGAGAAGAAGACAAAATTACGACGACTTAACAAATAACAGATAGTGTTAAACAATCACTTAGTAATCAAATATGCAGGAATTCGTTGTTGCAAACATTACAACCGCTAATAAATATGCATTGTTAAATTCAATGTCAAATGAAGTGCAGGAAAATCGAAACAAACAGTTATTCCCCTAATTTTTATTCATAATGTTGAAAACTATAAATTACTGATAAATGATTTAAAAGAGATCACTCATAAGACTTTTGATACCAAATTATTTCATAAATCAGTTAAAATCAGACTATCAACTATTGAAGTTTTCAGAAAAGTTATAACTTTTTGGGGGAAAAAACAATTAGAATTCCATTTCTTTAAAGACCCAACACAAAAAGCAAGATAATTTATAATACGGGAAATCCCAACACACTACGAGGAAGACGAGGTTACGTCAGAACTAAAATCCTTAAATTACCCTGTAATTAAAACTTGTAGATTTTATAAAAATAAGATTCCTATGCCATTATGTGGTATACAGGTTGAAAATAACGTAGACATTACAATAGTTATACAAACTTGAAAAATTGTTTTACGCTATGGTCAAAGTGGAACACCGGAATATGTCTAAAATCCGATTCAATGCAAAAACTGCCAGCGTTAAGGTCACTCCCACGACAATTGTAATAGAGTGCCCAGATGTGTGTAGTGTTTAGAATATCACCATTTCTCAAAATGTTCCAAATCTAGTGATACACCTCCAAGATGTGTAAATTGCCTAGGAATGCACTCAGCAAATTTTAAGAAATGTCCAGTTTTAAGGCTAAACCGAATACCTCCCTCTCTAATTACACAAAACCCCAACCCCAATAGATCTAAACCACCCAACTTCACAACTGAATTCCCTCCACTACCAGACCACCGTCAAGCGAGGCCACCTAACTCAGTGGTATCTCGTACGCTCAGGTAGCTAGCCAAGGCAAAACGTCAAATTACACAAGCGCAATGCCACTAAACAAGGTATATTTAGTTAGAGAAATCATTACAGTAGTCATAAAATCAATTATGCCTCTGATCCAAACAATAATACAATCCACTATTCAAGCAATCCTACCCCCTAATAGCAGGAAATGCTTTCAAATAAAACAAATTTAATATTATTAAACTGGAATGCAAATGGTCTAGTAAGACAGAAAGAAGGAATTCACAACACTTCATAAAATATTATAACATTGATATAGCGTGTGTGTCAGAAACACACCTAAATGCCTCAAACAAGTTCAAATGGCAGACTATAATATTTATCGAAAAGACAGACTTAGCACTAAACCTTCTGGGGGTGTAGCTATTATAATTCGCTCTCCATTATGAAATTCAAAATTTTTCGAATACTCAAGTAGAAGATATAGGAAAAACTGTAAATCAGGAAAATTCACCGAATATAACTATTAAATGTATTTACAGACCCCCTTGCAAACAATTTAACGAAAATAATATACTACCGCATCTATCGGAAAAAAACCCTGAGCTAGCATGTGGAGATCTCAATGTAAAACACACCAGCTGGGGTTGTAAATCAACCAATAAAGCAGGCAAAAAACTGAAAGTACTAACAACATCACATAATATCTTAATACATTCTCCAAACTCACCAACTCATTACCCAAATAACAAGAAATTCAATCCTGATATATTGGACTTGGTGCTTTCAAAAAACTTCAGTGGACAACTATTTCAACACACCTTACCAGAGTTCTGATCATACGCCAGTTATAATCACNAAGTTCTGATCATACGCCAGTATAATCACATTTAACGCTAATATTCTACCCAAGTCAAATAGTTCTAAAATGATTAAGGGAACAGTAAATTGGGTAAAATTCTGTACACTAATCACAAACCAATTGAACATACCCATCCATCTTGATTCTAATGAAAAAATTGACATGTCAATAACCATTCTGACATCAACAATTGAAGATTCTATAAGTAACTCGTACTTAACAACAAATCGCGACTTCACAATGAAAAATAAACAAATACCAGGCTTTATACAAAACCTAATAAAAATGAAAAGGCTCCTTAGACGATCATGGCAAAAATACCGATCAGAAGAAACTAAAAGAAGTATCAACCGACTAGGGAGACTAATTCACGAACACCTAGAAAAATTTCGGTTTCAAAATTTCAATTCTCTCTGGCTCAAATCCATTCTCCCTCTCGGGCGCAATGGAAAGCTGTGAAACGCTTGTCACGTGCAAAACAAAACATATCGCCATTAACGGATCAAATAACTATGACAGAGTCTGATATTAATAACAGAATTATTATCAACTCACTTTGCTTTTTTTGTTAATAATACCATTAAATGCATAAAATTTAACAACATCGTTGAAGAAATGCGAAAAACCGAATTCACTGCTGATCTTCCAATAAAATTCATTTCTCCCAAAGAAATAGAGCAACAAATAAAAGCCCTCGGTCCGGACAAATCTGTTGGCCATGATCAAATTACAAACTAAATCCTAAAAGAAATGCCAAAGAAAGCAAGCGCATATTTGCGCAGTATTCAATGCAGCATTAAGAATAGGTTACTTTCCCACAACCTGGAAACATACAGAGATAATACCAATCTACAAACCAGGAAAAGATTTAAGTTGTTCAAACAGTTATAGGTCAATATCACTTCTTCCCTCGATCAGTAAAATATTTGAAAAACTTCTAAAGAAAAGACTCAACATATTCTTAACCTAAACGCATGTTATCCCGTCCGAGCTATTTGGATTCCGAGAACGGCATTCGACCACTCATCAAGTTCTCAGACTAACAATTCATTGCCAAATCTTTCGAGTCTAAGCAATACACCCTAACTGTTTTCTTAGACATATCACAAGCCTTCGATAGGATCTGGCATAAGGGCTTACTCTATAAAATGAGACTGTTAGGAGTACCCATGTACTTACAGAATATATTTCCTGGCCAGGGTTTTTCTCCGGTTTCCTTCGGGTAGAGGCGGATTTCTTATACAGGTTCTCTAGGCTTTGTCCAGGGACGTGTTTATTGTAACAATAAATCGTGAATTTAGTGTTTTTTCAACTCTTATGATTTTTAAACACTATACTCAGAATAATCTATAGTTCGATAATTATTTGTACATGGAAATTTTTTGCGTTAAATTACAAACATATTGACATTATATATGTATTATAGATCTTATCTAGGAATTTTGCTTATATTTTTGAATCCGCCTCTGCCTTAGGACCCTTGATCGGAATTGATGGGATGATCCCTTGCTTGCTTCCAGAGAGTAAATTAGTTTATTGTCCTCCACGTGGCCATACGCAGTTTGTACTGTTTTTTTGACAATACGTTATTATAACAGAACTTTTACAGTATGGGTAAACGGTTCTCATTCTAAACCACAAAATATCCTTGTCGGAGTGCCTCAAGGCCCCGCTCTCCCCGCTCTTCTTTCTTCCATATACGTCTGATTTTCCCAAATTAGTAAAGTCGGAAATAGCCCATTTTGCGGATGATACAGCATTATTTTTATCAACATTACTAACAATACATTCACTGGTAAGACCAGCCTCGAGGATATCCTACATACCTTCGTAGAATGGACAGATAAATGGAGATGAGCTCTAAACCCCACAAAATCTCAAGCAACAATATTTTCACTGCCCAATTCCTAAGTTAATACCCTTAAAAATTGATATCGAGGAAATAGCCTGGGTCGATTCAAACACTCACATAAAATATTTAGGAATACATTTAGACACAAAATTAACCTGGAAGGCACATATAAATGCCATTGCGTTAACGGTTAAGAAAAAATTGTCTAAATTATACCCATTATTAAATTGAAACTCATCTCTGAGAACAGACACAGCGTTATCCATATTCAAAGCCATCATACGACCTTCCATGACTTATGCCTGTTTAATATGGGGACGGGCAGCAGAAACTTCTTTCAAGAAACTACAAGTCATCCAAAACAAAACCTTAAGATGTGCACTGAAGTCCCCTTGGTTCGTATCCATTGAACAAATTCATAGAGAATTAAACATTAAACCGTCGAGAGAACATATTAGTAATTTGGCATTAACATTCTACTCCAGTCTTCCAAGATCCCCTCCGTCCCATATATTTAATTTAGGAAAGTCCTTAAGAGTAAATAGTAGGATCAAATCCCGATATCCAAAAGACACTTTCAAAACACCCTAACTTAGAAAAATTAGATCACACTCAATAAGTTAAGCCTTTGCAAAATTAAGATTATAGTTTAAATTAATTATAAAGATTTATTGGAGGCGTGTCTTTAGATTTCCTCGCACAAATGTTCTTACTGTCTCGTGTATACTTGTAAATTGTAATTTTAAATTTTAGTTTAAATGTGTTTTTTAATGTATTTTCTTGCGTAAACGTATACATTATGTATTTCAAAAAACCCTTGTCAAGCAGATCACTGCTCATCCTGGTTAATAAAAAAAAATGAAGTTAGGTGACGCACTGTCAGAGAGGAGCTACACTCCTCACAAACGGGTTCATCATCATGTAGCAAAAGATGCCGATGTGTGAGAGGACATTGTACTATGCGCAGGCGGGTCAGCAGGACCTCGTCGCGTCTGACTGACCTACAGGAACTGCTCCATGACTTAACAGAGGATTTGATAAGTCGGAGCTTATGCCCTTCAAAGGTCAAGCACTCATTGTTCCATTCACTCAGAATCCTTGATGAAAATTGAGACGAGTCAAAAAGTTCAATTTATTCTGCGTTCCATTATAATTTGGTCTGTATCATGTATGCAATCATAGTGAGTTCGTGCGAATCTATATATAATAAGGTTTCTGTGACTCGGGGTACAAATTTTGTGTACATTTTAATATAAGCTTTGTAATAAGTGTATTAGTTCGTTGGTAGCAGTATTTTTTGATTTAAAAATATTTTTAAGAATGTGGTCTATAATTTTAAGTTATTCAATAGTTTTTATTCATGTTATTGAAAAGGTCTTAATTTTATACAAATATGTTTATACTACTTTGTAGCTTATAAATATTATACAAATAATAATAATAATAATAATAATATTAAACAAAATTATAAATAATAGTATTTTTTTTACTTTAGTTTCTTTCTTGTCGTGTTCCCATCTTTTGACATTCCGCGACTTTTGCTGTTGTTCTCCTAATTCTGTTGGTTTTTCTTTATGTTGCTGGTCCTCAATCATGTATATGTGGGCGTACTTATCATTCTAACCTTTCAGACCTCCTTTCATTTCCTTTATTTCGTCAATGTATTTTTTTATAGCCCATATTGCTTCTCTGTTTCAATCATATCCGGTTGCATCTCAGTTATTCCTAAAGCATTCTTAAGGTATTTCCCTCGTTCTGGTCCGTAGAAGATACAATCCCAAAAGGCATGTTCTCTCGTCTCTTCTCTTTGTCCACAGTCACACAGTTCGTCACTTACCAATTTTAATCTGTGTAAATACACCTTATAATCTCCATGTCCTGTCAACATTTCCACGACACCTGAACTCGGACTGAACCATTTTTCTCTCTTCTCGGGGAAACTTACATCCGGCGTAAACACATATAGTTGTCTCCCTTTTGGTGATCTATTCCATTCTATTTGCCATGCTTTTATTAATATCTGTGTTATCTGCTGCTTCCATCCCCTCGTCACATTTCACTACTTTCCCATCCAACATTTCACTACTTTCACCATTTTGTCGCATTACTGCTCTCAATACAGGTTTCTGAATCAATTTCTCTACGGGTAACTAGTACGTTCAGTGCATCAGTAGATAACGAACAATACTCTCCACTCAACCTCAACAGACACATGCTGTGTATCTGCTCTAATTTTCATCTCTGATGTGCATTCCGAAATACTTTTTATCATATTTCACATCCATAGGTAAACATTTGCACCATTGCTCTTTTATATAATGTTAGCAATTCCTTTCTTGGCACACTAAATTTGTTACCCCACCCTTAACAAAACATAGGTTTTCTTTAATTTATTATGTATGTATTTGATATGTTTCCTGAAATTCAGATCTTTATCCAGATTAATTCCCAAATAAATGTGGTCCTTGACTACCCTTATTTTAGATCCCTTGACGTTTAAAGTCGGATCTCTCTTGATCGTATTCAATTTTCCAAACACCATTGCACAGGTTTTTATGTCTATATTTCTAATTCATGTACCACACACCAGTGATGATACATTTTCAGTACTTTATTCTCATGTGCTTCTAATGATCGTCTTCCTGTTCCTTGTACGAATTCCACATCATCCGCATATGCTAATACATTGTATCCTGCGTCTCGTACTGTTCTTATTATACCATCAATAATAATATTCCAAAATATTGGTCCTCCATGGGACCCCTGTGGGCAGCCCGTATCCATCTCTCAAATTATTCTTTCATCCCCAATCTGTAAGATGTTCTATTTTCAAAATAATTTGCCAACATATTGAAAATATAACCATTAATGTTATTATCCTTCAGCAACTGTAACACTCCTTTCCATGATACATTGTTAAATGCCCCTTTGATCCAGAAACAATGTCATTCCTAGCTTTTCAATTCTCCCTTCCACCCACAATAATAATTGTTTTATAGTAGCTATTTTGGATCGTTTTTATTGAACCCATACTGATGCCCATCCAATACTCCTTTTCCTTCAATCCATCTTGTTACTTTTTGCATCAGTATCTTTTCCAGCAGCTTTCCGAAACATGTCAAGAGGTTTATTGGTCTGTACGGATTTGGATCGTATTTTCTATTTCTCCCTTTATGATACAATTTTATCTGTTCAATTTTCCACCCCTGCGGGAATTTCCCTTGCTCAATAAATGAATTGAACAACTGATGTATTTTTTTATAACTGGGTAACTTGCTTATATAATCTCATTTGTTATTCTGTCATAACCTAGCTTTTTTCCTCACGGATCACACACATTCTTCTAAGTCCACATTTTGTTTTTCCTATCCTTGGTAATATTATCTCTAACAATTTTTCCCCAATATCCTTCCAGCCTCCTGTTTTATCTTCCTCAAACTGCAATGTACTCCACACTTGTTTAACCTTCATTTTGTCACGTGCTATTAAATAAGGGATACCCCATATATTCTTCCTGACACTTTTCATTACGAAATATTCCCACGACTCCAATTTAAATTCCTTGATCCTTATTCGGTATTCTCTCAGTATCTTTTTATACTCCGTTTCTGCCAACAACACATATTTTCTTTGCTTCTTTTGCCGCTGGTATTTTCTCCTTTCCTTTGCACGTTTCTTCTTTAACTCATACAGTTCATTCTTCCACCAAATCGTCCCTGGTCGTCTTTGTGTTCGAGTCTTTGGAGAGCATTCCGCTGCGCCTCTCAGTATTGTTAACTGCAATACACCTACTTCCTCATCCAAGTCTAACTCACCAGTTGACCATATCACACCCCTCAAATAACGCCGAAACTGTTCTACATTCACCTTCCGTAACATCCGCATATATCTTGTTTCTTGTTTCAATTAGATTAGTGTTTATGTTGAACAAAATACACTTATGGTCGGAGGTTACACCTTCTTCCACTCGCCATCCACACACATTCATCTCCACCTCTATTGTTATGTCTATTATTGACTTGCCCATTTCGCTTGAAATGTTGCTATTGTCCCGTTATTCTTTATAGCTAATCCATATTTAAATATTAGAGTCTCCAGCAACTTTCCATTTCCATACGTCTTACTTTCCCCATAAAGACGATCTACTATTCGCATCCATACATATTACTATTTTCTCTCCTTTATATCTTGCTAGTAGTTTTTCGATTAACCGTATTTTATCTCTACACTTCTTTTTCCCTCTCAAGTACGCATTTAATAATATTATATCTGTCTGCTCTTGTCGTACAAAACATGTTATGACATACTTCGTACAATATTCATGTAATTTTAAGACCTCAAGCTTATTGTTTATCACTACCATAGATGCCCAAGCACCTTCCTCCTCAATTACTCGAGCCGTCATTTTGTTCTGGCAATTTTTCCCATTTATCTGGTAACTCTCTTGAAGACATGCTATATCTGGAGTTTTCCTCCATGTAATTTATTTTTTCGCGTGATGCTATAATTGATCTCTGTATATTATGCTGCCATATTTTAAGCTGCATAATCTGTCTGTTGAAAGAGTATATTCTTCGCTGCTATATATTTCGGACATGCAGTATGTTACCTTATGACCATCATTTTGTCCCTTTCGTTTACAATTTATACAAAGTGCATTCTGGTTTTTATTTGGACATTATGTATATCTGTGGCCCACCATTGTGCAATGGCCGGATATATAGTTTTTTTCTCGACAGACTTCGATCTGATGCCCATATCTATGGAATCGATAGCATCGAATTGGTGTTGCAATCCGTTACACGAAAGCTTTCTAATCCTATATATACTCTCCCTTTTGTTGTTTATTTCCTATGATAGTTTGAATTCAATTCTATTAAACGGGCAACGTGAGGTGCCCCTTTAAGTATTGTTGTTACCTCTTTACTTGTCGCTAGAAATTCATCTTTTTGTTTGTCATCCTTAAAGTTCTGTTAAGGGCTCTGAACTTGCCGTTGACGAGCCCTAAAGCCACACAAAAAATAATATTCTGTTCATATATTGTTTCCAGTAAATCTCCATCTGTAGCCACCTCACTTCTTAACCCATGAATTTGTAGCCTTGGTCGTCGTATCCGTGGTCGTTGCGTTTTAGTATTTTCTTCTTTCTCAAAAGCCTTCTCTAACTTTTCAGCTTCCTTTTCCGTCTCACCAATTATCGCCAAAGTACGATCTTTCCTTTCTCGCATAGTCTTTATATTAACATTTAACTTTTTCTTTTTCACTATTTCTGTAAAAGTTTCCCTAGCTCTCATTCCGGTTCTTTCTCGTATTTGTGATGCATCCATTAAAAAACGCATTCCGTTTCTCCATTTTCTGTAGTTGTCGTTTCATTATTTCTGTTACACATTCTCCCTTGCTTCCTAATCCTGTCACCACCTTTTCATCCAATTGTTTCACTGCTTCCAGTATCCTGTTTTCTTTTATTCCATCTTCACTGTCACTACGTAATGACTTTACTATACTTTCAATAATATCCTGCATCTGCTTATTTACCTCTCGCATTTCGATTTGCACTCTCTGCTGAATGGTGTTCCACCGTTCATCCATTATATTCATAATTCTCTCATCCAAGGCAGTTAATGTTACATTTTCCATTATTTTTATTTCTGCGCGATCTAGTTTCCCCCCAAAGAAATCATGCGTTATTTCGCTTCATTCAGTCCATCCAATTCATTCAATCTTGCTCTCGGTCATTTTCTTTTTTGACTTGCACCACCGTCTTCCAGATATCTTTCACGCCATCCCTAATTCGCTGCTGTGTTTTTCCAGGTACTTTTTAATTTTTCATCCTCTATAATCTCCAGCAGCATTTCATAGACTTCTTGCTCCGTCCCTTTTCCGCCGTTCCTTGTCTTCCTTGTCCTCTGTGACATTTTCTCTTCTTCGTCTTTCCTCATGTTGTATTCACTGGCACTGCTGCGTTGAGTCGTGTTCCCGCTTATCTTTTCTCTTATTGCGTCTCGTTGCTTTACTCCCTCCAATTTTCACTTGATTTGGTGTCTGCTCAATCGTAATATCTCCACAACCATGATAAAGAAACAAACGTTCGCCTTACCTGTTACATCTAATTATCCTGTGGGCCATGACTTTTAATTCTGTAGCTGTAGTATCTTCACCTCCACAGAATACATACAATGTTTACTTATAGAACTATCTTTCGGGCCTTGATCACTTCCGTGTCACGCTACTAACACGAAATGGCTGTCATTTCTGTGTACGATAATGACTATTTTCTTATGTAGTATCTACCCCGTACACATTTAACGCAATACATCTTGCATTACCTATTTATCAACAAGTCCACCTCCATTTCCGACAGAAATCACAAACTCACAGGTGTTGAGCAAACTATTTACTGTTCTCATTCCGTGTGGCACCAATACTCTTGGTTGTCCTCTTCGTTATATTTCCAAAGTTACTTGTTAATACAACTTTGTCTCCTTATAAGCTTTTTTGTGCTAAAGAACCTCAAATGTTGGTAACATAGCTGCCATCGTTCCATTGAGCATTCACGCAATGTTTATATCACTGATATCGCATGTATCTAATTTTCTTGAACGTCACTTTTGAATGTTGTACACCACCGTACTGCTCAATATCGTGTTAGAATCACGGATAATATATTACAATCACTTACGTGCCGCCACCTTACTGTAACAGAAGGTCTGATATAAATAATAGTAAGTGAAAATAATACGTAAATATTTAAATATATATGTATAAAAATTTGCTCCCAATGGGCGCTTTATATACTACTGCCTAGTGGCGCCAAACTTTTAAATCTATCTCTGCGTTTTTGTTTTACAGACTTTCAAAGTTCCTAGAATTCGGCGTATCGAACAAGCGGAGATCGCGTAACGCAACTTGCTAATCTTTCGGGAAAATATAACTCTTATATGTTTCATCAAATAATTGTGAAACTTTGTACTTTTATACTCTAAACTATAAAGACGTTAGAAAAAATAAACAATACATTCATGTATGACCATAAACACATAAAAAATATTTAAAATATTTCATTTGGATTTTCGCAGATTTTTTTTGCAAAAACATGGCTTTACATAAAAGTAAAGATCATCAAAACGGTATTTCTTAATAACAATTTTTCCCTTTTTTTTGTTCCTCAATACTAGGAGTATCATATGATGAAAGAAAGTGGGGTTTTCATTCCTTTGTTTTTTTTCTTTTAAATGTTTGACTTTCAGATAATCTTTTATAGAGTTATTTTAGAAATGTATTTTTTTGTGGGGCTTTACGGCTCGTCGACATCGAGGTCATTGGAGCCAAATGTATTATTGTTAAAGAGTTTTAAATATTTTTTTTACATTAAAATACAAGATTGTGATTGGTGCAATGCTAATTGTTATACTTAAAACCATATAAATTAAATTAATACAACAAAATAAATAAATAGATGTTTTTGATAATTTTTTCATTAAGGCTGGCACTGGAGATGAAATATTTTTGACAATGTACTTTGCTGAAAGGCTGCCTTTGTTTCCTTTCAGTGAGTCAATTCTAAGCATCTTTGATTTAGCATTGTTTCGAAATGATCATGCAGGTAACAGATAAAGTACACCTGAAATGAACAAACACCTATTGCGCGCAGGTGCGCTACACGCTTGCGCAGTTCGGCAGAACTGACGTTCCCGCCTTGAATATATAGTAAAATATTCTTCAGTAAGCTGTTGACTGCCGGGAACAGCAGTAAATTATATCACAGCTGCTACTGCCTCGGAAAGGGGTAGTTTAAACTTACGCCACCAGGGCGCGCCAGTGACCGGCTGAAGATTATTAGGTTTCGAAGGAAATATTTCTGAATTCCTGCGTCAGAGAGCGCGGCGGTAGTTCGACCTTGACCGTCGAATAATATGGTATTCATTTGTTTCTTTTTTATTGTATATTTTTAGGGCTGCCTTTGTACGAGCAACGATACGAAGAATAAAAAATACGTATTGTATCGTATATAATTTGTATTATGCTTATTTTTTCATATTGAAACATTTATTTAACATTCACATTATAAATAGTGTGAATTATTTCTTGGTTGAACATATTATTTGCGAGGTAATTGAATTTCTTCACGACAATGAAATCTTGTTTTTTATAAGCTCCAATGATATTAATTTTGCTTCTACAACAGGTGTATTTTTATTGAAGTGATCTTCTTTGCATTCACTCTTGTGAAAACGCTGTTCCTAGGATCCAGATGTCTTCTGGCTGAATCTTCTGGCAGAATTTTGTGTTTTGTGTTAAACAAGCATTGTTGTGGATAATTATGTAGAAAACGTAAATGATAATTATTTAATGTTTAGGAGAATAAATTAACCAAATATCATAAAAATCCGAGATGGTGGGTGTGAAAATTAATTTTTGTTGTTGATTTCACATGGAATGATCCGTTCATGAATATTGTGTGTAAATGTTTTAAGCTATCTTAATGTTTTATTTGAACTAATATGGAGGATGTGGTATCAGAAGTCTCTAACTGATAAATATGAAATTTGCCTCAGAAGGAGACAGCTCATTTCCTGATGGTGAACGAACGAGAATTTTAAATTAGGAAGTTAATAATTTATCCAGTAAAATTTATATCAGTTGTTTCCAAGTTCAACAAATCAGAGCATAGATAACATTGGTTTCATTTCTGGAATGATGTTCACAATGTAATATACCAAATAATTTATATTCATAAAAGTGATTCCAATGGAGAGTTCGTAACATTGCAATCATGAAAATGCTTCGATAAATTGATCTAAAATTTTGAAGAAATCTTCTTGAGGATTCTTGCCGGGGTGGTGAAAAATATAGTTAATATTGATAGTATATTAATGTCTTGCTGTCAAAAATAAAAATTCCAGAAGACGTGGAACTTTTCTCGCATGGTCGGTGAGTTTGCTCGAGAACGGCAGAGTGATATTCCAAGTATTAGACTGTGACAAATCAAGTATATGCACTGACTGATTCAGTACATTGCGCCCAGCTCTGGAAGATAGGTGTCGGAAGCTTTTCTTTTTCACGAAAAACGCGATGTGAAAAAAAGAGACATAAATTAGTTTACAGTTTTGAACCTCGATTTTTTGCGTTAATCGAATGGAGGAAAAAAGTTATTCATCATTTAAATTGATGAGTTTAGTGTGCGATAAATGTACGTTCTTCTATGCTCTTTTAAGGAAAACGCGGGCAGACCGGGAATTCAACTCAGCTAGTTATTTAATAAAGTGAATTAGAAGTGTAGTTAAGTAAGAACTACAAAAATAAGATAGAAAATCTATAAAAATAAGATAGAAAATCGACATAGGGCGCCAGCAGCTTGTAAATTCGATCCGTAGAAATATAGTATCTACTGGAATGCTGACTCAGTGTTGGGTCTGCGATCCGCCAACTTCGCGCAGTTCCCCTACCACAGCTCGGCCGGATCTCCGTATAACCCAATGCTGGTGACGCCGTTTTCATTGAAGTTTTTTGACTTATACATAATAGTTTTATATTTTACAACTGTGGAGTTATTTTAGAGCGACAAGGGACTATTAAGGTTACAACAATTCATCAAAATCCATGCATTTGAGTGTTAAAACCATATGCGTAATATTATGAAAGATGTTCATCTTTTATGAGTTGGTTTAATTTACATTAATTCCATAATATCTTAAATAGGTGATATAGATAGAATTCAGTAATATATTTAAATGTATTTACAAAAAGTATTTGATATTAGAACTGATAAAAACTACGATAAACCAACCAGTACAGCAATATTAACCTACATATTTTGAAATAAAACAAGTTTGTTAAACTTCTGGTGCATATCAAGTTTAGATTTATTTAACTGAAAGATAAATTTAAAAAAAATAAAAAACTGAAAGATGAAAATTATAACAAAATTAAAAATATAATTGCTCGTAACTATCTGACGTTAACCAAATATTAAAACAGTTTCTGCGCACATGTGCAAGGTGTTCATCAATTGTAATACGTTACGTTGAATATAATAAATCCATTGAAAAAATGATAAAAACTATTAAACGACCTTATTGGACTCTTCACTACATTTATTGCGATAGTTCTTCAGTTCACAAAGTAAAAAGACGGAAGATTTAGAAATGAACATAAATAGTAGGCTACAATTATCAATTTGATGTGACACTTTTACTGTACGATGAATATATTTTTAGAGTAAATTTTTATGGATTCACTCTAAGCAATCATACCGGAACTCTTTCAATTTTTCTCTGCCGTTTAGATTGTGATGTCAGAAGATAAGGTAGAAAATCAAATATTGTAGTCATAGCATCCTTTTTTAATTTTTTAAATGATTCTTCCTTCCTCAAAAGTGGTTTTTCAAAATGAGCACAGCAGATGGTTGAATATTTGGAAAGGGTGAAACCTTTCCTTTATGTAGCTATTATCCATTTCTTTTTGGAGAAGATCTTGAGGAAACTTTAAAATAAATCTGAATATTAATTACTATATTTACTCTTTCAGAATAAAGAAACCTAATTTTTATGTAAAGGACAAACTTTTCCAAATAATCGCTGTGTCGTGACAGTAGTTTCAGTAAAACATCTACAATCTACTCTAATACAACAATGTAATTATAGTCTAGGAACTTAAATAGTCGCTTAACATATACTAACATTTGTATTACTGTTACGCAAATGTATAGTTTTAAAAGATAGTGAAAGTTCATCAGTTAAGACCAATGCTCTTACATACTACTTACCTATGAAATGATAAGCCACAATTCTTCACGGAATTGCATTCTTACTGCATTCGTAGGCTACATACGTGTGGACCATTTTAATTAACGATTATACTTGTTATCTCATTTCTTTCACTTTATCAAGACAGCATCACTATGCACAGTATTACTTTCTGTGAATGACACACGTATATGTTGGTGCGGTGAGCCACGCAGTGACAGCAATTTTGTGCAATATCCCCGACTAGAGTGGGGATGGCTTGGTTCACCCGCTGATCCCCGTATTACTCAGAGTTCCAGTAGGTAGTATGTTTCTATGGTTGGATCACGTGTTCCTGACATTGTGTCACGGTGTCGGATGTCCATCGTACGTCGTGCAGGTGCATAAAGACTAGTACTGGAAAAGTTTGAAATATTTGCACCACTAGCTACGTGCATTCGAGACAAACAATGTACCTCGATTATTGATTTGCGAAGAGACCGCGTTATTCCTACTGATAATCATTGAAAGATTAAGTTTCAGTATGAGAATTCCTTCTTGTCACAGCAGCTAGTGCACAAATGGTGTCGAAAGTCTGCAAATGTGTATTATGTGAATGGCTGATAGCTAAATACATCGTGACTTCATATACCATCGCTGTCGTTGAAACAATCTAGTTCAAAGGTAAATTCGGAAAAATTAGGAACAAAGGTTTCTCTTTTGTAATTTGTTGTACATACTAGGATTCTATAATACTGAAATTTCCCCATCGATCAGAGTTTCACAATATGGAATATTTGACGCAAAATTCTAAAATGTGGGGTTTAGTTTCTAGCAGTGTCATCTCCGTTATGAATTATGTTCCAGCCCTAAATTTTGTTTTATTTTATTACGTACGTCTTACCGCTTTTCTCACCCATACTTCTGACTTACTCAATACATCTTTGGTATTTATGTTCACAATTTATTTGATATTTATCCACGCCTCCTTGCCTCCGTTCCTTCGGAGCAGGTGCCCATCCCCACCTCGGGGAGGTGGGAAAGCTCTGTTATCATCCGTGTAAAAATTTTCCACAATAAATCATTCCAAACTATACAATTTCTTATGTAACCTCCTTCACAGTCATTCCTCATCGTTAAATTCGCATTGCCAAATATGTGATCAACTGTTTTGATGTCCTTATTACAAAAGCTTTTTTGTCATCCACTTTTCCTATCATCTTTAAATACTTCTCACAATTCCCGTGTCCAATAAGATATTCCATCACCTTGTTGGAACCATTTCTTATTCTTTCGACAGAACGTCACATTTGGTATTATCCGAAATGTTTCTCTTCCTTCGATTGATGCATCCCACCTTATTTGCTACGCTCGCACAAGTAGTTATATTACTTTTTTCCTCTTTTTCACTCTTTGTCATATATCATTACTTCCCCATTTCGTCGCAAACAATATCTCAATCTCAGCTAATGAAGATAAATATCTATAGGTTTAATTACCAATACCACTTGGAGAGCATCATTCGAAACAGTCGAATAGCAACTATTCAGTTGAATTGTACATTGCTTTTGGGTGCTTTTGAACTTCCTCTTGATGTGTATATTTTTTATTCACCTGACTTTCTTGGCTCTTTCTGAAATGTAATTAAAAATTTTCAACTCTCTTCTGTTATAATTCCTATGTATTTGACAACGTGCTGTATTCTTATCGTTTGTCCATTAAGTTTAACTATAGGATTTCTTCTTTTAGGCGAAGTGTTGGCAAAGAACATACCCACCGTCTTTGTGGTCGACAACTTCAGTCCTAAGTTCTCCATTTCCGTTGTGCACAACTCGAGTGCTGGATTTCATTACATCTCGATATTACGGCCAGATCCATGTACTACTTAACAGGTGTAATCGACAGCGGTAGTCTAGTGGTAGCGTCTTCGCTTCCACGGTCCCGTAGAGCTTGGGTTCAAACCCTGCTCGATCGAACTAGGTGAGGTTTTCAGCTGGAGTTTCCCTCACCTACTCTAGAAAAATTTCGGTTCAGTACCATACGTTCCCTGGCAACCCAACATCTCTCCTTTCCAATTCCCTTACCCAAGTACAACGTTTAGATGGGAGAGCAGGCCTCATGACCTGAACCTCGCCAAAAGACGTAAAAAAAAAATATTCGACAGACTACTGTTTCCAAACCAGCCTCATTTAATGTTTTTGTAAGTCATTTACTACTATATTCCAACGGAGAGGAGTGGAACTTGATCCTTTAGTGTTAGCTTTTATAAACTGCTTTCCACCCATATACAGTACCGTGTGCCTATCCATAAAATATGACTGCATTAGTTTAACTATATGTCCGATGTATTTTCTTGCTAGCTATTAAATACGGAAGGTTACATCAGCCCTTCTCTACTTCCCTTTCGAGAACAACTCGCCAATAATTTGCCTTATTTCACATAATCTGTATTTTGAAAGAGTTCATTTCACGATATTTTGTATGTTTTGTCTCCCGCGATTGTCCCTGTCGTTCAGCTCTCGTATAATGTCGTAATACCTAATTTTTCTCCTTTAAAGAACCGTCAACTCTGCAGACCACCATACTTGCCCGTCTTGGTATATGTTTGTTGCTCTCGGTATGCTACCATCCTCTTTTTAACTGTAATTCGTCTACCTTCTCTCCCAAGAGATTTTCGTCTCTAAAATTGTAGACAATTTCTCACAATCTTTCGCCACATCATTCACATATCTCGTCCATTTTTTCAATTTTTATTCGTTTTACTGCATTAATTTATTCGTTCGACGAGTTCCTTCTATCATGCAAGATATCGCCCTATGATCACTTGTCACCCCAGTTTCAAGACGCCAGTTGTTGATATGTACGGCTCGCAATCTATCAAGGAGCTCTTCTTCCCTTTTTAAATGTGTTCACACCAGTCATTTTCTATACTCAAATCATTTTCTCTTACAAACTTGTCAAAGCATCTTCTATGCGGTACCCCATAATTTTGTCCATAAGTATTTCTTCAATTCCCTCTTTCCGAATAATCGTTGTCTTTCATGTTATCTCTCAAATATTTTTCTGCAGCCAATACATGTATGTCACTGTTCCAGATGTATCTGCCCATGCAATACTGATTGCTATTGTCTTTGTTCGTAGGGGAAACGGCCTTCCTCAGAGTGTAGGGCTCTTGTATGCAAAGCTATATCTATTTTTTACGCTTCAACATGAAGCGTACAACTCCAGAGATACTGTTCCTCCTCACTGTGTATTCTGCTGTAGAACTTTCATTCTTATAATCGGTTTGTGATTGTAACATTTCTTTACTCTTTATTTACTCATGGTATTATCTCTTGTATCATGATCATTTTGTGCATTACAGCTAGTGTAATTTGCGTATTTCAGTGGTTTGTATTATTCTTACATTCCTGATTTTCGTGCCTGCCATCAGTGCAGTAGCCACATCTTCCTCAACATGTTTGTGAGATACCTCCTAATCGCTTGCATTTAATACAGCGAACAGGTGTCAGATCCTCAACTATTCTATGGCTGCTCAGTTCCATGAACACGCGACTCTTTAAAATAATTACTCCTGCCGTCTAGTATCACGTTTACCGTTTCATTGATATCGAACACCTGGCGGCGCACTATTCGCATAGTCTCTGTCGGTCTTAGAGCTTCAACCACAAACTCCCTGGTAGCTGTGGATACTGGAATGGTTTCTGATTTCTAACATTAACTTCAGTAATAAAACAAAGTACACCGGACGACCACATGGATTACCATGATTTAATCTAGACCACAATTTATACACATACATATAACCCCGAAAGTAAAATCTGTAACAATTTCAATACCCACCAAATTTCCTTACAAACTAATACAATACATGAATAAAAATGATTATGCGCTCTGATGCACATACATATAAACCCTGAATAATATCTGTAACAATTTCAATACCCACCAAAATTCCTTACAAACTAATACAATACATAAATAAAAATGATATTATACGCTCTGCAACAACCCTGACAATAATCTTAATAATTAAACATTTAACATTTTTAGCCTCCAAGGATTTCTTTTTATGACAATTTATAAGATCTTTTTAGCTTATTGGCCAATAAGTAAAATGATTTTAATAGTTACGTAACGTGGGACCATGAAGTCTTGGTGGTTGAATCACTGCGGATGTATCTTGAAAAAAGGTCCAACTGTTCCACTCACGTTCATTTGCTGTGAATAACATTTTTACCGTGATCCACTGGCTTGTATAGAGTGGCTTCCGAAATTCTTCGCATAGTGATTGATTTACACACGCTTAACGAGAGATACGTTTTTTGGGGACATGCTTGCCCCAGTTACTGATGAAGCGCTCGCTTCGAAGCGTTCACCTCCGCCGCAGAAACTGTTCTGTTGTGTTCTTCTGAGTAGCGACAACTAGAGAGGGGAAGGGGCAATCTCTCACTGAATCTCTGGTGTATTGTTGGCTGCACCACTAAGCAATAATTTTATTGCGATTTTATTACTGTTCCTGATTTTAAAATCTATTATTCAATGAGTGGATGTATCACATTTAGTGTGAAATTCTGTCTGGCACACTTTTCTTGGTAGGATAATTGTTGTAATATAATGTTGTAATATAATACACATTTTTGTGTTGTTAATGCTCTACTACACCATCTAAATAAAATTATTCCTATTTAAATTAAAAGATATGTAACTAAAATGTAACTGAGCCTCTGGTACATTGTTGGCTGCACTAGTCTCCATAAAGTCCTTTGTACCATTCTCGCGAATGATCTGTGTGACCAGTATTTCCAGGAAGTTACATTTTCGGTACATGAAATATTTTTCAACCTAGCATCACGTAAGCTCAAATCTTCATCGCCAGCTAACATACTTTGTAGTCTTCCTAGATCTTAAGGATGAGCTAGATCCACCACCAACTCTTCCTCTAATGTCTCCCTTGTCATATATATCTTGTTTGGAGCTTTCTCTGATCGATTTTTTTTCGGATTATATTTAAAGATGACAAGTATGATACCGACTTCTTCGTAATAAGTAGTACTTCTTTCCCTTTTTTCTGAACCCTTGAAGTAACATTTATCTGACTTCGAGCTCCGTCCATAACCAGTTTATGTATCTCGTGCCCTGTTACAGAGGCATAGGATGCATTACACCGCCTGTGAACTAGTTCGACATTTTCACTCATTTTCCTCTCCAAATCTGCCATTCGTTCCGCAATTGACTGTCCCAACCTCCGCTGCTATTCTTCAAGACCCTGACATGCCTCTCGTTATCCTTCGAATTACATTCCCAACACCCTCCTATAAAGAGATCAACCTTTCATCTATTATATAAACTACTGTTTCTTGAATCGGATCCAATTTCGTCACTACCTCGGTAGAGGCCAATCCTCTTCCACTTCTTCCCCTCTTTCCCCTCTTCACCCGTCAACTCTCCACAATTTATCGTCCGTTAAACCTTCTAGAAATTTCCTACATTGAATGTTAAATTTATTTTTCCCTGTTGGGCTGGTGTCACTTTCTGGACAGCTATCAACTAAATTTGTATCCATTCTTGAACAGAGCACTTTTTATAGTAATTCTAAACTAAAATCTTCACGGTTTCAACACAAAAAAGTTCTGACTTATCAAAAGATTCAGAAGTTCAATTGTATTCCATCATAAATTGTAGGGTTCTAGAAAAACATTTCAAAAGTTTCTTTTATTAATAAGTCTTTTATCTTAAGTTTATTAATAAGTACAATTTGTTACATCTCGATTAATTTCCCAAAAGACTACTTCAGTATTCACCACTAATGGCTGTTTATTTCAAGAAACCCATTAAAGTATTTCAAAGATATCACAAGTTTTGTGGTAACGCACCTTTCCATATTATATGTAGTATTACTTATGACACTGATGACTTTTGTATATCAAATCGGTAGATCCACACCTCTACGCTCCATGAATCTTCTTTAAGCACTGCCCCATAAAATTGACGGCACAGTAAATTCATCGCTCCATAACTTTTTTAAAAAATGTATCAGAGTGAAATTTGGGCTGAGGAAGCTCCTATGTTTTATCAAGACACTCCCTTATTGATGTCGCTCCCATCGCACTGGAGCACCCTTAAAGTGAAGAAAAATGCAATTTTCGAGAAAATCGAACAAAAAAATATATTTTAAAATGTCGGGGAGAGCTAGTCTCACGTATACAGACTCAATAATGTGCACTCCAGTAGGTGAGATTAAAAAAATCACCCATTTCTGAAGACCCACCCCACCACCTATCCCCCCCCTTTCTCTGAAAAGTGTGAATTTTGGATGTTCCAAAACTACTTAGGATTGTGTGTGCTTGTCCAAGGAACATGGTTTACGTGTTTTTTCATCAATGGAAGAAACCCTCTGCGAGTCACTCCCTTGAACATTTCACCTTTTTTAAAAAAATTGGCAATTTTTCACGTTTAAATCGATTGATTCGTGATGAAAAGCATTGCAGTTAATGTCATTAGTCACAAACAGTATATTGAATGAAAAATTTAAGTCCCATCATGTAACCACCCCCAATGAGGGGGTGTCCACCCCTACGCTTTAAACACATTCCTGAGTGACTACGGGAAAATGTTTCACGTGAATAAGATAGAGAAAAGATCAAGTTAGTCACTCCATTGGTTTTCCGCTTTTCCATAAAAAGTAGGAAAAAATTCCATTTCCAGCCTTAAGTTCAAATCTGTTTACCTGTTGAACGGATAGTGGTAGCATTGCGACTAGCATTCTGTAGGAAGCACAGAACCTTACTGGGATCGACGTATTATCTACAGATTTCTCTTACCATCAATGCGGGTTATACTCCCACCGATCAACGATGCGCCATTCTTTGGAATTATCGCTCGTGTCGATCTGCGCCCTCCAGCGGACAACCCTCTCGCATGTGTAGGTGTGGCAGGTTTCATCGCATTCCGAATTAGGAAACATGACATTCCTACTTCAGAATTTGACGTAACCCGCGATATTTTGTATTGCGAGAGGGTTGCATATTGGAAAGCGCAGATCGACATGAAAGATAATTCAAGAGAAAATCGCATCATTGTTCGGTGGGAGCATAATCCACACTAATGGTAAGAGAATTTTGTACGTCATACGTAATGTCATTCAGAAAATCATTGAGGGGACACTAGATGACCTAGTGGCCTCGGTTGTGTTAATGTGAACGTCTGAGGTTAATGTCGTGTACGGTGTAGGCCACAAACGCGCGACAAGATTCTAACACACTTATAGTTACGAGACTGCCCTGAGTGAGCGACAGCGTCAATTTTGGCGCTACAAGCGCGACATTCGACGACGCCTTGATCATACTAGAGATTATTGTATGTAAACAATAAAAAGTAGCAGTATGAAGTAGGTCTTGACATTTCGTTAGCTGGTGTAGTATCGAAGAGGTTACGGTATTGTGCAAGTTCAAAACATAACAAACGTCATTTTTGGGGATGTTGCAAATTTGTGCTTTTTTAGTAATATAATCGTTAATGCCATTTACAAGGAATTAAAAAGTACTAATTGACATACTGGTATATCCAAAATCTTTTAGGGACTTAAACACAGTTGCGAGAACAAATGATAAAATTCAATGTAAAATATTATTTTCTGATAAATTTATTGTGTTTTCTCACCGCATCTTTGCTTTACGACCACTTATTTCGCTATATATCCTTCTTGTCACATAGTTTCACGTATTGTATTGCATAATGAGCCGACTCATAGCGGTACGCACCCATGCAGGACACTCAATCCTCGCGAAGCGACGCTACACTTTTGTCGCTTGAAGCAGTCGCTCGCGTTTATCGCCCACGCAGAACAAGGCCTTATCGTCTTCCTTTTCTCAAGTACTCGAGTGACGTAGTATCGATTGTAATAATCTGTTTTCCTTTCTTGATTGATGACGATTCCTATGTAACAATCGAACGAATCTGAGCAACCGAGACCTGCATTCGCTGCTCGCCTTTCTCTTACGTCCTTTTTTTAGTTTTAATAGTACGGTATAGTCGCTTTTTAACATAATAAAGGACAAAAATAAATTTTAGGGTCATAGAAACATGTCTTGAGATTCCGCAAGTTCGATAGTTTCGTAAATTAATCATTACTTTCACGTTTTTCTTTCGAATCTGATATAAATAATAAAAGCCCAAACCAAGAAGTTTGCACTTTATAAGTCTGTCTATTAACATAATAATCGGTTTATTTGTGTCTAGAAATAATGTGAGGTGAAATAAGATAATAAATAGGAGCTAAAAATGTAAAAAAAAGAAGAAGGATTTGTCGTTTAATTTACGATGGAATTATTTCTGCTTTCAATTTCTTTCATAATTTTTATTGGATATTTTAATTATTGGGTATTCCAAGAGCAAAAATTGATTATGATTACATTTCAAGATTATGGTTACATTTCAGTGGTTTCTCATACCGAAATGGTGAAAATAGAAGGCCATCACGACTGATATAGAAACTTCCATAGATCTGTTTGAAGAAAAAATGGGTTTTTATTTAGATATATCAATAAACTGTGTTGATAAAATTGTATTAATCCAAGTGGTTATGTAAAAAACATTTAAATAGTATGTACTATAAAAACTGAAATAATAAAAAGAATCCACACCTTTGTGATTTTTATCCCCTTTGTGGCACTTCTAAACATAGTTGTAGAGGAATGGGAGTTTTTGCTCTTTTTCCTGGAATTAAAAAGGAATTGAGCGCTATTAGAAATCTCAATCAGAGAAAATCATTTTTTGGCCTCCTTTCGTTCCGCTCTATTTTACAAGATCCACATGACGTATTGTATAAGAACCACAATCGGTATAAAACATATCCAATGAATCTGAGTGAAAAACTTCTTGGAATTTCTGGGAGAAAATGAACACACTGAAGGCTTGATGATTCTAGTGAAGCAGACTTACCAAATGAAACTGGTATTAAAAAGAGCAATACACGTAAGTGCACATATCTTACATCATAATTAGTAAGGTAGTTCTTAAAGTAAGGTAATTTCTTTGTTGCGGGAAATGGGAGGGTTAAAAGAGGATAAAAGAAAGTTGTGGGGTTATTTTGTATTTTATAAAAATGAAAGAAGATACTTAAGAACTATATTTTCAAATACTGATCTTTAAAGTAGAAAGAGTATTTTTATTTTCATTTTAAAATGTTTAGATATTTTATTTACACTCTTCTTAGTCTGCAAAGGCTCTTAGATACGTTTCAAATCCCCTTTGAGGTTATAAACTGAAATGATATAGCAAAATGCATTATTACAAATCAGTTTTTATAATACTACTGACTAAATGGTTACGTGTTCACATACATCGTCCATATAATTTAGTAAATGTTTAAATCGTCATTTTTTATAATTATTCTTCTGTATTCATTCATTACTCTACACTATCTGAATCGTCTCTTGAAAATCTCAAATCTTCAAATTGCTGAATTCATAAACGAGAAATATGAATTCAAAAATAAATAATAAATAGGAACCGTATAAAAATAATTACACAAAAAAACGAGAAATAATACACCTTGTTTCAGCAAACGATCACATTAAGAAGTATCAAAGGAACTGTTTGCCTTGAAGGTTAATGATATTATTGACACACGTCATTTAGAAAATTCCCTTAAAGTTCAAAATATCAAGCACAAAATGTTTTACATTCCTATAGGAAACTATTAGATGATTTTGAGAATGATTACATTAACTTCCATTTACTCTTTGTGAATAGAACTTGCCTTAAGCATTCTTATATCCTGTAGGTAATTTAAGAAACAGGTTGCTAACATCGGTTGGTATATCATTAGTTTTTCTTTAGAAGAGAAAAATTGTCAACTTTTAAATCTGATCGTGAGCTCTGACGTTATTACTAAACAACTTTTTCAGATCACACAGAAAGTATCAAAGAGGGGTACCTTTAAAATATTAATTGCTTAAATCAGATGCTTATCATTAGTACACGTAAATAAACATGAAATTTTAGTATTTTATAATGAAACTGACGATTACTTAAAAGAAGATACACAGTCAAGAAGTTCACCCACTCATTTAGGGAATATTAGACCATCCATTTCATGGTACTAATATCAAAAAAATTCACTAGTCACTCTTCTATTGACTATAGTATCACAAATAATATTGTTAATTAGTAATGACTAAAAAACTTTCGTTTCATCCATTAAATTTTTCATTAAGTTTTTCCAGACCATCACTGTTGGATTTTTCTTCCTTTTTCGTGTCCAAATGCTGCATTTCTCGATCGTTTTCTGTAGGAGAGTTCCATGGTTGAAGCTCCGAAATTCCAAAGCAGAGGTACAGAAGACCGGGAATTATCAACAATACACTGACTATTAAATAAACTAAGAGCCACTGGCCTGTTGTTTGCTGAAAGAGAAGTACGAATGTTTAAAACACAAATATTGAATTTAACTTTACATACATTAGTTAGAAATAATCTATTCTCAACAAAGTTACCATTTCGGCATATTCCGCGATAATTGTTCGTTCCCGCTTAACACATTATTATAACTGTATTTTGTTTATCACATTGAACGTGAGGTGTTGGGATTAAAATGAAAGTAATTTAGTTGGGATTAAAATGAGAGTATAGTTTTCTGATATTAAGTTTAATGTCTCTTATGCCGTCGAAGTGAGTTGGTCTACGTCCTGATGGTGGGATACATATTCCTAGTTTTTCACATTTATCACTTTTATCTTCTTTACTGGCCTTCTCTGTGTGCTGAACGCTCACCCATGTGTTTGCCGTGCCTGGCGACCCGTGTCGGAGGGAATGGGTGTCCTGGTGAGTTGAGCATACCTAGAAGAATGCGTCATCCAATACGCTTGTTTTGGCCTCGGCCTCTTATAGACGGGTAATCGGTGGCTAACCCACCCCCGACTATTCGGCTCGGACTAGGTCTTCGACTGAACTCCAGAGTGAGAGTGGGGGCGCAGGGGGTCCTTCCCGCTGGTCGGCGGCGTTGGAGCAACCCTGCTTAAAGAATCCTGCGTGACCCCGCTATATCCCCGTGTCAACCCTGGCACCTCAGTAGGGTGTCCACTTGTTGGATGGGAACTACGGGGATGAAATAAAATGCATACGCATGGAAAATAACGCGTCACTTTTCGGAGCGGGTGGACCGCAAAGGGAGTAACACACCCAAACATCTTTGAAGCGGCCGTGGGTTCACAGCCCTCCCACTTCAGAAGAAAAATATGAAAAGAAACAGAATATTCCTCACGAGAATGTTTTCGTCGTAATATCGCATATTCACGGGCCACTTGAAAAAGTGTTCCCGTTCTCTATTTATAAAGGGTTACAGGGATTAGTTGGAACTCTCAAGTACATCAAGAGGCTGCAAAATGGGTCAATGCTGTTGGAAACTAATACCAACAAGCAAGCTTTGGCACTTTTGAAATGTACTCTGCTGGTAAAGTTTCCTGTGAAGTGCTAGCTCCATGCTGCGCTTAATCGCAGCAAGGAAATTGTAAGTTGCAAGGACATTATGTATATGGCAACTGACGAACTGGTTGCAGAATGGGAGGTTGACCACGTGGTCGAGGTCAGTCAAATCATAAAGAATGTTCTGCAGAAGACCAGTTCCTTCATCGTGACATTTGACTGTCCTCAGCTACAGAAAGGTCTAAAAGCTGGATGGCTTAATCAGTCGGTGCGGCCCTTCATTCCAAATCCTCTGCGCTGTTTCAAGTGCCAGAGATTTGGCCATACGACAACATCATGAAAGGACCGTGCTACTTGTGGTAAGTGTAACGTCTCTGTCCTTCCTCCGAGTCGGATTGTGCATTGTCCGACGGTGACGCGGAAATGCAGTCAAGAACCCGACCCAGACGGATCCAAATCATAATGGTTTCCAAACTTCAGTGGAACCTTAATGGCTATAGAACTCAACGTGAAGAGTTACTGCTCTTAGCGCATCGTAATCCGATCTGTATTTGCCTGCATGAGACACCTTTTACCAGAGCATTCTCGCTCTCTGCAGGGATACATCAGCTTCAGATATGACGATACCACGAGAGATCGAGTAAGAGGAGGAGTTGCCGTGTTTGTTAGAAACACTATCTTCTCCTCACCGTTCTCCTACAAACTCAAATCCAGGTTAGAGTAGTCACAATTCACAGCATACCAGCTATGACCGTGTGTACAATATATCTTCCTCCGACACGAGATTTCTCGGAGACTTCCCTCAGGGATTTATTCACCAGCTCCCTGGACCATTCCTTCTCCTTGGAGATTTCAATGCTCACAGTGTACTGTGGGTTTCGTCGAGCGTTTGCCCCAGGGGTCTACTGCTGAATTGTCTCTTTGAGAGTGAAGGTTTATATTGAGCGGATAGTTTAATGAACACCGGGGAGATGACCCACTTTGCGTTTGCCACGGGCTCATGGACTGCTATAGACCTGTTCATTTGCTCTCCTGAAGTTACTGATATCTTCCAATGGAAGGTTGAAGATGATATGCGTGGTACCATCATCCTGCAGGAACGTGCGACTGTTTCCGAATGCAAGCCACAGAAATGGATTCTCAGAAAGGCTAACTGGACACTGTACCGCTCTCTGGCTAGTTTCAGAGAAACGGGAAGTGTCCAAGAGAGGGTCGACCATCTGACGCAGGTGATTCATCACGCCGCTGAAGAATCCATTCCGAAAACATATGTTTCCGCGAAGACCTCATGTCCCCTGGTGGAACGCATGTCATTCGGCCATTCGGGCGAGGCGAAGAGCATTGCGAAAATTTAAGGGTAATCCATCTCGGGAAACCTCGCGCATATCGGATTGCTAGAGCAAAAGTGCTCAGAACCATCATAGAATCCAGATCTACCTCCTGTAAAGATAGAAATCTCTTAGAT
>NNCF01126193.1:75820-89106 GCA_002313205.1 Laupala kohalensis
ATTTTCATTCGACGTAACATGATTAATCTGTTACCTGGCGGTGAGGTTCACCGCAATCTAAGAGATTTCTATGTTTGTGAACCAGAAATGGAAAAATACTACCCAAATAAAGTACTTCCTAAGGGAGTCGCCTCAGATGAGGAGTTTAGTCTCTACGAGGCCACCTCAGAGGTCTTTGGGTTTCACAAGTTGGATGAGAATGGTAGACGAGCACGGGTGGTGAATGGGATGGCGCAGTCGGTAGGCGCATGAGCGCGCAAAGCTCAAGGTCCCGGGTTCGATCCCCGGTCCCGTCTCCCTTTTTCATTCGACGCTCCTGTAAAGAGTTTTCAAAATACCATTAAGAGAACAACATCGTCCACAAAAGTATGTGGGTCAACCCGAAAGATATCTGGAAGGTATTCTCGAGTCCCAATATCTGGACTCAATTATCGGGGTCAGGTTCTCACCAACAACAGACAAATGGCAACAGTGATGACTAAATACTTTGCTGATCTAACATCTACATCAAACTGCGATCCTCATTTCGCGAAGAAAAGCGAAATAGTAGAGAGAACCTCCTTTGACTTCCGTTCCACCAACTGGGAATCCTACAACTCTTCATTTTCAATGTGGGAACGTGAGTCAGTTCTAGCGACAGCCCATGACACTGCTCCTGAGTCTGATTTAATTCACTATGAGATACTCAGACAACTCAGTCTAGAATCGAAAGAATACGATCTGGATGTCTTTAATCTTTCATGGTCCGAGAGACTATTAGCTAATTCTTAAAGGAAGCAATGCTAATCCCCTACTAAAACCCGGAAAGGACGAGACAGCCATCATAAGTTTCGAAACATTGCCTTGACGAGTTGCGTTGGTAGAACTCTGGAGAGAATTATCAACTGACGTCTCGTCTGGTATCTTGAAAGGCATAACCTGCTGAGTTGATTTCAGTGTGGTTTCAGGAAGTTCCATTCCACCCTGGACAACTCCTGGAAACAGCAATTCAAGATGCTTTCGTCCGAAGACATGTCGTCGGAATATTCTTTGACATTGAGAAGGCGTATGAAACTACATGGCGTCATGGCATTTTAAAACAACTCCATGCATGGGGTTTTATAGGATATCTTCCTCTGATGTTACAGTCCTTTTTGGATCTTTTCCTTCCGCTACAGAATTGGACGAGACACTTCGGATCTCCTTCTTCAAGAGAACGGTATTCTTTAGGGCTCAGTCCTGTGTGTGACCTTACTTGCAGTGGCTATTAACAGCACAACATCCGCTTTAAAGAATCCTGTCCAACACTCTCCTTTTATAGACGACTTTGCCATCGTTTGTTTATCGCAGAGTGTCACAGGTGCGGAAAGACAAATCCAACTCGTCCTCAATATATTGTACCACTTGTCAAAGACGACTGGCTTTCGTTTTCTGCTGTGAAAACACGCTGTGTTCTTTTCAGTAGGAGATCAAGCTTCCAACCAGATCCTCACCTCGCCCTGGGAAACAACGTTCTAAAATTCTATTATTCTGTAAAACTCTTAGGTCTAATATTTGATCAGAGACTGAATTGTATTGAATTATATTACAGACCTAAGAGCGAGAACATTAAAGTCTCTATTGAATTTATTGAAGTGTCTGATAGAGGTAAATGGAGCGCTGATCGCTCCTCATTGCTCCAGTTTTATCGAGCATTCATAAGATCTTGGCTCGATTATGGCTGCGTTGTATGTAGCTCTGCTCGTGCAAGCTATTTAAAGAAATTCGATAGTGTCCAACTTGCAATAATTCCACTAGTAACGGGAGCCTACCGAACTAGTACCATTCCTAGTTTGTATGCCGAAAGTGGCGAAACATCTCTTTCCCTCCGGCGACAACGACTCATGTTACGGCACTATACCCATGTGCGTACTTTACCCCACAATCTGGTACACAACGCAGTATTTCATCCTTCTTCTTCCATTCGTTTCTACAACAACAGACTTAGAGCAACCAAACCATTTGGATATGGCTCCAAACAAATTTTTGGAAAACTTTATCATACGCACACCTGATGTCTTAAATCAAGGTTTCAATAAGACTCCTCCTTGGGTTTTGAATAAACCGAAGATTAATTTCGATCTTCTGCATCATGATAAGAAGAACACTCATACACTCATCATCATGACTTCTGCATCATGACAAGAAAACCTGTGGCTACCGTCTTGGCGACATGTGCAATGTTTATACCGCTGAGTGTTACGCCATATTGAGAGTACTGCGATCAACAAAGTACTTCCGCGGATCAAATTTCCTGATTTGCTCTGATTCTCTAAGTGCCCTTCAAGCAATCCAGCTGATAAGCTGATCCAGTATATCCAGGATGTGCTTTTCTCGCTCCAATGTGATGAAAAGAACATACTGTTTTGCTGGATTCTCGGACACGTGGGAATCAGAGGAAATGAGGAAGCAGACGTTTCCGCGAAGGCAGCATGCCTGAATAATCGTGTGGATTTCTTCACCATTCCAAAAAGGGATCTCCTAAATTCCATCAAGACAAATATTCTGACTGAATGGAACAATGATTGGTTGGCTGTTGAAGGGAATAAGCTCCGAGTTATCAAATCCTCTGTTAAGTCATGGAGCAGTTCCTGTTGGTCAGTCAGACGCGACGAGGTCTTGCTGACCCGCCTGCGCATAGGACATATTCCTCTCACTCATCGGTATCTTTTGCTACTTGATGATAAACCCCTTTGTAAAGTACTTCTCTGTCAGTGCGTCACCTACTAAATGATTGAAGAAAATACACGAGAAAACGGAGACAAATTGGTCTGACTGCAGATTTACCAACAATTCTCGGAAATGAAATGGATGATGTTAATAAACTTTTATGAGTAGATCGGGGCTCCTCCTACAAGTTCTCGGGAGAGTTTAAATTTGCATTCTTCTTTCCTTTTCCCTTTCTTCTTTCCTTTTATTCTTAGTTTCCGTAGTTTGAAAATTATAATTTTCAAAATTTATTTCATTTTTGATATGATGTATTGGGCAAATGTTTCCTTTTCTTTTCTCTCATCTTTGTGTTTAGATATTTGTTGAATTCAGGAGGGTTTTTTAGTGGGTGTTGTCGAGATATTCGGCGAGTCCCACACACAGGGAAGAGTCACTACGGCTCTTCCCTATGTTGCGAAACTGTATTTTCTCCCACCTGCAAGGGTTTTAATGACCTTGACGTTGACGAGCCCTAAAACCCCACAAAAGATATTTAATAAATTTATTGTCAAAAAACAGTACAAATTGCGTATGACCACGTGGAGGACAATAAACTAATTTACTCTCCGGAAGCAAGGAAGGGACCATCCCATCAATTCCGATCAAGGGCACTAAGGCAGAGGCGAATTCAAAAATTTCAGCAAAAGTTCCTAGATAAGATAAAAAGTTAGCTGGGAGTTATAATACATATATAATGTCAATATGTTTGTAATTTAACGCAAATATGTTTGTAAATTACATTTACAAGTTATTATATATAATAATTAATGTCTTTTATATAATTTAAAAAGTAATGTAATGTGCAAAAGGTAGTTTAAAACTTCGGTCCGGCTTTGAGAACAATCAGCTACTTAAAACTTGGGAAAATCAAAATAGTATATTTTAAATAAATGTTAAATAATTTTAATTACTTCACTTCAATATATTGAAGATTTTTTTACCTGAGGGTGCTCGCCGCAGATGCGGGCGAAACGTCTGACAAGAAATAAGAAATGACACGTCTGGCTTTTTCTTTGTAGTTAGAACACGTATTATTGTTATTGTCAAACTCATCTTATGATACATTCAAACATTTAAAATTAGTCAATGAAAACTTCAATTAAAAATATTCAATTACAAGACACTTCTCTACAAAATCTTAGCAAAAGTTAATAAGGCGTCGAAGTATTTCAAGAACACGTCGTATTTTTGGTCTCTCTGCAATGATACTTTTTTTAAATTCCTGTATGTCAATGCAGAATTGAAAAAAAAGTAATATTTTGGTATATGCAGTCTTCATGTGGATCATTTGTTCCATCTTCATTTCATGCGCAAACTCGAGTATCTATAATTTTTACGACTATAGTAGGTGGGCCCACCATAACCAAACTCATAGCTGCGTTCAGGTCTTCTTTTGTAGATCGATAATTTTTTATTTTTTTGATCTATCCAAAAAGTTGGTCACTGTGTGATTTTCAGGTGGGTCTGATTTGATACACCCTATTATTTAATACTTACATTTTGGTATGTTAGAAGACTGACGATGACGGGTGATATAAAAGCGGCCGTGAAACTTACTGTACAACCAATGCCCATTAAAATACCTAAAAGAAAGAATTATCATTAGAATGTTACAAATGCGATTTTGAATAACCAAACAATATACCAGTATTGAGAAATACCTGCAAAATTTGGACTCAAATCAACGAAACCTGCTAAAGGCCCACACGAAATTGCTCCACTTAATGCTGTAGCTACTGTCGTGCATATTATTGCTGATAAGTAATTACATCCTGAAAATCCTAATCCTAGAGTAAACAGTCCCATAATGATGCAACCTGTAAAAAATTCATAGAATTAACTGTGGTAATTTGGATTATTGATTTGTTAACAAGAGTAAATTAGTTTATTGTCCTCAACGTTAACATACGCAGATTGTAACTGCTCCTTTGACAATAAATTTATTATTATTATATAATAAATATAAATACATCACTTCGTTTCTCTTGCTCAGAATTCAAATTTTGAAGTCATGTAACTTTTTTTAAAGATGAAGCCCGATAACAGGTAAAAAAAGAGCAACATACAGGTATCACTAACCTGTTTCCTCAAAACTAATATAATTAATGGTTGAAGACTTATAACTTTTATATTTCTCGTCATCCTGTGTAATGAGCTCTTATTCCTTATTGTGTTGTTATAGACAATTCTTGCTGCAATATTTCACGTATATGTGAAATCAAATATTGAAATAATTCTACATTAAAGTTTTGAACTTGTTATATACGGAGCCAACTTTTCATAATTTCCTCGACACATCTTAGGAAAGATTCTCTTTTGTGGTCCGCCTAAGTTTGAACTGCTAAGTCGCCCTATTAATAACGTTACCGTAGTAACTCAGCAAGGGTTCCTTTGTAACACAGTTACCTGTTCAAATTGGTTACTATCCAACTAGTTTTGTTGCTACTCTACCAGAGGTATCTAACATTCACCGTAATTTTGAAAGAAATCTATTATGGAACAAAATATGTCTACATACATTAACGGCGCATAAATTATCTACTCTTGAAGTCAATAGAAAATTAATTAACACAAAGAAAGTAAAATTAATTGTTTTGACACCATAAATATTTTTTTTCTTGCAATGAAAATAAAGAAGTGCTGTATCATTTACGCATTGGGGATGAACTTCAACTTCACAAATTTTTATCTAAAAAATTGTAATCAAACATTTCTTTTATAGACAGAATATTTTCTTCTGGTTTTATGAATAAAACATTTGCAGTGAGTCCCATGCAAGTTTTCAATAGTACTTCTTAACAAAAAACAACAACATACAGCTAAACAGCATATAATTGCAAAAAAGTACAAGTATGAAAATCATTTTTAGAAGAAAAGATAAGCATATTAAAATTATCAACCCTCTATGATTTATTTTTCTGTTCGATCTGTCAAAAAAATTTATCTTCAAGATCTTACACAGTTCGGCGGTTATCCACATCTGAAAATTATAATACAATACAGAACGTCTGAATTATTATCTTCCATGCTTAATTCTTAGTATTTTCCTGATTTGTTAAATTCAATGAAAGCGTCACCAGGAACCCTTTTTATGATATAAAGTTTGCGGTATCTCTCAAACGGCGAACGTACGGAAATGTTCAGCAATCTGAACAGCATAATTTAAAGTATAAAAAACTGTTTATATTAATTTTTCCAAATTTTTGAATTAATAGAAATCGGATGTGGAGCTTGATGTATAAATGAAATCGAAATGTGCTGTCCAGAATTCTATTCCCAACGCATTCAAAGTCAATTCTCAAGTTCGGTGTCGATCCATCAATTTGTTCGTGAGTTATCGGGGTAACAAAATTCTTAAGATATACGTATTCTACATTGGACATCATCGCAAAAATATGAAAACAGACGATCCTGAAATCAATTCGTAAAGATATGAAGACATCTCGAAGTATTTCTTTAGTGATTGCAATATTTTCCTTTTACATCTACACTAATAAAAGTGAATTATTTGAAATATCTGTGGTATGGAAATCGGAAAAAGTAATCGACGAAATTATCGAAATTTCAGAGGACTCTTCTCAAGGATTATTGCAACTAAAATGTAAAGTATAATTAATATTGATGAATTACAAGATTAGAAAACTAATTAATATTGGCTGCTAATCAGTGGATGTAAATCTTCACTCGCATGACTGTTGACTACGAAGCGTATTGTATCCGCCAGACTACAATTGCGTTACGCGAGGCGGACAATCCACTGAACGTATAAGCTAAGTGACTGTATCGTAGAAGCAAAATTATATAAAGGCTTTGAAGAACATTGTTTTCAAGAACATGACCTAAAAGCGAAACGAAAAAAAAAGAATTCAGAGGTCTTAACTATGCGCTTTACAATGATTCGTAATGACGGACATATACCGTAAGCATACAGTACTATAAAAACTATGCGTATTTTGCTGATTTTCTTCGTGGTGATTAGTTTTTGAAACTAACAAAAGTGAAAATTTAAATTTATCACGAAAGTAGAGAAATGTGGAAACAAATATTTGCATTTAGTTCATTATTAAAAAATCGGGTAACTCCGAACAAAATGAGTTAAAAACTCCAGAGCTGTTGACAGGTGTTTTAATACCAGAATGTTCAGAAATGATTATTTCATTTTCAAATCCCGGGCAACGCGGGGTAGTTCTGCTAGTACTGTATAATTGGAAAGTATAAAAAAATATTCCTGAAGATAGGCAAGTCTGTTTTCTCAGGAGTTGGATATCGCATGATTGGTGTTAGATGTTGGTAGAATAAAATTTGAGATTCTTTGGACTCCACTATTCGTCAGTCACCGTTCCAAACTCATATCAAACAGGTTTACTACATTACTCTAGGGTTATAACTAACACAAACCATATTTATTCTAGTTGAATTCCATAGTTCAACTTAAAAACATCTCACGTGGTTATATGAACAGCGGTAACAAAAATTTTGCTAAGGAACCAAACTGATCGCATGTAAATATGCATTATTCTAATACGATATTGAGTGTCTGCGGTTTCACTCGCGTGAATTCTACGATTGTGGTACACATATTCTTTCTGAAATCTCTAATGATATTTATTGAAAATGTTTTTTATTAATATGTATTGCACATATGTGACTGGTAATTCGATTAAAATAAATTACGTTACGTTTTTATTAATGTTGTGATTTGGTGGAGTTGATGAATAATGTTAATTGATACATTATCTATTATAAAAGGTGTGTTTTTCTAAACAGCTACTACATTGATACGAAATTTATTGTAGAGAGAGGGAGTTATGTGGCTGCCTGTAATCATATCTGTGCATCAGTTTATTTTGTCAAAATAGATTCTGAAAGACTACATCGTAACGGTCTGTGATTCTTCAGATAAATTAGACATAAAACAATAAATTTTTCTTTATAATTTGTTTTGTAACAGTGTTTATTATAAGAATAAGTATCGACAGTTATAATATAACTAATATTGAATTGACCCATTAGGCTTGGGTCTAGAAGCAGCAGTATTTGTGGCTTAAAGTCTCATTAACATTATTGGTATTATTTATCTCTAATTTTGGTTTGAATTGTTGGGATTTATATTTCACAAATAATTTAGAGATTTTTAAATATTTTTATTGTAGTATTTGTATTTGGGAAATGTGGTGTGCTATTTAAGCTTATCTGCATGGAGCGATAGGAGGTAGGAGTTGGGTAATAGGTTATTGTTAGTGAGTGTGCCGCTTAGCTGGGTTTACCAACAACTTGACTCACGTAGAGGGGTTAGTAGGAGTTGTTAGTAATAGGTAGAGTTATTGATAGTAGGAGGAGCTGGATAGAGGAAGGAGGGTTCGCTTTTCAGTAGTCACAGCTATACGAACTGGGACATTAATGTGAAAAGCAACATTTGTTTTTCGGGCCCCACCGGGAATTGAACCCGGGATGACAACGCTACCACTTGCGCCAAGGAGGGGAACTTGATTAGAGATTTGATAACACTAGGTATTTGTTAATAAATGTCTATTATAATTTTTTGAAAATGGTTTTCGAATACGAGTGTATTTGAAAGTTGTTAATATTTTATGGATATTAGAACAAGTAGCTACCCATCTTTGTTCGTATTTAAGGAGGCGCGTATCATGATTTCTCCTTGAGGGTGCAAGAAGGTTAAATCTACCATTGCCTTATGGCGTTTGATCGGAATTAATGAGATTGCGCCTTCCTTGCTTCCGGAGAGTAAATTAGTTTGTTGTCCTCCACATGGTCATACGCAGTATATGACTGCTTGTTTGAGAAATTTTTTTTGCAAAAATTTACACTGCTACAGATTTGTGTAATATCTGTCAGTGTATTAAAATATATTTGTTTCAAGATGTTATTTCCACACCAAACTCGTCTTGTAAACTTCTTAGGATCGTATTATATAATTCAGGGGATGATACTCTGAGAGTATCCTCTCACAGGAATCTATTATTCTCATTTCTGCCTGAGATTAAGTTATTACCTTTGCAATATTAGTGATAGCGTATCTTTTTTTTAATTCCTAAGATATGTGACAAAATATACGGACCAGATTGATTTTAAAGATAGGGTACACAGGATGTATGCGAGCAATCTCGCTGGAATCCAGCTAGTGATCATTTAATTATAGGGGCACTACACTACATTAGTTTAAGAGGAGATTATCAATCAAAGACAATTTTAATTTACGATATACAGAGTAAAAGAAACTTCAATTAATTTCAAATAAACGAGTATATTTATTCAGTCAGTCAAACGTGTTTCGGGATACTTTTTCCATTATGTGTAGTTCACAACAAGAAATAACATAGATGAACATTAGTAGTTTTTCTCTCTTATATAGTTTCATTAGGCATCGACTGATACCATGTTCTTCAGTTCATAGTATTATGTAGTTTTTCATTACTTCACGTAATTAATTGTACCTCTCAAATTTTAGTATATTTTGATTTTAGGAATTTAGGTTGAAGATTGGTTCACGCCAGGTAAAGTTATAATTCTAGCACTCCAATACGATTTTTTCTTCTTTGAACATTGATCTATTTTTAAGTTTAATTGATTTCCCATTTCACTAGAACATTGCTGTTATTTTCATGAATTAAAAATGAATTAATTACTGAGGTTCATTTTTCACTTACATACACTTGTGGCCATTTTACGAACATTCGTTCGAGACATTTTATTATTTCTCAACAAGTAATCTCCAAACACGGAGAAGAAATATCCAAAGAGAGTTCTGCATATGTGTGGGACACCTGACAGAACACCCGTCTGTAAAATAAAATACAAATAAAAATTGTCGTTACACTTTTGTAAATCATATAAATCACACTATTTTTATTTTCATTCCACTGTAATGGAATTACCATTTTTATACTCCATCCATGAATGTACTTGAAGTACGTGGGAGATTGTGTCATGAGGGTAAATATGCCCATATTACTACTCCATTGTACTAATACAGTCAGCCAAAATATGACGGAACTAATGATTTGTCCCCACGGTGTCTTGGGCTGCAATAAAATGATGAAAAATGGTTTATAAGTGCTGCAGTAAAGATTCTTATATTTGATACATCTAAAAAAAGAGAAAAAGTTCTTTTAGCATGTCGGATATAGTACAACCGCTTAAAGCTGTTACACGTATTGCACCGCCATGCTTGTGTAAAATAGCACTTTTCCACCCCTCCTGTCAGTTTTTCGAGAATTGTTCTACTTCTATTTATCTATGTAATCATTTTTGTTTCATGAAGACTAGTTGCGTATGATTTTTGTATTCGCTACTCTGATCTGCGTACTAGAGACCAGTATTTTGCATGAATTGTAAAATAAATTAATTGAGAATGGTTCTACAGTGATTTTATAGTACCGAAACAAATTGCATAAATGGTGCATAGTTTTATACGTTATTTTATTTTTATTATTATTATTATTATTGTTATTATTATTATTGTTATTATTATTATTGTTGTTATTATTATTATTATTATTATTATTATTATTATTATTATTATTATTATTATTATTATTATTATTATTATTACTATACAAGCGCTCAATTTAAAATTCTATAATATTTTTGTAATGGATTCAAATTTTTCTCTTAAAATAATATCACTTTAATTGGTAAGTACCCAACAATTAATAAAATGGTCCTCCAAGTATACGCGATATATCGTAATTTAATGGATCAGAGGTTAGAAAACATAAGTATTGATAAGCTAGGTTTAAATGTAAATGAATTTTCGAAAGTTTGTTCCAATAATTGATAAAAAGCACCTTCAAAAAGGATACCTTAATAAGTGGTATATTCCTACCAGCAAATAGGTCCCAGGATCCCCTCCTCCTCAGAAATAAGTATAAGTTTCAAATAAAGAATTACATAAATTCTGCAATATAATAACCTTGCTTTCATTACCCAGACCTTTTCAAAAAATAGTTTGAAAATTATTATACAATGGTTAATCATTGATGCATACAACTAGTGATCTCAAAACCCTGGCATGCATGTATTCACGAATAATACTGACTTAGAATGAGACATTAGCGGAATTGCCCCTAAGGTGGCTCAAGCCTAACATGCTTGCTTGTTTCCGAGTCACCCCGGGTTCAATTCACGGCGGGGCCAGGGAAAAAATTCAATATCCCATTTTATATGCCTGGGACTACTGGCAAGCGAAATTTCCGTTTCTATCCTTTCCTACTATCACTAACGCGTCCTACCAACCCATCCGCGTGGGCCAAGTTGTTGATAATCCCAGCTAATCGGCCCACCTACTGTTTATAACCCTACCACCCACCTTCTACGTCCTATCTCCCCGTGTAGATACGCTTAAATAGCACACACATTTCCCACTTACAAATACTACAATGAAAACGCCCTGAACTAGTAATGGTAAAAAAAGCATCTACCAAAACTAGTTTTGGTTGTCTTTTTGCCCAATGACCGAATTCGGGTTATGTGCGAAACATATCGGGTGTGTTGCTGTTCCTCCTTCACTATTCCGCAAACGAATTATGTAATACTCCAGTGCTTTCTCTGTCTTGAATAACCTCCTCTGCTGAAGCAAAAAATCTGATATTTTCTTCCATCTCCTCACATTTTATCGCCTTTCACTAGTTATCTCTAGCATCGAGTCCCATCATATTAATAACCGTAAAGACGTTTGCAATATTCTAGAATAGGACCGCGCTTTCTGCCTCTGATCTCACATTTTTTCCGTCGATGAATGTATATTTCGCCTACTTCTATTTATTTTCTACCAGTTGAACTCACCCAGCGAACATTGTAAAAGCATATATTATGTATAGATTCCCTAATAGCCCCAGAAATAGTCACAAAACATTCGCACCTAAATATCTTGATGTAACTGCTGCCTAAAGAACATCTACACGGAGTCATCTAAAAACGAAAAGCCAAAATCTTGCACCTATCTGGAAGACTAGCAAGTACGTCATATTAGACGTGCTTCAAATGAGATATACGGGACAAACGGCTACTAGACTTACTTCAACTCCATAGATTCCACCCCATCTCCCCTCTCCAAGAGTGGAATGACTACTTTTAAAAAAGCGCAAACAATTTTCTGACATAAATGATTATGCGATTGGTTAGCCCTTGGCACATCATCTATATAAATAAAAATTTAATGCTATTCGTTGGTAAGCGCATCACTTGAGAACGGCTGGACCGATTTGGCTAATTAAAAAGAATGTTCGTAGTAGTCAGAATGAGGTTTTTAGGAAAATAAAATTTGGAAAAGTTGCCCGGAAAATGGGAAAATTCGGGAAAAACTGGAAATTTTTTTTCTATGGGATTTTTGTATGATCTCAAGGCCATAATTCACGATTCGAACGATGGATATGCGTAATTCTCTTTTTTTGTTCGTTATGGTCCTGGAAAATTTTTCAGGAAAAAAATTCGGGACAATTGCTAAGGAAAGTCGGAAAATTCGGACAAACTACAAAAGGTATAATTTCTGTATGCGCTGTCGATCATAACTGACGTTAGGTACGACTCATTTGGTTGATTCTTTGAAATTTGGACAGGACAATGTCTGTCGGGTCAGCTAGTAAATAATAAATTTATATGTACCTTTCTCTTTGAAACTGATTGACCTAAACTTGAAACTATGTACGATCGTTCAACCTCTGATATCGTTGGATGTTCCTGAGGTGTATCGTATACAAACATCCACCATGCAATGAACCATAAAACTCCCAGTACTCCTGTGATATGGAAGATCGCCTCCCATCCCAACCAGTCGATTACAACTCCTCCACATAAAAAGGTCAATGCGACTCCAATTGATCCTCCTGTGGGCAGAAAAAGGAATTACATGTTATTATCATATTTCTGACTTTTTATTAATAATTTTATTTTTTTGTAAAAACTGTTAGGTTTTTGGAAGTTATTGATGAATGTCTTTTTTACAAATATTATAAAGAATAATGAATAGTTGTAGAAAGCTGTGAAGTATTTCTTTGATTCTAAGTTTCAGCCTTGTGTCTTATTACCCCATTAATATTAGGTTTATCACACTTGCAGATAATTTATCCATTAATTTTTCCCATTTTTTATTTTTTAACGTACTACCAAATTTTGCTTCTTTCTGAAAATGCAGTGAAATATTTGGTTTGCTTGGTAATTGTGGTGCTTTAGCAACATTATCAAAGCATGATAAATTAAAAGTCGTTTCTATGTTGCTCATTTTTTTTTTATTATTATTATTGGTATCAGAAAGCTTTTTCGGCTGCATAGCAACCATCATCAGTAACATACACTGAAAAATATAAAAATAAAATAAAAATAAAATAAAAAATATAAAAATAGATACATAATATGAAAGTATATAATAATTGGGTGAAACAGTATCGAAAGAAGTGTATTTTTGGTTGTTGTTGAAATAAAGAAAGGAAAGAACAATGAAAAAAGAATAAAAGAAAAGAAAACAAATACAGAGTGAGTAAGCTGACAAAATTACGTACCTGAGTGTTAAGGAATATTTTTGGCGAATGCGCAGAGTACGC
>NNCF01126193.1:89406-185808 GCA_002313205.1 Laupala kohalensis
TGAATATTATTGTTTGGAGTAAGTGATGTGAGGTTCTTCGTGTGATATAATCTAACTTTCTTAGTGATTATATTATCAATGAGAGAGGTATTGTAGCCATTGTTTTCTGCTATAAGTTTTATAGTGTCTATTTCTTTTTTGATTTTTTCTGGTGAGAGTGGAATGGTGAACAGACGATGGACCATGGAGTGGAAGGCAGCGTGTTTGTGTGATGGAGGGTGTTGTGAAGAATTGTGTATGGTAGTGTCTGAAAATGTGTCTTTCCTGAATATGTCAACCTGGTGGCGGTTGTTTACTAGAGAAATAGAGAGGTCTAGGAAATTGAGTGTTCTATTGTCATTTTCAATTTCTGTGGTGAAATAAAAAAATGAGCAACATAGAAACGACTTTTAATTTATCATGCAGTGAAATATTGAAGGAATAGTCGCAAAAAATGAGTTTTTAAATAACAATAATAAGAAATTTTAATGCCTAGAAAAAAGTAAAATATATATTTGGTTACAGGAATATTGAATTTAAAATAAGTATGGGAAGTATGAAATTATTTATTTACCATTTAGACGTTGTATAATATAATTTTCAATTACTAAAACAATTTATCTTAAAAGCTGTGTTTTTCAATGATTTCATAAATCTTTTATTACATTTTTGCAAATCTATAAAATAATTCTGCCAATCTTATATATGTAGTATAAAGAAAGTATTCTAATCCTTGTAGTAGAACGATATAAGTCGCCTCAGATTTCGTTGAAATAATGGCGTATCTATTTCTCCTGGGACACGATGCTTTTTCCACAGAATCTTAGTTATAATATTTTGTAAGTGTTGCATTATGTGTTATATTATATACGTATAATATTGTTTATCATATTAATTTTTATGAATTTATATATGTTTATCTTTGTTAATGATAAAACGATAAAAGTTAAACGTCGAATGACTGAAGTAAGAACTTTGTAGAAAAGAAACAATTGACGTAAACTCGTTAATATATCCATATTGAGTATGAAGAAAAACTATGAAATGTAACCATATCCCTTTATTTTCTCATGCGACGAACACATCTCTCAGAAAACACACTAGCATGAAAATTGTTCACTTTTTTAACATTATGGTTTATTGCACCCAGAAACTATAGACTAGAGGTAAAATTTCACGTCTGTTCGATTTGTATAACTAGGCTATCAAAAATCGAATATACTCGTATACCGAAATGTGTCTATCAAAATAGCAAATGTATTTCATAAATTATAGGAAAAGTTTTGTTCACTTGCTTCAAACCAAGATTCCCATTATGGGATATTTGTGGCATTATTTTAGGATGTTTATGAAGGCAGCTTACAATTACTTTATGAAGTTATCAAAAATTCAATACTTATGTAGTTCCTAATATTATACTTGAAAGTTTCCTTTTTCCTGAAAATGTTATGCATGAGTGCAGTTCTAGTACACAGTAGATATCAAGACTTAGATAAGGTATCTGAAAGCGATAATATATTCCTTCCTGGAAAATTAGAATATTTTGGCTGCATGTCTACACATCTCATCCATTTTTATTTAAGGAAATATTTAGTGTTAGGGCCGAAGTAAAGCAATCTTACCTGTATAAGCTGTAACAAAGGTACTTCGTTCATTTGGTGGTATCCACTTCGCGATTATGTTGTGCATTGCCGGCCATACAACTCCCTAAAAGAAAATAACTGAAGAATCACAATCCCATTTAAAATGTATTCAATATCAGGGGTAAAAGGAGACATATAAGTTCATCATGTAATTGATTTGCAAATTTATTATAAGTTAATAAAAAATAATTTAATCGTCGTTGGAGTTCAACCACATCACAGATCAAATCGATGTTACACCCATTATAATCTGAAAATTTGTTACATCCCTTATAACGAAAACTACAAATAAAAAAGACAACATTAACAAGTTTTTGAGATTTTGCTGTTAATAATATAACTTAAATAAGGTTTTGTTAATGAATTGTGTGTCTTACTTAATGATTCACGTTAAGGTTCAATTTACGATATCTCGATTTTACTTACTCTTTTCATTGCAATATAGTAAAGATAATTTAGAAAACTTTTCATAACCTTTAAATTATAAAATTATTCATTTAAAATGAAAATCTTGAATATGATTGACTTATTGTGGTGCAACTATTAATTGATAAATTGTACTGCAATATAAATTCATGACAACTAATTGTAATGCAATGTAAGACGACTAATTGTAAGACAAGCAAACTGAGCGCAATGAAATAAGAAGGAATATTCATATAATTCCATCGCTGTTGCACGACCTCATCTTGGCTTCCACAAATTAACGATTGAAACCGGTGAAATCAAAGCTTATAATTGAGCGCCCAAATCAAATAGGGTATGTAGCGAAATAAAATTCAGAATTGGTTGATAAATATCTAAAATAAGAATTGGCAAATCAACCTTTTCCCTTCGAGTCACGTAAAAACAAAACAAAAAAATGAGAATATATATTAGATTATATAGTATTTTGCCAATCAAAATGCCCTTTTTGGCCTGAGATCATTTTCCAACACTCTTCAATTTTTTGAATTAATTTTGTAATAATCTTCATTTTCCAACAGGTTTACGCAACCTGAACATTCCACCTTATTCAAAGCAGCTAATTCAAACTTACGCAAACATGCACCATTAGTGTTACTTATAGACCTTCATGGTCAGTGCGATAGGATTAAAATACTGTTCAATATATCGAGGAATAAATACACCCTCATTAATTGATTGAAATGTCAATACTTACACCTATTAATCCTTGAATAGCCCTGATTGCAACAATTATTCTATAATCAAGACCTGCAGTAAATGGAATGAGAAATCCTAAGACACACATCAACATATTGCTAAATCCGTAGATTTTTTTTGTACCATAGTTTTGGGCTAAAACTCCTCCTGGAATTTGAGACGACCAGTGGAGCCAGAAAAAACCTCCTAGAATAAGCCCTTGTTGATATTCATCCCATTCATACCGCGTCTGAAATTAGGAATTAATTACGCGTGTTACATTTTGAAGATAAGGCAATAAGTATATCAGGTTGTAGTATTACGTCACTTAATATTATACATAGACAGATGATAAAACTAGTAATAAATATGTACTGCATTTATACCCTCCATTCTAGACAAGTTATTGTTAAAATGTTTGTGTAATTTAATCGTTACAAACTCATAAAGTAAAAATGATAATTTACGGATAAAATTAGGACAAAAGTATTTTTTGTGTTAGAAAAATTTCAGTGATTACAAGAATTATTACGTAAAACTCCCATTGTATGGCATGTTTGTGTAATATTAGATCCATTTTACAGGAGTTAAAGAGATAAAAACCAATTAGTAGGACAACTACCGTGGAGAACATGCGTTTCTTGAATTTCTGCTATATATATTTAAATTCAGGAAGTATTTTAGTGATAATTTCGATTATGGATTTTGATGCCTTCTATATATCCAGTTGATCGATGCGGAGACAGTGCTGACTCACTGACTTCTGCTGTTTCTGGGTTCGTGTCATGTATATTAAAATCTTCATGTCATCTTGTGCCACTTTGGGCAGTATCTCGTTCGTCCGGGAGGCGATCATAGCGTCCAAACCTCTTCTTCGCGGCGCGACGTTAGCAGCGAGCAGAGGGTAGTCAATGTGCACACAACTGATAGGGAAGATCACGTAAATGTGTCGCTTCTCCTGGTTGACTCCTGGCCAATCATCATCTGCGCGCGGATGACCTGGATGTACGAACAAACTGTAATATTTGCCCCCAAAATGTATCATTTTCAATGTTGGGTGAAAATAATAAATTAATTGATAGCTTCGGGCAGATGAAATGGCGAGGACCAAGCCACTTCACATATCATCTCCATGTGCAGGTACATGGACTAAGTATACATATAACCATCTTCAACTCGTCTTAAGTATAATGTCCGAAGGAAATGATCTGTTGTTGTGGTTCGGCGAACGGGTTGTGCAGCGCAAAACATTTACAGCAGACGATCCCGGGTTCGATTCCCGACTCGTTGTCATTTTCGTGTGACCGTAGTTATCACATATATTCTACTCGTGTAAGAACATGGAATAAATATATGCATTACCCTCTCTAAGTTTAAATATTATATATTATGTTTTTTCACTATATGTATGAACTATCTCAAGATATCGTTCATTTAATAGACGCACTCTTACATATCACTACGCTATAGTCGTGTCCATTTTTATCCATAAATTATAAATTATATCCCATTAAAAATTACTTGTTTATAATTTTTCCCGTTGAAATGTATTATATTAATTTCGTGGTATTAACTTTTCTTCATACTCCTACGAAACTATGTGCATTCAGGGTATTTTCCTATGTAATGTAAAACGTTTCAAAATATTCTAGCTTTTACATCATGTGTATAGAGATCAACAAAAAAGCATAATTTCAGTGTAGTTAAGAGTATTTTTTTATAAAACCTACCTGAGTATCATTCACATGCGACGAAGCAGTGAAATTGGTTTCCACTTCACTGATTTCAATCGAAGAGTTTTGAACAGGGAAAGCCACTTCTCGGCATGCACTCTCCTCTACATCAACGTTTCTTCTTGAACTATGTTTCACCATCGCTACAATTGCTAGGTTTATATTAGTGGTCACCATGTAGTTGACTACGCAACCACAGAAGATAAGGTACCAAAGAACATCTCGCGCTTTTACGCATCCTAAAAAAACACACAATGGGAACAGCATTGTATTTGTATTCTTCCACATATTTACTCTAATTCTTTTGTAATTCTCCCTTATTTTGTTACATACTTAAGCAATTGCGAAAATTGAAGTATAATTACAAATTTTCTAGCCTTCCTGCAAATTTAACACTTTAATAATTTTCTAAAAATTTGTTGGTCGCGTCCGAAGATTCGTGAAGCGATAAGCGGTGAACCGTGACTAGACTTATAGCGACTCCTTTCTACGAAAGTTTCTTTTAAAGAAGTCCTTCTCAGCCACAATACATCATTATCAACGAGATCACCATCATATTCATCATCATCATTATCATGATAATAGTAAAACTGCCATTGTTTGACACTTTCAGGGTTCTTAATGCACTATAATTGTTTCACTCTTATAATTTTGTTTCACTCTGAAACCCATGACTGAAAGGTGTGCTCCATAATTTCTTTCTTTCCTGAGAATAAACTACTTTAAAAATAGAAAGACACTCCAATTTTTCTCCATTGAAAAAGCATTCGATAGCGAATATGAATATAAACGACATATTGTGGTTGAGGCCTGGGAAATACCCACGCCTGAAGCTGACAGGGATGAAGACTCGCAGTATGTGGGGGTTTACTGGGGAGAAGGCAGCCTATTAATATGAAATGAAAAACAAATGAATGATAAATATAATATTAAATATCATCAAGTTAGCGTTATTGTGAATTGTTTTTTCTACAATAATTTTTTTCTTTATTTACTCGCCGACTTGAATCACCTTCGCACGGGAGTTTTTGATGTCATGATTCTATTGTACCCTTCGTAGTAATTTAGCATACACAAAAATAGCCTGTTGACATTGAAGCTGTGATGTTATTTCAATTTGAGAGAGCTATCCTTACCTTAATTTGCACACTTATAATAGTTAAGTTCTATAATAGTGATGAAGATAGATAAAAAAATTGGAGGCGGATTATAATGTAAAATCTAAAACTTTTAACAGCTTTATTCTTCGTATTAAGTGATTGAATTTTGACATCTTTTATTTTTATTTAAGTGAGGGTTGCTTCACGGGAATGAATATAGTTATATCATTAATAATGTACAAGATTCTTGTTCTTAGAGAATTCGCAAGCTATTTTTTTTACTATTTATCTCTTTGCTGTAATTTAGATTAGTCAAAAATTGCATGTTTCAAATATTTGGAAGCTATTTTAACGTACTTCTCTTTATACCACATTGTAGTTTAGAAATACCTCAAAATTCTGCTTTAAGAGTTGGAAAACAAAAAAAGAGATACTTTTTTTTACAAAATCATACAAACACATTAACAAAACCATGTGTATTTTGAACGTCAGATGTGTAAAATTTCATGAAGAAATCTCCTGTCATTTGCAACCTAAGGATGTCGAAAATTCCGATGAATGAGATCTTACACACACACACAAAAAAAGCGAAAAGAGCATGTCATACAATAAATGTAAACTATTTATTATATTATAACTGCTATTCATGCCTCATGGAAAATACTAAAGTTAGATAATTCAATAAATTTTTAAATTTTAATATCAGTGACCGAAATTTAAAAAAATATCCGTTGAGAATATTTTTTTCTGTAAACATTTCGTATTTGTGTTTACTTCATTCAAATATTCCGTAACATTATACATAGTGAAGAAAAGGGAATATGAAGAAAAGGTCCGACAAAAAATCAAATGATGAATCCATGATTTTCACTAAGTTGAGCTTTTTTCACTTCGACTGATAATATTAATGTTAAGATTCCGAGTAATAGTACAAAAGTAGGTATGATACTGCCTATTCTGACAAATCTTATTTCTACATTATAATGTGTTTGATATATGGTTGCGGTTTCTGTTTTTTAAAGACATATCTGTGTTAAGTTATTTACCCAAAGAACTGTGTCAAGGAATGACCTTGATGATAGCTTCCTCCGTTAACAGAGCACAGAAATGTCATTTTTTCCCACCCGAAAAATGCAATATAATAGGCAAAGTCTTGGACAGAAATTTTGGTAAACAAGAAATGATTTATATGATATACTCGTAGTATTGTTGTCTCCTGATGAAATATTAATACATTAGAAAGGAGTTTTCAAATTTTAGCATCTGAAATTACAGATCGGCTTCACAGACATAATTAAGTTTTGAAAACCATTATTATGTTCAAGAACACCATACACCTTTCGAAGATGTTAGTTTATCCAAATTAGTGAGCAGATCCTGAAACCTTAGAGGGTAACGCAAAGCTAGTAAATCAGACGGTATTTGTTTTAGAAAGTGAATGCGTTAATTGAATTTCCACCGCATACCGCCGAAGTAATTTAATGGATCGGCACCAGTGTGTGGAACGGAGTGCTTCGTTTGTTGATAATTACAATTATGTGGTAAACGAACACCGATATAATCACAAATTCTTGTAAAATGTTATTAACCAAAAGAGGATATCTTTAACATCAATTTTCTCACAATTAAAGTGAACGCTTTAAAAACTCATTTCTTGTTAAGTATCCGGGGATAAAATCTAAAAGTTCATTTTCAGAAAATATTAGTCAATTTAACTGAATTTTTGGGAAGAAAAAGCGCTTAGATCTACTCGCATTTCTTCTCCTTTATTTTCAAGCATTCTGGGTGAATGACTGATATGAAAGAAACTGGTATTACCAACATGAATAGTTGTCATGAAGCTATTGTCGTTTATTGTTCAAAAAATGCATTGTTTAAACATTCTTATGAAAATATACATTTTTTAAATATAATGATGTTTTATAGTTGTATTTTTTATTCACATTTATCGCGGGAAATATCAATTATAAGAATTACACAACAATTATTAAAATTTATTTTAAAAAATTTTTAAAAATTATTTTGACAAACAAGAGTAAGAGAAGAAAGTAATACACTAAATTAGAACACAAACGTTCAACAGATAAAAAATTAAGAAAAATATTTATTTTGAGATACATTAGTGTTATATTCTCTTTTTTTATCCACTTCTTCCCTTTAATCTGTTCACCCTTAAGAATAAGTACAAATTTGTAACTTACTGTCGCTCTGATTGATATTAATATGTTTTTATTTGTATTTATGATCATATATTTATATATTAATATTGTGGTAAAACAATGTTTGTTTGATTTTTTTTTCTGGTTTGGAGATGGGCGTCCATCAATATTTTAAACAAATATGGACACAATAGATTTAAACTTCATGAACGTATTTTTTTCAATTTGATTTTCGTAAATAGTGAAATTTGCACTACTTTATATATACTCTATTTGACATGTGTTGGTATCTTAATCTCCATTGAGTGAAGATAAATAACTTTTCTTGCACTCATTATGGAAGTAGTATTTTAATTCCGTTGTTTTCAAAACCAATGATTAATTAGTGCAACAGGCACAAAAGGATTCGAATTAATTTTGAGGCAAATTTTTAATTATCTGCTGTCTTCATTCTTGTCATTTGACCTTGCCTTCGTGAAACGCGTTGAACATGATTTCAGAGTAATTATTTAAAAACTATCTAAAGATAAACTATTGGGCAAAGTCGTCATTCAGCATTTTATTTAAAAAACTATCGCCGATTAAATGGCATATTCGAAAAGCCACCTCTCGCAAAGAGAAGACGATTATATCAGAAAATGTAGGAATCGTGGAAACATTTCTTTGCGAACGACCTTTAGCCGAGGCGGGTGATATGAGTGGTGGTGATGGTGGTCTGAAAACAGCGTGTCGCTTTCAAGTGTGAATGAAAGGTCGTAAACTTAACCATGGACGTGAACAGTTGTGCAACATTTCATGAACCATTTGCTTACGTCACTTAGATCGCTTTCAGCCAACTGTACCAAGACAATGTAAGAAACATTGAGATGTGACTGCGCAAAGGGCATATTCAATTTAATGAGGTCGTGTTTATAACCTACTCAAACTGAGTCAACCGTTTTCCTTACCTAACCATGGAGGGTATAATGGTATCATTAAATAGTTGTGAATTTGTAAGGAAACTAAAAAACGATAAAATATTACGCAATTAAACACGCGAGAAATATCGTGAAGGACTGCTCAGACGGAATATGATTTCCTCAATTCGTTTTACTTAAAATGAAATTTCTAGATAGTCAGATAAGGAAATGGAGTCTTATCTAATCTAATATAAGATTGTTCTTATTTTACCTCTAAGAATCATGGTGTGGTGAGATAAAATCTTCTCTGGATACCGGGAGCACTGTTGCAACTTGAAATGATTCTAAGTGAACTGTAGTGTTTGCATCAAGCTTTGTGTTATCAGAGAGCAGTGACCTGAGTGAAGTGTGGGGATCAACTCTACTCTGTTCCACTTCCTTCACATACAGACACAGAAAATCTGTACAAAAATAGCGCGAATAATAATTTGAAATTCACACCACTAATGTAAATGTGAGTCAAATGCTTGCATTACACGCGTTGTTCGTCCATTTCATGTTTGCGCGTTTTCATTTCTCACATTTGTTCGCACATTTCCGCGAGTAATCATTAAAAATAATTTTATTTTCACCTTAGGATAAACGAGAACAATTGTATTTAATCGCAGAACATTTGATACGCAAATCTGTGAACATAAATGTCATTTCTTTGCAAGGAAATTCTAAGGAAACCGAGTTTTGAAAGAGCCATGTTTTACGACGCCGAAAATCGTTTATTACGCTCCCAAATGTTGTTGCAGTGACGTGAACGTGGGAAACAACTCGACGTCTCCGGCGCTCGCTTTCGTGTACAAGGGAAATGAACTGACTCTCTAAAGGCCACTCTCCGGTAAAAGGAAACATTGTTCTGTTTTCAGATACAGGATGAGAATCTCGAAGTCGTATAGTACTGAGCTCGTGACCAGCAACAGAATTTGTCTTAAGTTTTCCTCAAAATGTCTTTTTTATGAACTTGACCTTGTGAGATTTCTCTCATAATATTAACGAGAAGTGCTTATTACATTAATTCATATAACCTCACTTCAATGGAACCAATCGTAGAAAAAAATATGACTATAATCATTTTTGATTTATCATTGCTCGTAAGCTTTGGTACAAAAGCTTTGGCAGAATGTTATTAAAATGACTGTGGACAACGAATGTTGTCACGCCAAAGCGAGATGTCAATTACATCCAAAGAAAAGAAAATACGAATATTAACATGCAATTTTTACAACAATTGTTTTGGTCGCTAGCTTTATAACTTCCGATTTTTAGTCGTTAGAAAGGCGAAGAGGGTAAATACTGTTCTTTCGTCTGGCCTGTAAAATATGTAAAAGAGAAAAAAAAATTATGAGAAAAAAGGAGATGTCATCATTTACTCTTCAACTAGCAATCATTCGATGGACCTTGAAATATTAACCTAGTAAAGTGAATGAAGCAATGAGAATTGCAGATATATGACCTACTTCTTTCGCGAAGAGTTTTATCATGCGTCCAGTCATCGTATATACTTGCAGCGTACATCGCATGTACAGTGAGGACGCTCCATCTGGGCGCATAGTCTTTGGATGAGAGTAGCGGGTATTCTATTCTAAAAACATTAACTCACTATCGGGATAAAAATGACAGATAATTTATTTCGCTCTTCGATAGAATGTGGTAGACACGAAAGCAAGATGAACAAAATCAAACTTATTTTATTTTGAAATGTCTGTGGTTAGGCAAGGAGCAACCGGTAGCGCAGGTGGAGCGTCCGCATTGAACTCTCCCACTTCGCGAGTCTTCCTCGGTTCTCGGTCAACGGTTCACAATATGCGCGGAGCGTGCGCGATGGTGGCGACGGAGGCAGTGACCAAACACTCTTGATGCCAACGACGCCCACAGATTAGGTGTACGAGTGGTCACTGTCGCTTTTGCTTTACCATGGCTGCCACCAACTGCCACCTGCAGTACAGAGGACCCCCGCAGGACGACGCGACGCTACAGGACCGTGACCCACGCTCCGTCATAACACCGAAGACAGCTTCTCCGAATGGTTTCTAGCACTCGAGTCAAGACATGTGAATCCCAAACGTTGAAGGTCAGGAGGGGAGTTCATCATGGAGCACTTTCGCGCACTATTACACGCTCACATAATAGCAGAGGGAAATTTTCTGAAAAATGACTGAATGATCTTATTTTATTTATTCTAAAATGTTCATTGTGTATTATATTCTCTACATATTGTTAAAAATGTTTAGTTTGTTTACATTCTCATTGTTTCACAGGAGACGACTGGTGTCGATGTTAGTGCTCCGTGGAACATAGCTCCTTGGGAATTTACGTTCACTTTTATGTAAGAGGCGCAAATTCTCAGACATTTTCAACGTTTCAAAAAAATCTCTGGACTGTTTTCTTTAACTTTCCGGAACTTGCGGCACTTTATCATTCAACATAACATTATTTTTTGTTTTAGTCTCATCAATATTTTAAAAAAATGTATAATACATTTTCATATTGAAGAACCACAATTGAAAGAACAATGAATGTATATCTTTCTTCAAAACATTGTTTAATGATCAGTCTTTTGTCAGATTTTCCATCTTTATCTACATTTGAAACTGCAATAAAGTATTCCACTCTTCAAATTTTTGGGAACCACAAAAATGGTTAATTAATATTTTGTAAGAAGTCTTGTTTATCAAACTGTTTTTTCTAATGAGAATATTATTATAAACATTTAATAAAATTGAACAATTTAAATAACGCACAAATTGATATTGAATACCACGTAAAAGACTTTTATTTGATTACACCTGTAAGTTATCGTTTTACAATGAGTTAATAATGGAACTTACATACATTGGTATATGTATCACACGTAGGCTACAACTCCCTTTCAGCCAAATTTCTTCGCCATCCATAAAAAGTGAAAGGACACATCCAGTCACTGGGCGTGACCTTGGGAGGAAAGAACACATTCACCCGTGACCACATGGCAGAGATCGGTGCTCATTTTACCGGCCGCGCCCTTTCCATAGGCACGCGCGCGGAATGAGTGTTTACTGTCACTTTCTACCACCTTGGCCGACACAAGCCCTTCTATCAAAGACCGATCTCCGAATTAATCCGTAAGAAAGAAAAAGGAGAGAAAAATTGTGAAAACTACTAATAGAAACCGATTCAGAACGGTGAGTAATTGCCGGTATGGCAACAGGTACCTTTTTGGAAATTGTTTAAAACTATTCTTCATACAACGCTGAAAATTAACCGAGCAATTCTTATGACAACAATCGTAATGATAAACTTTTTGCGACGAAACTTGAAAAAAACTGTTTTTTTTTGGCATTTCACTTTTTAAATAAAAAATACAAAATACAAAATCAATCTTATTTCTTTTTTGACATTACAAAAACCATGACTCTTCTTCCAAACTCACAAATTGCTATTATTTGAATAGTATCCTAACTAACGTTTCTCTACATCTTTTAAAATTGTGTATTTTTTACTTTGTGATGATAATAAATGAAAAAGTGAGAATTAAAAAACAATACTCGCGTTTCGCCAAAAAAGAAGGTAAAGGAGTTTTTAGTAGAAAAGTGTCACAATACCATGGTAAGAACATTCAAATTTTCTTAATTTCTTGATAATCACTAATGAATGTTGATAATAGTTTCCATTTTTACATCCTAATTTTTTTTCATTGTCAACTTTTAAAGCAGGATGTCATTTGAATAGTTTGCAATACAACAACTTCGACCAAATTCATTTTCGTTTTTGATGAATTCTACTAGGAATCTTTGGAATAAAATTTTGAAATGAAACAAATACATAAATTCATATTTCTTGTTCATTGCAATTGAGCGAAAAGAGCACGACTCATTTGTTTTGAGATCAAAAGTTCAATTACCACAATGGGTCTTAATTGGAAAGAGACGTTTTAAACAGCACCATGCGACCAACAGTTTTCTGTCTAAAATTGAAGGTTGTGTCGCATTATTTTAAAACATACTGGCTTAGTGATATGTAAATGTGTCATTTTAGTGAAGTTTCATTTTAAAGGTAACGAAGACAGTTGCGCGACGAAGTATAATTTGACCACCTGTCGACGCGTTTCAAGGCTACTACATAGAGATAAGAAATCAAACCAAATATACTTCGTAATCTACTTTACAATACCTTCTTCTGCCATTGGAGTGAGCGTGTGCTAGTGAACTGGCAACTGAACGCGAATCCACATGAGGTTGTTCCCACTTTCACAGTCACTGACAGAATGCCCACAACCACGCGGTCGTCTCTGTTGGGTGCACTAGGTGGGAGAAAAAAGCACGAGTTACATGGTGCTGATACTGGTCAGACCAGTCCCGCGCGGGTTAACTGGCCTATCGTTTCAACTGCACTGGATTACCTTGTTATAGGGAGCGTATATCACGTTTTCTTAGTTATATAATTGGATAGTCGTTATTACAACACTCTCTATCATATTTTGCCAAGGTTTCGTGTTATCACTACTTTACATCTTAACTCACGTCGTTTCAGCATACAATGGAATGTATTGGCACTTGCTTAACCAGAATAAATATTTATCTTGCTCAATAGAGCTTAATTGAGAAGCCTTAGCAGTTCATAAGTTTCGTGTTATTCTTTTACAACCTAATTAGTGCCTTTGTTGCCGAGTAATTAACTAATTTGAAACAACGAACCAATTAAGACAAAAGAAGGCCACCGAAACACGGCTGTTCTCATGAGCATTGATTGTAGGTGTGTGAAAGAATACCATGACCTTCATTCGATGTTGAATCCACATAATATTCGAAATACCAAAATTCAAGTTTTTCATTGTTTTGCACCTTGCAATAAAAATTGCGATTATTTCAAATTACAAATGAGTTAGCACTAATGAAGCCAAAACTTGTCAAAGCAAATCAGGAAATTGTGTAAGAAGCTAACGTGATTTCATTCAATTAATATTTCATCGCGAGATTCTTGTATTATCATGTGGTTAGTTTCAAACTCATATGAATCATATCCTCGTTCCTAATATTACAGAAATATTGACGAGATATGAAATGAACTCGTGTACGAAGTAAAGGCAAATAATTTGATGAAGAGCTTAAGGATGTACGAAATGGCAAAAACGAATACTTATTCCAAATAAAATTAACCATTGATACCAGACAGCAGAATGATTTGTAATAATTTTACAAGAAACCGTTCCTCTAAATACCCTTATAAGTTACCAACAAAATTTAAAATGTAATATTCAAATACCAAATGTTAAATCTAATGTAATAAACGGATAAATAATTGTTTACTTTGATCACATTTTTAGCCTCCATATTAAATAAATAAGGATATCTTGCGTTTAAGCCCAAACGTTGGCGTAATTTGTTTCATTTGGGCCTAAACGCAAGATATCCTTATTTATTATTTATTTTACAAAAATGAATTATTACCATTTCGTTGAGGTGAAATGTTAACCGAGAGACAAACTAGAGACTCCCGAGAAACCCACGTTTTCTTTGAGAAAATACTATGGGTACCATAGGATTGGATTGAGATCTAATTTCATATGAAGGAGAAGACTTCTATACTACAAGATTAGGATGTCATCCACAAGCTTCTCACGTATAAACCTCTTTCGTCAGTGAACCCCTACCTCACAAAAGAAATGACCTGACAAATCAGGATGGTGTGGGAATTATAAACTGAACAAAAAGCTTATAATATAAATTAGCTTAAATTAACAACTGGAAAGAATAATTTAATCGAATCTGAATTTGTCAATTAGTATAGAGATTGGAATATTTGGTTGGCAGTTAAATATGAAATGAGGTGATCAAATAAAGTTGTAAAAAACCTTTCTCGATGTCTTGCAAAAGTTTTGGGACATTTCTCTAAATTTTATATTTCAGGATATCTAAAAATATCCAAAAAATGTTTCCTAAAATTTCTAGAAAAACAATTTTTGATATTGTTTCAAATCTCTCTTCATATCTTAGATTTCAGTTTCACTAATTTAACATTAGATCTGTTTACTAAATTAGTTGCTGCTCGGGCAAAGCATTTGTATGTTTAGTTTTCTGCCCGAGCAGGAACTTGTTTTACAGCACCAAAAATGCGTTTCGTGAATCACACCGTTATACGATATACTACATCTCCCATCCAGTGTCTGCTTGTGAATTGTTAGCCCTTTACATCTTTCGGGGAAGGGTTTATGAAAAAAAAAGCGGATTAAAATTATTGGTTTGGGTTATTTTTTGTTAAATTTTAAAGATATTAATTATCACTTTTTTAATTTAATATTTATGCCATATTTAATTTAATATTTCTTCATGAATCACTCTTTTGAATACGTACTCATAATAATAATAATAATAATAATAATAATAATAATAATAATAATAATAATAATAATAAATTTATTGTCAAAAAAGAAGTTACAAACTGCGTATGACCACGTGGAGGACAATAAACTAATTTACTCTCCGGAAGCAAGTAAGGGACCATCCCATCAATTCCAATCAAGGGCCCTAAGGTAGAGGTGGATTCAAAAATTTCAGCAAAAAATTCCTAGATAAGATAAAAAGTTAGCTACGAGTTATAATACTAATAGAATGTCAATATTTTTGTGATTTAACACAAAAAATGTATTACGACTATTTAGTTTTTGTGAGTAGGGGAAAACAGTACTGCGTCACCAGTTATATCGGAGTCCCAATTAAATTTACTGACCATGTCTTACCAAAAATTGAAAGAATTACAAATGTGACCACTTGGACAAGGAAGTAAAATAATTTTCAAATTGAAATGTATGGAGATGTAAAACCGTTATCAAATTTTTGACAGGTCGGAAAGACAACGAAAGAATACATCGTAGGCTACCGGTGCATGACACATGTTCATATATTATTGAAGCAGAATGATAGAATGTTGATTTCTCTTTCAGAATTTTAACTATCGTATAACTATTATAATCATTTAACTATAATAAAACCGCATGAATGAAAAAGTGGTCAATTGGAGTCCGCCAATAAGAGAAAAGCTTTCTCCGCCATTAAATGGGTTCGCAAACCACAATTTGAGAACTTTTGGGTTAAATCAACAACTTCATATGGACTGTTTTAAGTTCTTTTCGTGATTTTCAAAATCTCTCATTGGTTTGTTATCTCATTATTAAATTTTGTGAACGGTTTGGTCTGTTGTTCGTGAGTGTGAGTTATCTCCGAATGATAAGAGAATGATAAGATGCTGTTAATTTTTATCTTGAAGTATTTTCGAAGGGTAGTTTTGCGACGTTGGGTGGGAATTTTATTCTAGGAAATAACCATAAAGAGTATGCATTTGTAAAGAATTTTAAAGACGTGCGTATAGAATTTTAATATAAGAATTATTTGGATTATATGGTATATCAGCGAGAATGTTTTACAAATAAAGATAAATCAAACAATGAAGGAGTTACAAACTGCGCATGACCATGAGGAGGACAATAAACCAATTTACTCTCCGAAAGCAAGTAAGAGATCATTCCATCAATTCCAATCAAGGTCCCTATGGCAGAGGCAGATTTATCATTTCTTCCCCTCTTAAGATAAAAATATAAGAAAGGTTTGAGATTTACTCAATTTTAATAGGGCAACGTTGGCACATTGTACAAATCTGGAATGCGACATTGCTATGAGGTAAACAGAGTTGTGTGTTGGTCATTCCTGTAGGGTATGAGCTTATAATAAATTTTGCTATACCATTTGGCTTTAATTTATATAATGAAAAAATATTTCAGTAAAATTGGATTGATTCGTGTCCCAATCCTACCCTACGATGGAGTATAACACGTGAGTAACACTTCAGTTTCTAAGGTTACTTTCATGAAACTAGAGCGTAACAATATTTCAATAAAATACCTTTAACTCTCGTCCCATTCATTGTTATTAACAAATATCTCCCTCAGTTGCTTTTACGAGTTGTCTTAAAGAACCTCACGCTTATCCTTCAAGAACCTCGTTAAGTTATCTTTGAATTAGTTGATTGTTCTCCAGTTGACCAATGCTTGGTTTTGAATGCGATTTTTTTGTCATGTGCATCAAATGGCTATATACCGTGAATACATCATCCATGAAGGAAGTTTCCTGGAGTTTGAGATTTCAAGAACCGCAAGGATGTTAGTTGTATAGACACTCTAAGTGGGAATACCTGGAGCCGTGGATGACGTTGCCTCCTCAGAATGGGTTTTACGCATTGAGGTCTATGAAGTTGTTTCTTTCATTCATTCAGAGAATTCTGATCAGAGCTCTTGTGAAGGTATCTTATAGGTCGACACGATTGGAATACACCAATCGCATTACCGCAACGCGGCGATCGTCTGCATTTTAATAGGATACGATCTCTTTACTTAAGTACACAAAGGGAGGGATTTTGGTCACGACCAAGATTAAATTCATTCAGTAAAATCTTCAGTGAAACATCAGTTGAAAATCTAATATTAAAAAATAAATACTTGTTTGAATTTTTATCCACAATGCAGATATACTTTATCTTTTGATGAATATTTATCATCTTGTTCGCGTGAAACGGTCTAGAAGATACCTCACACATTTTGTCATTTTTACCCCCAACTCACGAAGAGAAATTCAAACCCTTTTTATGAAAAGGCCCTCTACAGGTACTAGCAGTTCATTGAGCATTTCCGTTGCCCAGGGAGGTGGTACAGTTTCAGTCCAAGGATGGCGGTACAATTTTATTCGACTTGTGGTAGGGACATTCACCAAGAAACCAAGAAAATTACTTTTTCATCATTATCAGCTGTCTAATAATATAAGCGGTGTTGTGGTGACTAACTCACTCATCCATTCATCAACTCAGAGCAAAAAACTATCTGAAATAATATGAAATTTTGACAGTATGTTGCTTTTATTTTTATTGGTGCACTAAGAAAGTATTTTTTGAAATTCCCATTTTAAAATGGTGAATTGGAATGAAATGCGAGTTTTCAAATTTTTGTCGCATGGATTGGCATGTTCAACCTGGAGTCTCGCGAATCTCCGCGACGTCGGTGAGAAGCCTGTATCGCTGTTAATGAGCCGAAATTTGAACATAGAACACCTATATCACTCCCTCAATTCTAATAAAGCATTTAACTCTTGTTTTTGTCATGTGTTCTTACTGTCTTTGTGTCATTATATCTCCTTCGAGAGATATTTCCGGACATGTGTATCTTAATGATTTTTCGCTTCTATTAATGTGATCTATCACCCTTGCCAATTTTTTACGAGGAGTTCTGGGAAATTCTGCACAAATTATGTACAAAGTGTTTTTAAGGCTTCCAAAAGAATCAGGACGGTCAGTAATTGAATCTAACCTGGAGTGGAGGTTGGGTGTGGAAGAACACTTATACGACATATTGCTATTAACGTGCCACCGCGGTAATTCTATCTCGACTGGTAAAAACTAATACCAAAAAAATACATGCATGGAGAAGTTCGAAGTTTTTCTTGGGAAATAGTTCTAGAATCGACAGCCATGGCGTAGTGCGAGCATCTTAGCTCTCTGCTATGATTCTCCGGTCGACCGAACTAGGTGAGGTTTTCAGTTAGGATTTCCGTCACCTTAGATTAATCGGCGCACCAACATTTCTTCTTCCCGATTCCTTCACCTAAATCATGTAGGCCTGATGTCCGGAATTTCGTCATATAATAAAATAAGACATGAAGTAAATACATTATAGAAAATAGTAATAAAAGTCTGAGTTCTTTGAAACCAATTCCATGCAGTGCAGTTAATTTTATCCAATATTTTAGAAGAATAGAAGAAAATAATTACGATGATATAATTTTAGATACAGAATACTGATTATAATATTTTTTGGAAGTTCTTATCAAATTTGTTTGCATAAAAATCAATACAGCTAAATAAATAGTAAAAGTAGCATGATTTACGACGTGAATGCAAGAGGTACTATATGTCTTTACGTGAGTTAGGAAGACGTTATACAAGCAAGACGCGAATTTTGTGGATGAGTTCAGTGATCTGAGTGGAGGTAATAAATTACGTTACTTAGGTATAATTATCTTAGTCGTTAAATCGAACCGAAGATGGAGATTATCTTATGAAAAGAAGCTGAAAATTAAAACACCAAAGACACGGTATAAATGAATAATAAATAAATTTATTGTTAAAAAGCATTTACAAACTGCGAACGAACACGTCCGATCAAATGTCCTAAAGCAGTGGTGGATTTAACATTTCAGCACACCCCTACGATAAGAATTATTAGGGCTCTAATGACCTCGATGTTGGCGAGCCCTAAAGCTCCATTGAAGAAAATGATAAGAATAAAAATAGTTCTCTACGTGTTATAATATTAACAGAATACCCATAAATTTGTATTAAACACTAAATAGATATTTCACAAGTACAGTTATTAAACTACAGATTATTCGGAAAATATTGTTTATAAATCTTTACTATTAAAATAACTCTGAAATCTAAATTAATTGTTTCAATAGATCACCTTTAGGAGGTGCCTGTAGGCCAGTAAAATAATTTTTACAGGGCTTAATTCTGGGAAAGATGAAAATCGTTTTAATTCCTTAAGTTGATGCTAAATACGAGTCGGAGTTTGCAGTCACACGAGGTGGGCATAACTTTTTAGCTAAAAAAAAAGTTAAATTTTGTCTCTCTCTAAGTTACATTTCCTAAACCGCGCGTACTATCGGAAACTTAACTATTACAATCATTAGTGAGCATCGTATTATGTGCCTGTAAAGTACCTTATTGATGTTTTGTTCAGTAGTATAGTCGTAATAGTATAGTAGATCAATAGTATTGTAGTATAGTCATAATCCACAGCCCAAAAACGGCATTTTTAATAAAACTCACACTTTCAATCAAATTCTACGCGTAGTAAGCATCTAAATGTTCAAAATTGATCAATTTTTAATTAATTTGTACATAAAGCCAAAATCGCAATTGTACGGAATCTTCGCTAGGTCGCTCGCCCTGTTTACATGTTACTTTCATTTAATTTGGTGGTGAATCAAGTTTAATTGCATATTAATTATATTAAACATTAAAAAATGAAATATGACAACAATTTAATTTTATCCTTCATGTTATGTAGAATTCTGAGTATATAAATGATACGTGCGACGAACCGCACCCATGACGCCGTATTGAAGGCATGTAAAATATTCCTTTCCTATTGAATGGTCTGGGATGCTCGATGTTCTCAATGAAATGAGCTTCGAAATGGATTTCCAATTTTTTACGATTCCGGTCTCCGAGACCGGTTACCTAGTGTGAAACGGGTCTGAGGAAAGTCAACTTCGAAGCAGACGATTAAAACTTCCTTTGAGTTACGAACGTGGTTGTATATTTTTTTTAAATTTAATGGTGTACTTTGATTATCCAAACCATCCCTAACAAAAATAGTCTGGGTAATCGACGCTCAACTGAACTACATTAACAATTCGCTGGTAATAACTTCCTTGGTGAGACCACAAATCGATAGTATTCACACAATTGATCAAATATAGGAACCTGGTAGCGCGAGGTGTAGAACTTGGTCCTACGTTTAATGATCGTAGCGAGACGATGGCCACATATCCTTCTCCTAGCTTAGTAATAACATAACTCTATTCTCCGTAAACCCCGTGGGAAAACCTCAGGACCCAGCATGGGACAGTTTTACTTGCCGACGCTCGGTTAAATGGAATACTCAACTCTGAGCAGGTTGCCTACACGCGCCTAATTAAGTTTCATTAACACTTCCTAATTTGCTACATTTCTAGCCTTACCATCCGAATGCACGCTAGAGATTTTGTTGTTATGGTACGGTTTATCTTACGGTCTAGTTTGTGTGAACAAAAATACAATGTTTGCATATAAAAACTGTCATAATAAGTTAATTAATTACTTCAAAGAAATACATTTCACCTGAAATTACAACCAAAAGTTGGACATTTCTAAAAGTCCTCTCTGGGTGAGCCTCTTTAATGCAAAAGTACCGTCCCGTCAAAATTTACAGTTCTTACTTCTAATAGTACTTTCCTTTGCAGTGATCATGGCAACGCCCGTTATATATTAGATGCAATTATTACTTTCTTACAGTGATATCCTATTACCGAAAATATTTTACAAAAAATCTTTCAAAAGTTCGTTTGTTAAAAAAATTGTAATGTCAATTTTCAATTTTTTTTTCCAAATAACTGTTTATTCTCAAAACATAAATAGAAGAAAAGTCAAACTATCTACAAGCACGCTCTCGCTCGACTTCCCTCCTCCTCCCGCCCCCTCCACATTAACACACTTCGCCACCACCTCTTCTCGTTCTTGTCCTTGTAGCTCAGCAACTTCACATCATATTGTTTTGGTTGAGCGTCATTCCAGCAATTTAGTCTCCTGTGAGGTATTTAATTGCAGCTCTCGACATGGTACTCTCTCGATATGGTATTTGTGGTATTTCCCTTCGTCTCGTCTCAAAATTCCGGATAGTTTCGACGAGGCAAACGTGTATAAAAGCGTAGAGCATTGCCCAACCACACAAAATCTTTGTTTTCGTTATTATTTCGAATTGTGTGGCCATTAGGCGTATGAATTAAAATCATAGACTAGTGCTTGCGTAATCGAGTAATGGGAGGAGAACAAGTTCGTCTCGATTGTCACTGTAGCAAAACATAGGGTTATCAGAAACTCAAACAGAAGGCGAAAGATATGTAGAATTTGTCGAGATATTAACAATTGTCGTGAAACTTGCCTTACTAACAAGGGAACTTTCAACAAGCGCAGGTCGAAAGTGGTCCTGAGTTTTTTTACAGAAGCATATTGACTATTAGTATGTCATTCGGAAAATTATAAAGGGGTGTCTTTCTTCTGGTGGGGGTGTCGCGATGTCACTTCCATTCGTTCCGCGGTCACAAAAGTTTGAACTTAAGGGTTAGTATATGAGATATTTTTGCTTTTGAAGGGAAAAAAAAGAAAAAAATATTGTTTGAGCCATCGATCTGGAACGCAAACGCATCTGGGAAATGCTCTTCTTAAAAATGCAATTTTCCCTTTATAGGAATTGTAAGTTGACAGGACCGAAATTGTTTAATAAAATGAGTTGTTTCTGCATATTGCCATCAAATGAATTGTTGTTTTTACATTATTCAAAAGATTTTTATGCTTAAAAATCCAAATTTTCTGAATAGAGTAAACTTTTGAAGGAGCGAATGACTCTCCTAGCGGACGCGAAAAAGATGTATAGCTTAGTCAATCCGACACCCTCATAAACAACAGTTTGAGTACATCTGAAAAATTCACTCAATGAAGTAAATGGTGTTGGAGTGGTTTTCGAACATGGGAAATTTTTTTATCTCATCTCTTCAAACGAAGTTAATTGTCTGTACCCACGAGAAAAACCCTTCCTGAACTTTAAAACTCTTGTGCTCGATTTTTATAAACTTTTCATCCCTCAACTCTCTAACGAACACCTCGCACGAAGGGAGGAACAGTGAAATCTGCCGTTTGGGGAGTTAATAGTAAACATATGGAAGTATCTTGAGGCAAAAATTCACTTTGATACGTATCAAAACATAGAAGTTATGGTGTGGTAAATTTAGCGAATAAAATTCTATTTTCTCTCAAAAATTCAGAAAAAATTTTGTTTTAACTGCAGAAAGGGATAATTTCTTCAGTAGATTTTAAAATCAAGAACCAAAATTAAATAAACAGTGCTATTATAAGTACTATATAATTAATACGAGCAGAGAAGACGGAAGGAATTGTTTGGAGTTGCTGGAATTACAGTAACCTTCCTGCTGGCTGAAATGATCAAAGGAGCAAAACGTTCCTGAGATGGGGGGGATTGTTGTATTATTATTATAATAACAAGGCCATTATATAATACATGCATTGTAAATGAATGTCAGAGGATTTTTACATTTACTTTTCTCCTAGTAGCGAGAATTTGTTCAGAAATAGGTAAGTAATCTTTAAGTAATGAAATGTTATCCATTATACCTCTTCTCATCACTTATTTTGAATCCGTAAACAATTTGTTTAATTATTTCCAAAATATTGTTATAGTTACTCATATTGATTATTCAATATCTTAACTTTCCTACTCAGGTAATTTGTTGCTACTGAGAGGTCGTATTTTGTAATGGCCCAAGGTAGCAAAAATGTTAAATTCGGACCTGCTTTCAACAGGTTATAACTTATTGATTAAGGAAGAGCACAGCAAAACATAACCCTCAGTGACAAATTACCTCTAAGTATTTTTTTGTGTTGCATTATTATAACTCTTTACTACTTGCATGAAGTAACTGACACTGCTCAAATATTATTAAAGTACTTTATTTGTTATAAATTGTTAGATAAATTGGGAAGAATTTTGCCAATTGATATTGAAAATCATAGTTAAACAAAAATTTCATTAAATTATTTCGACAAATTATGTTATTTAAATTTCAGAATTTGAACTTTTCTTCTTCAAATATTGTTCTTCCTCACTGGTAATACCATTGTAATTCCAAGGCTGAATGTCTGAAGTTCCAAATTTTAAAAATAGTATTCCTGGTATAAATGTCATGGCTGCGGCAATCCAAAAGACTATCTGCCACTGATTTGCAGTTTGCTGGGGACAAGAAACAACCTTAAACACGAATTTTAAAAGACAACCATATTTGACAGTTGTTAAATAATATTATTTATACTCTTTTCTTGAATGAATTTTCTTTTTACTTACATTTTGAAAAGTAAGGAGTCCAACCACAACGGGAGATAAGAAACCTGGCATTACTGTAACCATATTAGCAATTCCAAACAAAATACCTGTTTTGTAGGAGAAATTTTATAAAAGTGTGTACTCATTTATAATAATAAAATGTGATTTAGAGAATAATGTGTAGTTAATTTTCAGGACTTCTGTTTGTCAATTTCATTTCTTACTTGCGTGATTTGGAGTGAGATCGACATACAATGCCAAAGGACCTGGAGATTCAGCTCCAGTTGTCCCCAAAGCAAGAGTAAGGCATATGATTGCTACAATGCTGTTACATCCAGAAAATGACAAGCCTAATAAGAAGATACCTTGGAGAAGACAACCTATAATTTCATTAAAATAAAGATAATGTGTAAGTTTGAGTAAATAAATGCAATAACATATATTGACAGTAATTATCATTACTTACAAACAGAGGATGCAATTTTACGAACTGTTGTTCGAGTACATATTTTTTTGGTTAATAGAGTGTCACAAATATAGGACAAAATAACACCTGTGAGCATTCTACATACATGTGGAATACCAGACAAAAACCCAGTCTGAAAAACGAAATAATCAATAAAACGTTTTTTTACTGAAAACATAGATGATGTAAGGGGGTTCCCCTGCTTTCTGAGTAAATTTAAGAATATTCAAGGAAGGCAAGTCTGAAAACTGAAAATATATTTTTAACTCAGTAATATTTTATTGATTGAATATTGAATTATATAACACTAATTAGCAAATACCTTACATCTTATGAAACTATAACTCTGCCATTTATGAATCTATAAAGTACTTGATTACATGAGTTTTTGCAAACAACTTCTTTAGAGTGAAAAGAAATGAGCCAAAACTTCCTATATTGAAGAAATAATTTTTCGTTCTTGTTATTTGTAACAATGCTTTTTGGTTTAAATATGCCTCTTCTCTGTATATGATAAAGAACATTGTGAATGTGCAAGTTATAATTCCACTAGACAAAAAATTGTTGCACTAATCTTTGCATACGCATATAATTTGAAAACTACCTTCTTTAATTTAAAAAACTAAGTTACTTTCATACTTCACCAAGTCCGCCTGTCTGCAAACCTGTTACTCCTCTTAAAACTCGAGAAACACTATTACGCTCTAGTAAAAATGGCCTTTGGATGGCCATCTGTTATCTCCAAACAACCATCGGTTGCCTTTTGAAATGAATGACCATCAATGGCTGTTTGGAGTTAAGAGATGACCACCCAATAGCCATTTTCTCCAGAGCTATTTTCGGATTCTTTTTTTAATTAACAGAGATGTTCTCTGGCAAGGTTTGCGTATATATTTGTTACCTTTGGTATCACAAGTAATACGCAATAACGATAATAAATCCATCTTCGGAGAGATTTTTGCAAACGCTGCCTAAAAGGTTAGAGATAGGTGACAACAATGCATGACAATATTGTCCGAGTCAAAGAGCTCTACAAAAAAGAGCGCGACACAACATGTCAAAGGTCAGTCTAAATTATTGGAAAAAAACCAAAAAGGGCTCTAATGACGCCGTTGTTGCCGTTGACGAGCCCTAAAGTTCCCCCCCCCCCCAAAAAAAAAANAAATACAAAGAGTAATTCAAATAGGTAAAAATACCCTCATACAATTAAATGCATTCTATGTTTTGTGCATTTAAAAAAGTTGAAAACTGTCTTTATGTCGTAAAATTTGGACGAATAGTTTAGATTTTACAAGCGTTCTAGTTTTACAAGCCCCCGCCGCCGCTGCTGCCGTCATGGATGCGGAGGACCAGGCAGGCATTCGACTGGCGCGCTATCCGGCGTGAAGCAAACATTTTAGACTTGACCGCTTTCGACTATTCTAAAGTATAAAGAAGAGTTCAATTACAGCATAACAAAAACACCCGAGCGAAACGAGCGGATTGCTAGTCTTTAATAATGAAAAGAATATGAAATCTGAATTTGTCTTCAGAAAAACTTAAGAAACTGTGTAGAGCCTTAAAATTGTCCTACACTTCTTCATACTTTCAAAGCAAAATACCGATGCTCATTTTTTATTCAATATGTTAAATATATAATTACATTTAAGTGAGTAAATAAACAAACGTTTTTGTCAAGAAAGCAGTTACAAATTGCATATGACCACGTGGAGGACAATAAAATAATTTAAGCTCACTTCACACGATACATTTTGTGCTCCAAAATTGCATGCAAAGTTCTATGCAGTCTCGAAGGACAGAAAATGACGTCATTGCTGTCAACGCTGCCGTCAGGCGTGAAAGATTTGAGAAATAGCACATGTTCTATTTTTCGTACAGTTTTTCTTGCAAAGTTGGAGTGTCATCCAATGAAAACCTTGAGTCTCGTCCCGTGACTTTGACAACTAATGGCATTCTTTTTCTTCTTCTTCTTAGCGTGTCTGTCCGTCTCGGACGCTGGCGATCAACATGTCTATTCTGGATTTATCCTTTGCAATTCGAACAATTCTTCAGAGCTTTTGTTGTACCAGGTTCTAAGGTTGTCAAGCCAGGAAATTCTTCTTCTGCCGGGAGATCTTTTTCCTTCTATTTCCCCTTGCAGGAAAATATCTTTTTTGATTCCTCATAATATCATATCTTTTTTGATTTCTCATAATGTGATCAAGATATTGCAGTTTACGACACTTGATGGTGTTGATCAGCTCTCGTCTTTTGTTAACCAGACGTAGAACCTCTAGATTTGTAACTTTACGAATCCATGATAACCTCAATATTCTTCTGTATAGCCATAGTTCAAAGGCAAGTATAACAGTGGTTGCCTTTGTAAGGGTCCATGTTTCTACGCCATACAAGAGGACTGAGAACACGTAGCACCTGAGTATCCGCATTTTTGGGTCCATGGTAAGGTCGTGGCTTTTGAAAACAGAGCTCATTGAATTGAAAATACTTCTCGCCTTTCCAATGCGACACTTTATCTCTTGCGAACTGTCCCACACTTCGTTAATGATGGTACCCAGGTACGGATACTGTGAAACTCACACTATTCTATTGCCATCAATGTACATATTCACCCCTCGTATGTTCTTTTTGCCGACTACTGGTCGACCGTTCGAAATGGAATTAGAACTGACGAATTATCTCTAAACTGTATACAATTTATATGAATCTTTGATGATACAATTACTGCTGGAAGACAGCACACCACCGACGATGAAAACAGTATTTTCAGTTTCCTAATAAATAAGCATTCGTAATCTTTATTAAAAGTAACTTAATTTAACAAAAGTACATTCAGAATGTGTTAATTGTTATCAATTATTATATATTAAGTGATGCAACCGAGTAACCTTAAGGTTACAGCAATAATCATTAAAACAAATTATTGGCGAAAAGAAGTATTCGATCTTTAAAGATAAATATAACAAATTCATTTTATTTGACTTTTTAGGTTATATTACAGCTCATCAAGTATTTCGAAAACTCCGTGTTATTACACCAAAAACTTAACAATCATTAGTTCATTTATTCGCATGCATTTTTGTTAATATATCAGCGCTAGTTGCTAATTGTCTTCGATGCACTTCGACCTCTGCAATTATCTCGCCTGTTTTTCCAAACTGTCAATACACGCGCATCGGAACATTAAAACTGTCACGGTAAAATGGATCGTGTGAAGTCAACACAGCAGGACAAACATCATAGCTGTCTGACTCACTGACATTAAAGGACATTGGAAGCAAAAATTGCATGCTATCTTGGAACGCAAAATGCATCGTGTGAAGCGAGCTTTACTCTCTGGTAGCAAGCAAGGGACCATCCCATCATTTTCGATCAAGAGCCCTAAGGCAGAGGTGGATTTAATATTTCAACACACTCTTAACAATAAAAATAATTTGGTACGTATTATAATATTATCATACCAACAAAATTGTATTTAATAAAACACGAGAAAGTAATTTCACAAGTACGTATTATTATCAAACCATAGATTCTTCGTAAAGTGGTTGATAAATCGTAACTATTAAGTGACAATAGATTCACGAAGAATTATTTCAGTAGATGCTGCCTCTAGGCAAGAGCCTAGAGAGTCTGTATAAAAGTACACCTCTACATGAAGGGAAACTGGAGAAGAACCCGGACCAGGTTGGGACTACATAATTTATGTACACAACTGTGCGAAGGTTGAGTACTTATAAAACTAAACTTTTATGAACAAGAAAATACTGTTGGATTTAGGTTGGTGATATTTAATCCTTGTCATCTATATTATTTTATGTGGATGTACTTTTTCCTATTTCCGGCTATATTGATTAAGCATCCGAGCTGGAAGGAGCGTGCATGTCTTATTTGTGTTAATCACCTTTATCACACCTAATCGCTGGACTAGCCACTGCTATATAATTATAACAGGTTATGGGCTCAGGACTAATTATTTGTAATAGTCGACAGTGTGTTTCTTTTTGTGATTGAGAGGTGATGAGCTGTGGATGTGGATGAGCACGTGTGATTGTAGTCGCCGGTAATTCACTAATCCAAGATGGAGGAACCTGGTGCTACAGGACCCTGTACTTCGGGATTGCAAAGCTGAAAGGGTGAGAGGACTACAAAACTTGGTGTTTCTCGATTACTATTTTCGACGGCAATGACTCTGGAGTGCTGTGTTGGGGACCGATACGGCTGATGGCAAGGAGCACCGCGAGGAACGTGTTCTGGCCGACATCTGCCTCATGGTCGACTCCCAAAACTATCAATACGTTGAGTCCGGGAAGACAGCTAAAGAGGTTTGGGAATCGCTCAAGAAGTTTGAGACCAAGGGACACTGGCTTTACGTCCATCTAGTTCGGACTATGAGCCAAGCAAAGTATCAAGATTTCTCAAGTATGGAGTCGTATATTGTCCACAAAACCTCTCTAGGTCAAGAGGTGAAAAGTATAGGAGAAGAAATTAAAGACAAATACCTGATTGCTATGATTTTCCAAGGACTGCCAAGTGAGTTTGACAGCATAATCATGACACTGTGTGCTGGGGAAAATGACATGGTATTGGACACTGTGATTAGTAATTTCCTGGATGATAGTCAAAGAAGATATCTTACTAATGAAGAGTCGGGTAATCGTGCTGTTTTCTTCTTGAAGAAGAAACGTCCAGATAAGAAAAGTGACAAGTGTATTGACAAGCCTGAGGCTGACGTGTCTCAAAGACGTTGTTGGCGTTGTCATGAAATGGGGCTCTATTTCAAGGACCGAAGGAATCGAAAACTGGCGCTGAAAGCTGGAAGAAGAGTGAAGATTAGAAAAGCAAGAAAAAGAATTCTGAGAAAACTTTTTTGTGTGCTTCGTCTACTCGAATGTCTGATGTGCAATTGTAATAGAATCTAGTTCTATGGGACACATATCGCCAGAAAAGAGATGGCATGTGAGCTACAAAGACCGATAACATGATCAGAGTGTTTTTTTGGTAATACTGAGAAGCTAAAAGTTGCTGGTACAGGAGATTAAAAATTTTCCTCAACTTGCTCAATTGACAAAATATCTTGTGTGCTTTATGTCCCTGGTTTGAGTGTGACATTGTTATCAGTTAGTCAGTGTACTGATCGTGGCATAAATGTATTGTTTACTTCGACGGGCTGTAAATTTTTTGATGCTGAAAATTGTGATATTACAGGTTTTGTGCTAGGTACTGGAAGTAGAATGAATGGACTGTATCACTTGGATGGTAAACCAATAGCAAAATCTGTTCTTGTGAGTAATGTTGAAAGTTACAACCTGTGGCGTCAAAGGTTAGTTCATGTTGGATGTCAGAAGTTCAAGTTTTTGAACAATCATTGTGAAAATGTCAAATTTACTGCTAGTTCAAAGACTGTGACCAATGTAATGATGTTACCTGACCAATACTTGATCTCATGGAAGAAAATGATGTAGAGACTGTGCCAATAGATGAAACAACTGATGAGTTTTATGATGCTGAACATGGTGAATTTGAAGGGGAAGATGAAGTCATTAATGGTAATAATGAAAACCCTGAAACTGAAAGAAGGTATCCCTTGTGAGAAAGAAAGAAAAGGGAATGTCCTGATTTTGAACTCTATGCTGCTTCCTTATATGATAATGTAGTTTTTAATGAAGACATAGATCGTGCAACAGTAAGTGAAGCTTTGGCAAGTAGAGATGCTTTGCATTGGGAAAATGCTATGAAAGATGAACTCAAGTCATATGAGGATAATAATGTATGGGATCTTGTAACAAAGCCTAAAGATAAAAATGTCGTGAAAAGCAAAATGGTTTTCTAAATAAAGCATAACAGTGAAGGGAAAATTATCAAATACAAAGCAAGGCTTGTGGTTGTAGGTTGTTCTCAAAAATATGGTTTAGATACTTTGGATACCTATGCTCCTGTTAGGTATAGTACGCTGAGATTATTTTTCTCTTTATCTGTTAAACTTGATCTGCAAATCCTCCACATAGATATTTCCACAACCTTTCTAAATGGTGAGTTAAAAGAGGAGAGATATATGTCTCAACCTGAGGGTTTTCCAATAGTAGAGGGCAAAGTGTGAAAACTAAGGAAAGTTGTTTATGGTTTGAAGGAGACCAGCAAGTGTTGGTATGAGAAAGTTCATGTAATTCTGACAGAGATTGGTTTTGATCAGTCAAAATATGAACCTTATGTTTATTTGTGAAAGAAAGGAGAGAAACTTGTAATATATACATTGTATGTGGATAATTTTTTAATTTTCTTTACTGATGTGTGTCATGTTAAAAAATTGTCACTGTTTTGTTATGTTAAAATATTGTGACTGTTTTGTCAAAGAATTTTTCTACCAAGGATTTAGGACAAGTGTCTGAGTGCTTAAGCATGAGAGTGATGAGAACAAAAGATAGTGTAAAATTAGACCAAATGATATTATTGTCAAAGTTTGGTATGCTGCACTGTATGAGTATCAAGACTCCCATAGAGTGTGGTTTGTTGTTAACCAAAAGTAAAGATGTGCCATTAACAAGCAATTGGAGGTTTATTGTATTTATCATTGTGCACTAGGCTGGATATTGCATATACTATATATTACTTGAGTCAATTCAACAATTGTCATGGGAAAGAGCATTGAAATGCCATATAGAGGATTTTTAAGTATTTGAAAGGGACTATGAGTAATGGAAGTTTTTACTCAAAGTGTGATGATGATGATGTTGAGCATTGTGATGCTTCTTTTGGTAATAATCTTGAACAAAGAAAATCAATTTCTGGATATGTTTTCAATCTTTGTTACGGAGCAATTATTTGGGAGAGTAGGAGGCAAGAGATAACTGCATTGTCTGGCACTGAAGCAGAGTATATCAGTATAACTCACGCCTCTAAGGAAGCAGTTTTCTTAAGAGGATTTCTGTTTGAGCTTTGTGGATGATCTGATGCTATATTAATGTATAATGATAATATGAGTGCCTTAAAGTTGACTGAAAAATCAGGGATTTCATGCTAGAACCAAACATATTAATGTCAGGTTTCATTAAATTTGGGAGCTATGTAAAAATGAGGTGATAGTTTTGTGCCATAAATCGACCACAGAAATGCCTGCAGATGTACTTACTAAATGGTTAACTAGTCTGAATCATCTGAGATGTATTAAAGCTGTGGGTGTGATTTAGATGTCAAGATTGAGGGAGCATGTTGGATTTAGGTTGGCAATATTTAATCCTTGTCATCTATATTATTTTATGTACTGCATGTACTTTTTCCTGTTCCTGGCTGTATTGATTAAGCATCCGAGCTGGAAGGAGCGTGCATGTCTTATTTGTGTTAATCACCTTTATCACTCCTAATCGCTGGACTAGCCACTGCTATATAATTATAACAAATACAAGCATGCAGCAAAATAGTTTTGAAATTGTTATCAGATACTTTGAAAGAACTACATGTCCATTTTCCATGAATTGCTTCTAAGCATGGAAGAGCATTGCCAAGGGAGAGAGGTACTCTCTCTGCACCAACAGAAAACTCTAAATAAAAATGAAAGGGAGAAAGTAAATAAAAAGAGAATATATATGAACAACAACATTCCCAGATATTAAACATATATCTGCTCAACAAATTGACATGAGAATATAACATACTTTTTTAAATAAATAAGATAATAAAAATCAGAGTAACTTCAGTAAATAATTAAATTATCATCTGTTTAATAGAGGTTAAACAAATAATTAAATCTGAAACTTTAATAGAGGTTTTTTGTCTCCTTTCTCTTATTTGCAGGCACGAGATATTGTATTTACTTTGCCCACTAATAGGTGAAGGCCATTCTGAACTGCTAAAAAACATAATTAATACTCACCATTCGAATTCCCAATCCATGAACATACTGGAAATATGTTGGTGCTTGTGTTAAAAGAGTAAACATGCCCCATAAGCAACCCCAACTAACTCCAATAGTTAACCAAGCAGGACCTGATAATAATATTTGCATCCAAGGTGTTGGCAACTGTAAAAAAAAAAAAAAAAAAAAAAAAAAATTTATAAAATATATTTTCATTGAAACAATTATTTGTTAATATTAATAACTATATTTACTTATAAACAAAAAGTGTTTCAAAGCAAATATTCCAAAAGAGAACAATATAAATTATAATTTATATGAGAAATAATTTAGTAAAACAAAATTATTCAGTTTTTTGAACATCTATTGCTTTAACATTTTTGAACATCTCAACAGTAGTATCAGCTCCTTGCTATATTGACATTTTACTTCAACGCCCATATTATATTAAGACGCTAATACTCCTGTTGAAATATTCAAACAAGATAAGATAATGGATTATGTTCACAAAATCCCTGATAACATAGTCTAAGATATCACCTAGAGAAGACCTAAAAGAATTAATTAACAAATTCGTGAGCATACATAAATCTCTAAAAATTTAGTTGACTACACTGCCAGGTAGCAGATTAATTTTATTATATTGAATGAAAATTGGTGACTGGATTGGGATTCAACCCAAGACTTTCAGTTTAGTACGCTGACATGCAACCAACTATATTATCCCCTTTCTCACTAGGTCCAGTCTTCTATTATCATTCAAATTGCGCTGATCTACGGACTTCTAGGTGATATCACTCTTGATACTCTCCTTGTTTTGATAATAGGGAATTTATGGATATAGGGATATAAACTACAAAACTACCATTCTCATTTTTCTCCTTTTAATTACTTCAGAGAAGTATGAACTAGAAGTAACCTTTCATTAGCTATTAATGATTATGAGCAAATGGATAAGGTGTCAAGTCTCATCATGTCATATAGGAAGGCTCCCTCCCCGTTAATTATTGCCCCCAAGGGGGGGGGGGGGAGGTAGTTTTCTCCTAGCTGCAAGAAATGGGGCCCTTAGGGGCTGTCTCTTATACACATCTAGATGTGTATAAGAGACAGAGCCTAGAGAGTCTGTATAAAAGTACACCTCTACATGAAGGGAAACTGGAGAAGAACCCGGACCANTGTCAATAACATGACAGTTGTTGAAAAATTATTGCTAGCAGTTGTTAAATTACAGAAACTAAATAAAGTTTAGATTTGTGTGATATAAGAAACTACACATTATTTAAGATATTTTCTTATTCATTAAGTGTCTTAATATCTATTATAATAGCCAGATAGTATGATAGGCCTAAAATATGTGTATGCTAAAAGAAGTATTGAAAAATGTTTTTGCATACAGGCCAACTGATTGGGAAATGATAAGAGTTGGATGGAGGATGGTGAGGGGCCCCAAATTCAAAATCTTCCTGACTATCTAAATTCTCTCTATATCCCTGTTCATTAGTACGTTAGATAAATGGTCATCCACCTCCAATCTTCATTATAAAAAAAATTGGAAACAAATGAAAACAAAATCTATTTTGTGCACAAGAAAACATTAAATCAGATTTATATGAAGGTCAGGGATCAATCTCTAGTAGAAAAATCAATTATCTTAAACTCATGTAATAGGAAGGGAACATATGAAGAACATAACAATCTTTTCTTCTAAGCATCTAAGATTGAATATATATTGAAGTATGTTTCATTAGTATAGCTTTTCTTTATAAATACTATGAACAAAAATAAGTAGAATACCTTTGTTTCTGAAACAGTTTTCCCAAGGCTGCTTTGGATATATGAAAGCTCCTTATCTGAAATTCTTGGGTGATCTGCAGGAGTGTCGTAAATCAGAAACCACCAGGCACAAAACCAAATCACTCCAATGGATGCTGTCACATAGAAAACAGCTTCCCATCCCAACTGATGAATGACGAAGCCACATAATGGATAAGTGATTGCAGCACCAAAGGAACTACCTTTTTATTAAATTTAGAGACAGGAAAAAAAATACAGTGAAAGCAACTTTACAAAAAACAATTTTAAAGTAAAAAATTCATAAATGTTTAATTTCATTTAATTACTGAAATTGAGAGTATTCATAGGAAGATAAACCAACCCACAGATACGTTGATGGACAATTATTTATCATACCAGTGTAAGCTCCCATAAATTTGCTTCGTTCATTTGGAGGAATCCATTTAGCACCAAGCTCATGCAAAGATGGCCAACAAAAACCCTAAAGGAACAATAAAAGTTAACATTAAAATACCAAAGGAACTTCAGTTTTTAAAGAATTTCTCTTTTAAACCAATTCTTCAGTTTGTTAAGAATTTCATTTCTGAGCCACTGCGTAGTTCAAAAGAACAGTTTTCTGATGTTAAAACAGTTCTACTTGAAGAAGCAAAAACTTTCTTTCTTGTAGAAAACAAATATTTCAATCATACCAATATAAATTTTAAGTGAGGAAAATATTTTAGTGGTCATAATGAGAATTAATTTAAGCGTATCACACTAGTTACTATGAACGCAACCCACAAAAGTAATGAAATCTTTTGAATAATGTAGAATATTTAAAATGCTTAATTCTTTACTTCGCATTTGTTTTCGCTTCAACTAAAATTAATGCCTCGATATAGGGGGAAATATTTAATAGAATTTCAAACCTTTTTTTTTTTTCAATTTAATCCATTTTTGAAATTAAACTTACCCCTATTAGACCTTGTAACATTCTTAAAGTCACTAAAGCCCACAAGTTCCATTTTGCAAAAAGAGGTATTAGATATGTGGTCACACATATAAATAAATTACTCAAACCAAATACTCTTTTTGAGCCATACTTCAGTGATAAAGTTCCACCTGCTATTTGACTCAACCAATAAGACCAGAAGAAAGCACCAAGAACATAACTCTGTTCATATTCATTCCAAGAAAATGTTGTCTAAAACAGAAGGGACAGTATAGGGCACATTCAGGATAATGGGAAGTATATTATGAGAAATACTTCTTCTAATCTATTAATATGAATTAAGTATATATTTTTTGTAATCATTTCTATCCAGCAATTACCCCACTTGGATTAATGCTTTCTGAAGTTGAATTAACTTTTGGTGAGGACACATTATGAGAGTAACATTCACTCTGAATTAAATTAATATCTTCATTTGTGTCCTCTTGTTTTACCATTGCAACTATAGCAATGTTGATGTTAGATCTTATCATGTAGTTTACCCCACACCCTAAAAATACAATGCACCAAATTGTGGTTCGACATTGTACACCTAAGAAAAGAAGAAAAGAAACTAAATAAGATAAAATACTCATAAATATAAAAATGGTACCAAAAATTTTAGAAAAATTAAACATAAAAAATGTACATTAATTAGACATGCTAACATTTTATTTCCAAGTTCATTTTTACTCTATTAAAATTAGGTTCCAGTGATAATTGAATTCAGAAGTACATTTGATGAAATATTTAAAAAACATGTAAATTTATGTTATTTATTGAGACTATATATCATGAAAACTTGAAAATTAATTTCATATGATTAAAATAATTTAATAAGTCATTAAATGATGTTTTGTACAAGCATTTATATTATTCTTACCTCCACATTTCATTTTCTTTTGACCTCGTGAGAATGTGAGTTTTCAGAAATTAACTTTAACTCAAGAACTTCTGTATTAGAAAGGAATTTTGGATGCTACAGCACTAGTTTTGTAAAGAGAATGTTCATAAATCAATTGTTGGGTATTAAATCAGAGACAAGTATTCATGTACATTTTCTTATCTATGACCTTGCCAATCACCACATGGATACTCTCTTAAGGTAAAATTAAATAGAACATAAATTTTCAATGATATTAAGTGCATAAGAACAAATAAATTCTTGATTCTTTTGGTAACATTTTCATTATTCGATGAAGAAAAACTATCATAAATTAAGAATCATAATTCGTATGGTAAATTGACACATAGATATAATATTTAATCATAACTTTATAAATTATATGCAACCATTGAATTAAATTTAATAACCTCAGGAATTAATGAAGTACGTAATATCTTTTAGGTATGCATGTTCATATCACCCTATTCTTTTTTTAAAAGTCCTTAAAATTGATTTCCATTTTTACTAGTTGAACTGTTATGAGTTCCATCAATTAGCAGTGGCAGATCCAGGAGATGGGAGGAGTTTTGGTCTCTGGGGTGCCTGAAACATGGAAAATTTTAAAAGGTTGTGGCAAAATGATGCAAAACTAATGCTGCAAAATGATGCAAAAGTTTTACATTAAATAGTAAGAATATAATTTTACTATTGAATGCATATAATAGACCTACCCAATAACATACCTAGGTAGGAGCATGATGGGTAATCCACTGCCAGCCTCAGCCTGCAATGAACCTCCAAATGGATCACCAATAGTAATATATAGATACAAAATTTAATGTAAGTGTAGGCATACTATTAATTTATTATTACAGTTTAATAACAATTTCAAAAACTATTTTCTTGCTTGATTTTGTTGTCATATGGCTCATATTAATTTAGTTTTAAGTGTACTCAACTTTGGCACGGTTATGTACATTAATTCTGTAGGCCGTCTTAAATGCATTGTTATACTGTGTAGTGTAAAGTTGCCTTCAGCAGATTAACTCAAATTTTTCTCAGATTAGCTGAATGAAACAAAGTTAACATTAAATTATCATTTTTCTGCAAAATTTATAAGTATCATCAAAATTTGAGGAAGAATAAATTGTGTTAGTCCTTCCATGAGTACTATATCAAGTATTAAATATAAATTTATTGTCAAAAAAGCAGTACAAACTGCATATGACCACATGGAAGACAATAAACTTATTTACACTCTGGAAGCAAGCAAGGGACCATCTCAGTAATTCCGATCAAGGGCCCTAAGGCAGAGGCGGATTCAAAATTTCAGCAAAATTCCTAGATACGATAAACAGTTAGCTGTGAGTTATAATACTAATAGAATGTCAATATGTTTGTAATTTGATAAAAAAATTTACATGTACAAATTATCATCGAGCTATAGATCATTCTGAGTATAGTGTTTAAAAATTGAAATAATACTAAATTCAAGATTTATTGTTACAATAAACATGCCCCTAGAGAAAGCCTAGAGAACCTGTATAAGAAATCCGCCTCTACCCGAAGAAAAACCGGAGCAAAACCTAGGCCAGGATGGGGATGGATATTACATAAGCACTATAAGCTGATGAAATGGAAATATTACAGACATGTTAAGCAATTGAACAGACAGTTAAATAGATTGAACATATTATGATTCAGGTTCATTAAAAGAATTAAAAATATTGCAAGAAAAAACAAGGAACTCCCATTACAACAAAAACCTATATTTGAAGACATAGTACATAGTAATGACCCATACACACTCCTGCCAAAAAGAGTTTTTACATCACTGACCCTTTTGCACTTTCAAGCATCATTATTCATAATTGAATACTTTAGTTTTTCGTATACAAATTCAGAAAAGTATTGCATAGTAAATGATTTTGAACGATTAATTTGAGATTGCAGACAAATTTTTCAGTATACTATCTATTTTGTTCTCCTAGGCACAGATGATCTAACTGAACACACAGAGATTTCATACATATGCAGAAAGTTGCTGAGAGTCTCTCAATGTATTATGATTTTGGATTCAATTTCTGGAGTTTTTCAATGACCGTCCCTCCGTCCCTCCGTCCCTCCGTCCCTCCGTCCCTCCGTCCCTCCGTCCCTCCGTCCCTCCGTCCCTCCGTCCCTCCGTCCCTCCGTCCCTCCGTCCCTCCGTCCCTCCGTCCCTCCGTCCCTCCGTCCCTCCGTCCCTCCGTCCCTCCGTCCCTCCGTCCCTCCGTCCCTCCGTCCCTCCGTCCCTCCGTCCCTCCGTCCCTCCGTCCCTCCGTCCCTCCGTCCCTCCGTCCCTCCGTCCCTCCGTCCCTCCGTCCCTCCGTCCCTCCGTCCCTCCGTCCCTCCGTCCCTCCGTCCCTCCGTCCCTCCGTCCCTCCGTCCCTCCGTCCCTCCGTCCCTCCGTCCCTCCGTCCCTCCGTCCCTCCGTCCCTCCGTCCCTCCGTCCCTCCGTCCCTCCGTCCCTCCGTCCCTCCGTCCCTCCGTCCCTCCGTCCCTCCGTCCCTCCGTCCCTCCGTCCCTCCGTCCCTCCGTCCCTCCGTCCCTCCGTCCCTCCGTCCCTCCGTCCCTCCGTCCCTCCGTCCCTCCGTCCCTCCGTCCCTCCGTCCCTCCGTCCCTCCGTCCCTCCGTCCCTCCGTCCCTCCGTCCCTCCGTCCCTCCGTCCCTCCGTCCCTCCGTCCCTCCGTCCCTCCGTCCCTCCGTCCCTCCGTCCCTCCGTCCCTCCGTCCCTCCGTCCCTCCGTCCCTCCGTCCCTCCGTCCCTCCGTCCCTCCGTCCCTCCGTCCCTCCGTCCCTCCGTCCCTCCGTCCCTCCGTCCCTCCGTCCCTCCGTCCCTCCGTCCCTCCGTCCCTCCGTCCCTCCGTCCCTCCGTCCCTCCGTCCCTCCGTCCCTCCGTCCCTCCGTCCCTCCGTCCCTCCGTCCCTCCGTCCCTCCGTCCCTCCGTCCCTCCGTCCCTCCGTCCCTCCGTCCCTCCGTCCCTCCGTCCCTCCGTCCCTCCGTCCCTCCGTCCCTCCGTCCCTCCGTCCCTCCGTCCCTCCGTCCCTCCGTCCCTCCGTCCCTCCGTCCCTCCGTCCCTCCGTCCCTCCGTCCCTCCGTCCCTCCGTCCCTCCGTCCCTCCGTCCCTCCGTCCCTCCGTCCCTCCGTCCCTCCGTCCCTCCGTCCCTCCGTCCCTCCGTCCCTCCGTCCCTCCGTCCCTCCGTCCCTCCGTCCCTCCGTCCCTCCGTCCCTCCGTCCCTCCGTCCCTCCGTCCCTCCGTCCCTCCGTCCCTCCGTCCCTCCGTCCCTCCGTCCCTCCGTCCCTCCGTCCCTCCGTCCCTCCGTCCCTCCGTCCCTCCGTCCCTCCGTCCCTCCGTCCCTCCGTCCCTCCGTCCCTCCGTCCCTCCGTCCCTCCGTCCCTCCGTCCCTCCGTCCCTCCGTCCCTCCGTCCCTCCGTCCCTCCGTCCCTCCGTCCCTCCGTCCCTCCGTCCCTCCGTCCCTCCGTCCCTCCGTCCCTCCGTCCCTCCGTCCCTCCGTCCCTCCGTCCCTCCGTCCCTCCGTCCCTCCGTCCCTCCGTCCCTCCGTCCCTCCGTCCCTCCGTCCCTCCGTCCCTCCGTCCCTCCGTCCCTCCGTCCCTCCGTCCCTCCGTCCCTCCGTCCCTCCGTCCCTCCGTCCCTCCGTCCCTCCGTCCCTCCGTCCCTCCGTCCCTCCGTCCCTCCGTCCCTCCGTCCCTCCGTCCCTCCGTCCCTCCGTCCCTCCGTCCCTCCGTCCCTCCGTCCCTCCGTCCCTCCGTCCCTCCGTCCCTCCGTCCCTCCGTCCCTCCGTCCCTCCGTCCCTCCGTCCCTCCGTCCCTCCGTCCCTCCGTCCCTCCGTCCCTCCGTCCCTCCGTCCCTCCGTCCCTCCGTTCTAGGGCTAATTGCCCCATCTATTGGATCTGAATTCTCAACAGATAAAGACATACTTTGTAAACGTGCTGCCATATATTTTGTACTCTAAATTTACAAGCTGTAGTAAAACGTAATACAAATTTGTATTATAATTTCTGTGTATTACATGCACTGGTTGAAGCGATTCGTAACACTAAACTTGTTCCATGGAAGATAATATCTCCTATACTTTTATACAGGATTGCCCCGAATTCTATGTGCAACCCCCCCCCCCCCCCCNCCCCCCCCCACCTAATTTGCGAGATCGTCCATCAAGTAAAAGTTACCCTCCCTTTCGCTTTGACTCTTTTGGATTTTTGGAATTTTTATTCCAAAAATTGAGAAGTGTTTTACAACTTTATCCGTCTTATTTACCTTAACACCGTATTAAAGCCTGTGTGCAATACCAATGCATATGCTTTCTCATGAATATTTATACCCTTATCTATATAGTACGTAATACTAATTTATTAAAAATAAAGCATCATTTTCATGCCTTCTATATTGATGTCGTCGACAGCAGTTTGTCTTCTCCGTGTAAAAGAGAAAGGGATTGCTTAAAAATGGTAGTTTGAAATCATTTTTCCTGAAATTAATACAAAACTACCTTTTTGTCTTTTCTTGCACGAACTCTCTTGATATAGTGAAAAAGTTAAATCCATCCGGAAAATAAAGGAGGTAATAATTTGGCTGAGAAATATAATTTTCCTTCCACTATGCCAAACTTCCTCAGATCCCTCCCTGGTTACACACCCACCCACCCTTGATTACGGTCTGGATTTACCACTGCTCGTTTATACAAGTATTTCAGTGTTTAACTTGCATGGAATACGCCTAGTGTTGTGAGTCGCTTCAACCAGTGCATGTAATACACAGAAATTATTTTACAAATTTGTTTTATGTTTGCCAATAATATGGAAATCTAGAGTGCGAAAATCTGGTAACACTTTTACGAAGTTTGTCTTTTATCAATTTCAAAGTTTCGTTAGAAATGAAGTAGCGATGTTTCACATATTATACCAAATTGACTTGGTACCGAGTAATTAGTATCGTTAAAATAAAATATCTACTTGTGTTGGAGCGATACGTAGTTGTGGGTTATCAAAGAATCCTTGCTAATAGAATTATTGAAATAGCATTGTGTTCTGCATCTTTATTTGGAATCAGGTACACCAATGATATGAGTAAATATAGATCTATTTAACTGAATTTTTGTGTGCTTTGTATTCGTTGGTTTATTTTCTAAGTGCTGAATATGCGTGAACTGAGTGGTTATATCTGTCGATTCGTACGTAACTGGATAGCATTTGAACTCGGGGATCGCTGCTGACATGTCTTTTTGTTCTTGTGTCACTTAGAGGATTACAAGGAATGGCTGCATTTGCAATTATGCTTTGTCAGCAAGTCACATTTAGATACAGCTCTTCTATTAATTTTCAGCATGTTAACAGATGTAGAAACAAAACCTTCATGTGCATCTTTCCTTGAGATTTGCAACCACCATCACTCTACCATCTTCACTCGTGAACTGGAATTTTTATTTTTTTTCTATTTTCTATTTTTATTTTGGAAATTATTTTTAGTTTTAATTTGATGCTAAGTTTCGGGAATTGAAGTCAAAAGTATCGATACCTACTCCATACCATGAATCTGCATATCGAATGTTAAACCCTAAAATATCGATACTTACTCGGTATGATACTATCGTTCGAACCCTACCACGAATAGACCAGACAATGGATCGGAAACGTCCGAAAAATTTTAAGAGGTAGGAAATAGTTGTATTGGGTAAAATACGAAAATCTAAGACACGTTTTCTTCGAATTGTAGAGATGGTGAATTTTTTGCAATAAGCTCTTAAAATGTGAAATTTTTAATTTTGTGATATTTGTCCTAGACAAAAACAACAACAAAACAAGCGTGTTATTGGTCGTAATAAAACCTATAAAATGACATGCAGTTAAGAGCCGTTGATTAGTTATAGCAAAAAAATTAAACACAACTGTTTTGTTTTCTAGCATAAGCATAGATTTATCAACTTCTGCGAAGGTCTGTGAATAACGAATATGTGAACAGAGGCAAAATGTGCAAACATGTGGGCGTGAATAAAAGAAATTACATTCAACATAAAAGAAAATAATACACTAAAACTAACTTTTTTGTCGTTCTCAAAGTCGCTAGATAAACTTATTACTGTCTTTTATTTGAAATTTGGAAGTAAAATAAATATACATTATATTATTTCAAAACATTGAGCGACATGTCAGACTTATATCGTAAAAGTTGTGTTTAAATGTAATTTCGTTTTAGACAGAAATTGATGTATTTTCCAATCTGCAATGTGTTTGCTGTCATTCTATACATTTTTCATTTTCATATCTTTAATTTAAGTTTACAAAAAGTGTTTTCTATGTCTGCTTGGTCCATTTACACGGCTACATATTATTCAAGATTCGTGAAACAGTAAACTAATGGGTAAGTGTAGCAGAGAGAAATTATTTTATTATATCTATATCAAACTTTCAAGCGAAATTCCGCTGATAATAATAAAAAATTGTTTTTTTAGTGGCGAGACTTTTATAAGAGGCTTCTCACAATAAATGCAACAAACCTGCAAAAAATCTTACATTTAATAAGGTAGGTTTACTTTAATTTTGTTTGAAAGAATGAACAATGTATAATTTCCATATATTCCAGCAATGGAATGCAGTTCCCAGTCATATTGCCGGGCACTATGTATTTGGACTAAATTACGTACAATTAACGAAACGACTGCAATTCATTTCATTTCGTGGCAACTGATAAGTTTGTAGACTCATAAAAAGAATACATAAAACATATTCAATTCAAAGGATAGGCTATAAATAAAACTAGTTTCCATAGGAGCGACCTTCGTGTGGAAACGGTCCTGACACGTGCCCTCACCACGAGCGATGCACCAGACATAATGCCGCCTCGCTGCGGTTCACGTCAATGACACGAACTACACACTGCATTAGAGCTCTTTAGAGCCTTAACTCCATGTGTTCCATAGAACATCGTATACTTTTATTTTAGTATTGAATTTTCTGCAGGTTACTGTGCGTAAAAACTGCGAATAAATTTGTTAATGAAATACAAAAAAATACGATGTGAAGTCTTATTTTATGAAACATATTCAAGCATTATTCTATTTTTAGACATTGTGTCAAAATAATGTAGTATTCATAATTGCTCACAAACATTACTTCAAAACTAGAAGGGAATGGGACTATAGAAAGAAAGAGAATGTGGAATAAAAAATTATTCAGGACAAGCAGACAAATCCAACTCGTCCTCAATAGATTATACCACTGGTCGAAAACGACAGATTTTCGTTTCTCTGCTGAAAAAACACGCTGTGTTCTTTTCAGTAGGAGACCAAGCTTTCTGGCAGAACCTCACCTCGCCCTGGGGAACAACGTTCTAAAATTCTTCCCTTTTGTAAAATTCTTAGGTCTAATCTTTGATCAGAGACTGAATTGGATTGAACATCTGACAGATCTAAGAGCAAGAACATTAAAGTCTCTGAATTTATTGAAGTGCCTGAGTAGCAGGGAATGGGGCGCTGATCGCTACTCCCTGCACCAATTTTATCGATCATTCATAAGATCTCGGCTCGATTATGGCTGCGTTGCATATAGCTCTGCTCGTGTAAGCTATTTAAAGAAGTTGGATAGTGTCCACCTTGCAGGAATTCGACTAGTTACGGGAACCTACCGTACTAGTCCCATTCCGAGTTTGTATGCCGAGAGTGGCGAACCATCTCTTTACCTCCGGCGGCAACTCCTCATGCTACGACACTTTTGCCACGTGCAAACTTTACCGGACAATCTGGTGCACAACGCGGTTTTCATCCTTCCTCTTCTTCCATCCGTTTCTACAACAACAGACTGAGAGCAACCAAACCTTTTGGATATCGCTCCAAATAAATTTTGAAAACCTTAAATATACGCACACCTAATGTTTTACATCAAGGTTTTAGTAAGACTCCTTGGGTTTTGCACAAGCCAAATATTACTTTCGATCTTTTGACAAGAAGAACACTGCAGCTCCGATGTTGAGGGTATACTTTCACCTAATCCTCGACAAACACCGGGTCCGTATCCCTATGTTTTCCGACGGGTCGAAACAAGCTGATGGTGTCGGCTGCTCCCTGGTTTTTCCTCGTGAGACCTGTGGCTACCGTCTAGGCGACTTGTACAGTGTTTACACTGCTGAGTGCTACGCCATATTGAGAGCATTGCGATCAACAAAGTGCTCCGGCGGATCACATTTCCTGATTTGTTCTGATTCGCTGAGTGTCCTTCAAGCAATCCAGAATATATATCCAGCTGATAAGCTGATCCAGGATGTACTTTTCTCACTCCAAAGTGATGTAAAGAACATGTTTTGCTGGGTTCCCCGACACGTGGGTATAAGAGGAAATGAAGCAGACGATTCCGCCTCAAGAATCGCGTGGATTTCTCCACGATTCCAAAACGAGATCTCCTAAATTCCGTCAAGATAAGGATTCTGAGTGAATGGAACAATGAGTGGTTAGCTGTTGAAAGGAATAAGCTTCGACTTATCAAATCCTCTGTTAAGTCATGGAGCAGTTCTTGTAGGCCAGCCCGGCGCGACGAGGTCTTGCTGACCCGCCTGCGCATAGGACATTGTCCTCTCACTCATAGGTATCTCTTACTACTTGATGATGAACCCGTTTGTGAGGAGTGTAGCTGTTCTCTGACAGTGCGTCACCTACTAACTGATTGNTGGTTAATGTTAATAAACTATTGAATTTTATGAGTAGATCGGGGCTCCTCCCACAAGTTCTCGGGAGGGTTTAAAATTTGCATTCCCTTTTCATCTTTACTGTGTTCCTTTCTTTAAATTTTCGTTTCTGTAATTAGAAAATATAATATTTTGTTTTTTTTCTTCTATTTCTTTGATATAATTTTTTATATCTTTGTATATAGGTATTTGTTCAATTTAGGAGGGATTTTTAGTGGGTATGGTCGAGATATTCGGCGAGTCCCACACACGGGGAGGAGTCATTACGGCTCTTCTCTATGGTGCGAAACTGCATTTTTCCCCACCTGCATGGGCTCTAATGACGTTGTTGATGAGCCCTTAAAGCCCCACAAAAAAAGGACAAGCAGAAATTAAATAAATAAACTTTACTGTCACAAGAGCAGTTGCAAACTACGTATTGCTGTGTGAGATAATGAAGTAAGTTACTCTCCAGAAGCAAGCAAGGGACCATCCCATCAATTCCAATCAAGGACCAAAGGGGTGTAGCGGATTTAATATTTAAAAAAGAAATTATTTAATAAATACGAACTGTTGTCCATTTATTATTCCAAAATGAATTGTAGATATTATGTACAGTAAAAATTTGAAATTAATAATAACAAAAGTATTAATGACATTCTCACCAATGGAAAATCCACCACTATCCAAAGGAAAACCGGAGAGAAACCTTTGGATAGCTGGGTCGGGATGGGGGTCAATCCATGTGAAATGGATCAACAAAAATAAATTGGCCTCATGATTTATTTATTTTTATATCTTCACCCTTAGTTCACCTGTATTTTAAGAGTTGAAAAACTGTATTTATTTATTTTTTAGTGAACCCGTTTATTTTGGGAGGTCACTTTGTATGATTTCGTACTTTTCAGCGGATTGCAGTAAATTCTGTAGCTCTTTTGTTTTTCAAAATGTTGCAATAAAACAAAAATTAAATGATATACATGAATAATACTGGAAACTGTGTCTAGTACATTATATCTTAAAAATGATATTAAATTTTAATGTTATAAAATCAAAAATTAACATGAGGTCAAGTATTTTGTTGAATTTTTCAATATTCACATTCAACATTTTCAGGAAATGATGTCCGTAAATGGTGTTACCTCGCAATGACGTTTTGCAGCTGTGAGTCTCATCTCTTATTTTTTATGAATGATAAAAAGTTGCAATTTTTGAAATCACTTGTTGAATTTAAAATATCTCAAAAGGTATACGTTTTTGAAATCCCAAACTTTACTTCATTAAAGTAATAATAAGTCATTAAAATTTGATCACTGATACCTGGTTAGTTAAAGGGCTATAATTTTTTGAAATGAGGTAAATGCAGCAGTACTTAAATTAACGTATGCATCAACTTAATTGTATTGAATTGTTTATTTGAACTATTCATTTAACGAACTAATGTGTCTTAAATGTGTTTTTGAAATATTTATTTAGAAAAATTTTAATAATAAAAGTGAAAAAATATGCTAATTCTATATGATGAAATTTCGGGAATCCGTTAAATGTCCCATACGAATCGTTCATTACATGCGTTCCAAAGATTTAGCATGACATATCAAGAAGGGTCAATCCGACGGAACAGATAAGTTGAAATTAGAATTCTGTACCCCACATTTCACAAACAACATGTGCGTAACCAAAATATGCAAATATTTTTGTACGCTTTGAATAAGTAAAAAACGTCAAAACTGGCCAAATTTCAAATTTTTAAAAATGTTGTTTGTTTAGTGACGGTTTGGGATTTTTATAACATGTCCCTTTTGAGATATTTTACATTCAGCTTAGGCGATTTTTCAAAAATAGCAACTTTTGATTATTCATATAAAATATAATAAGACTTACAGCTTTAAAAATTCGTTGGAAGTTAAAAGGAAGTTATGAAATGGCATTATTCACTGAAAATGTTGAATGTGAGTATTGAAATTTACAACAAAATATTTGATCTAAAAAATGTTAGTTTTTGATTTGATAACATTGAAAGTTCATGTAGTTTTTAAGCTATTTATATGAATTAAACAACATAATGTACTCGACAAATATCTAATGCTATTTAATTTATAAATACAAGTATATAAAACACACTTTCATTTAGTTTTTGTTATAAATAAATAAATAAATTTATTGTCAAAAAACAGTACAAACTCTGTATGACCACGTGGAGGGAAAAAAAATCGAACTATAGATTATTCTGAGTATAGTGCTTAAAAATCAAAAGAATTGAAATAACACTAAATTCACGATTTATTGTTAATAGACCCGCCCCTAGACAACGCCTAGAGAACCTGTATGATAAATCCGCCTCTACCCGAAGGAAAACCGGAGAAAAACCCGGGCCAGGATGGGGCTACAGAATTTATGTACACAAACGTGCCAATGTTGAGTACACATAAAACTAAATTAATATGAGCCATAAGACAACACAATCATGCAAGAAAATAGTTTTTGAAATTGTTATAAGTTGTTTAAAAAGTACTACAGCAATGGCGTGATAAAGCACAAGACGAATTTAACTTTTGTTAAAATCAATAAATTCTTTTACAGTGTAGAAGCACTGGTGCAGGAGGTAGTTTTTAACCGCGGATTTGAAGATATTCAATTTCATAATATCTTTTATATTCTTGGGCAGGGAATTATATAGAACGATTCCCGAATGGTATGGTCCCTTTTGGCAAAGAGTGGTTGACACTCTAGGGCGATGAATATTACTACTATTGCGTGTATAGTGTTCGTGAACGAGACTGTTTCGTATAAAGCAAGGGTGGCACTTCAGTAATTCGGTCTTAACAAACACGACCGTTTCATAAATATAAATGCAGGGAAGTGTTAAGATATTTAATTCCTTGAATAAAGGTTTACAAGAGTTTCGGGGGTGAGATTTACAAATTATCCGAACTATCCTCTTCTGAATTCTGAAAGTTTGAATACTCTGACCGGAATTACCCCAGAAGGTAATGCCGTAACGTAAATGGGAGTAAACGTTTGCAAAATATACGCAACGGGAAATACGTGGACTAACTGCGTTAACTAAGATTCGGAATGCGTAACACAATTTGCTTAATTGGGAATTAAGATTGTCAATGTGACAATTCCATTTGAGGTTGTCTTGAATATGGAGACCTAAGAATTTTGTATTTGTAACAGTTTTTAATTGTGTTCCGTTTAAAGAAAGAGAAACCTGGGGTAAAGATTTTGTGATACTATTGTGAAATGACATAGACACTGTTTTGTCAGTGTTTACAATGAGACGATTTGCATGGAACCAAGTCGAAAGGTTAGACAAAACTTTTTGAGCATTGGCGTGTTTACATAGTAAATTAGTGTCATCAGCAAAAAGAACCATTTTGCAAATTTGCATTTTGATACATTGTGTCATTAAAAAAATGAAAGTGTTGGAAGGAGGCAAGGGACTATCCCATCAATTCCTCTCAAGGGTCCAAGGGCAGATGTGGATTTAATATATTAAAATTATTTAACAGATATGAACTTTTATTCATTTGTTTAAAAAATCATAGGCATTTAATGCAGTAAAAATTCAAAATAAATAATTAAGTCAAACTATCCCTGAGAAGACTCCGAAAGTGTCGAAGGGATTCGCGGAGGGTAGAGCTCCACAATTACTTGACCTCGGCAGTAGGAGGAGATGGGGTCAGCATCTCACCAGTTTGAACCCAGGATAGACCTTGGTACTCATTTTCTAGCAGACTGAGTAGACCTGGGAGTCAGTCTGGATGTTGAGGTGTGATGAGAAATCCCCACCTCACCGTGAATCGAATCCCGGTCATTCAGCCAGCAACTCAGCGCTCTACCCGCTGAGCCACGCTGACTCCGGATAAATAATTACAAGAGTATTAATGACATTTCCGCCTATGTATATATCTGTGAAGAAAAAATGGAAGAAAACCTGGGCCAGAAATGGATATCTATTATAGTAATTTATTTATTAACTTATTTTTGTATAATGATTGATTGATGTAATGTTAACAATGTTTTAGTAAAATTATTTTTCTGAAAGCATTTAAAAAAACAGATTTAAATACTATAGAAATGTTTTTATACATTTATATACTACATATCCCCCGGATTGCTTCCCAACCATTTCTCAGTCTCCGGTTTCTTTAAGCCAATCACTCGTTTGGCTGAAGTTATTCGAGAACTAAACACTTACACTAAAAAAATCACAGAGCGGGACAGTAATCATCATAGGTGGGCAGAACGATATTAACTGGGGTGGTCATTTCAACGCTTCTGAACATGTACAAAAACTAAAAACGGTCTCTCAGCAAACAAATATAGTACTCTCTAGCCTGCCCTAATGTTTCAACGTTCCACAAATAAACCACGAAATTAACCTGGCAAACATCTCCCTAAAACATCACCTGGCAGACACAAAAACCAAATTTTTTGATTTGCAACAACACCTGACTGCCAAGGACTTTACCCAGCACGGTTTACACCTGAGACCGTCTGGGATACAGCACTTCGGTTCTCTCCTAGCTTCACATCTGACCTCACATCCTCCACTTGCCCCATTACCCACTCCCTCACCTCCTCCTGCACCTACCTCATCCCCTCCTCCTACCTCATCTCCCCCTTCTGCTCCTACCTCATCACCATCTCCTCTTCCTATCTCCACACCCATTTCTTCTCCTGTCCCCGTTCTTTCACCTACTGCTTCATCTCCCACGTCCTCGTCTATTCCACCTGCCGCCCCCATACACAGTTACAACTTGCGCTCAGGAGTACGATGTGGTACTCGAAGGTGACAATCGCGGTCAGGTGCAGTATGCGGGCTTGATCCGGAACTAGAAGCTCTACCAATTTTAAATTCCTCTCCACAATCTAACGTCGATTTCATTTCTCGTGAGTCACAAACTCTTTGCGAAAATAAAATAATTATCTTTCATCATTAAGTCCAATCCCTTCCAAACAAATTGACAGACATTGAAATTCTGGTACACGAAAGTCGATTCGGTTTGCTATGCCTCACAGAGCATTGACTTTCAACTAACAACATCAACGATACTGCTACTTCTAATTATTATTTAGCAAGTTCCTACTGTCGGCAAAATTTTAAAGGTAAAAATACCCACGGAGGTACGTGTATCTACGTTCGTAATGATATTTTATCTTCTCCACTGACAGGCTACGAGAACTTCTGCGTAGATAGTGTGTTCGAATTTTCTGCAGTTAATCTGACCGACACCGGTATTGTTGTTTTGTGTATTTATAGACCTCCTCAATCAGATCTTGACATATTTTTTNTTGTTTTAAAACATATCACACATAAATCTACTGAATCTATTGTTATATGTGGTGATTTCAATATCGATTTCCTGAGTACATCCAACTCTGCACATTCATCAATTAATCGATTCAAGAATTTTATCGACACATTCAACCTTATTACCATGATAAACGACTCCACTCACTTCTCATGTTCATCTCAAACACCGCTAGATCAGATTATCGTCAACAATGGAATCTCGTATCTCTATGAAGTGTTTATCGCCGGATACAGAGATCGCCTTGCTCAAGCATTGACTATGAAAAATAAACTAAAACCACTTAAAATTTTTTACAAGTTTTCAAGAGAGTTAAATGACACAAATGAATCCATATTTATAAATTATTTGCTTGAAGAAAGATGGAAAGATGTTTACAATTGCCAAAATGTAAATTCAATGTATTTATCTCAATATTCCTAAAACATTACACCTCTAGCTTTCCCATAAGACGCAAGTTAATTAACACAAAGAAATACAATAGATGGATCACTCAAGGGATAAGGATTTCTTCGAACAACAAACGCCGTTTATATTATCTTTCAAAACTCTATAACCAATCACCCGAATTCCATGATTATTTTCGTAAATATAAGACTATTCATCAAAAAGTAGTCTATGCCGCTAAAGTTATGGAAAACGACAGGCATATACTACAATCGAACAATCGGATGAAAGCCATGTGGAATATTGTTAACAATTACACGTCAACTTCTGAAAACCGCGAAGAAAAAGTTTCTTTACAAAACGATGGCAAAATCGTAACTAATCCCCAGGACATCGTAAATTTGTTTAATTCTTACTTTTCAGAAGTAGGTTAAATAACGTACTTAATATCTGCATTTCAATGTCCTCCAATTATATTCACCCACGTACCCAATTCTATGTTCACTTCCGAAACTAACGCCAGTGAAGTCATGAGAATCATTAGCTCATTAAAAAACAAATTTTCAACAGGCATAAATGATATACCCGAGTTTATTGTTAAATTTTCGACCCACGTCATATTAAATCCACTCATAAATATTTTTAAAAGTTCTTTATCGGAAGGGGTGTTTCCTAACATTTAAGAGAGCTAAAGTGAAACCTTTACACAAGAAAGGAAACACACTTCATGTTCGAAATAATCGACCAATATCTTTCTACTACCCACTTTCTCAAAAATCCTTGAAAAATTGTTCTATAAGCGTCTTGTAGATTTTTTATCAAAAAATAACATTCTCTCTGACGATCAACACGGTTTTAGGAAATCCTTTTCCACTACAAGCGCCATATTTTCCTTCTTAAACGATGTTACCACATCTCTAGACCGTGGAGAAAATCCTCAGGGTGTTTTTCTTGACTTATCCAAAGCATTCGATGTCATCGATCACGGAATTCTCCTTTCCAAATTGCATTCTTTAGGCATTCGTGGACTTCCACATCAATGGCTAACTTCTTATTTAAAAGATAGATATCAACAGGTAGAAATATCCTATACTAAAAATAAAATACTTGAGCGTTGTCTTTCAGAAACAAAGCCACTTACTTGCGGAGTACCCCAAGGATCAATTCTCGGCCCTATACTCTTTTTATTGTATGTGAACGACATATCATCCACATCAGTTTGCAAAATGGTTCTTTTTGCTGATGACACTAATTTACTATGTAAACACGCCAATGCTCAAAATGTTTTGTCTGACCTTTCGACTTGGTTCCATGCAAGTCGTCTCATTGTGAACACTGACAAAACAGTGTCTATGTCATTTCACAATAGTATCACAAAATCTTTACCCCAGGTTTCTCTCTCTTTAAACTGATCACAATTAAAAACTGTTACAAATACAAAATTCTTAGGTCTCTATATTCAAGACAACCTCAAATGGAATTGTCAAGTTGACAATCTTAATTCCCAATTAAGCAAATTGTGTTACGCATTNGACAATCTTAATTCCCAATTAAGCGAATTGTGTTACGCATACCGAATCTTAGTTAACATAGACCACTTAGTTCCCATTGCATATATTTTGCAAACGTTTACTCCCATTTACATTACGGCATTATCTTCTGGGGCAATTCCGGTCAGAGCATTCAAACTTTCAGAATTCAGAAGAGGATAGTTCGGATAATTTGTAAATCTCACTCCCCAACTCTTGTAAACCTTTATTTAAGGAATTAAATATCTTAACACTTCTCTGCATTTATATTTATGAAACGGTCGTGTTTGTTAAGATTGAATAACTGAAGTGCCATCCTTGCTTCATACGAAACAGTCTTGTTCACGAACACAATACTCGCAGTAGTAATAATATTCATCATCCTAGAGTGTCAGCCACTCTTTGCCAAAAAGGACCATATCATTCGGGTATCATTCTATATAATACCCCTCCCTAAAAATATAAAAGATATTATGAAATTGAATCTCTTCAAATCCACAGTTAAAAGCTACCTCCTGTACCAGTGCTTCTACAATGTAAAAGAATTTATTGATTTTATCACAATATTGCTGTAGTACTTTTAAAATAACTTATAAGAATTTCAAAAACTATGTTCTTGTATGATTTTGTTGTGTCTTATGATTCATATTAATTTAGTTTTTTGTGTTCTTTACTTTGGCATGGTTGTGTAGCCCCAGTTTTCTCCAGTTTTTCTTCAGGTAGAGGTGAATTTTTTATTCAGGTTCTGTAGTCTTTTGTCTAGATGCGCATTTATTGAAACAATAAATTGTGAATTTAGTGTTATTTCAATTCTCATGATTTGTAAACACTATACTCAGAATAATCTGTAGTTTGATAATAATTCGTACATGTAAAGTAACTTTTTTGCGTTAAATTACAAATATGTTGATATTCTCTTAGTATTATAACTTGTAGCTAACTTTTTGTCTTATCTAGAAATTTTTGCTTATCTTTTTGAATCCGCCTCTGCCTTAGTACCCTTGATCAGAATTGATGGGATGGTTCCTTGCTTTGTTCCGGAGAGTAAATTAGTTTATTGTCCTCCATGTGGTCATACGCTGTTTGTACTGTTATTTTGACAATAAATTTATTTTTTATAAAGTTATTTATTTACGAGTATTTAGACTTCTTGATTGAGGGGAGGGGTGCAAGAGTTTGAAGAAGGGGGAACACTGGTGGAGGAACCCCAAAGACAAAATTTTCCCCAATAGTCTTGTATAAAGAAACTGTTTCATAAATTGATCACTCTTTCTTTACAGTTTGAAGGTTATTTTTATCTTTAATCTATAATCTTTTTCTTTAATCTAGTTTTTTTTCTGCAAAATAAATTTATCAATCTTTTTACCGATAAAAGATTATCTTTTACCTTTAATCTCCAATCTTTCTTTAGACTTTCTTTTGCAAAATAAAATTTATCAAAACAGTACCTTTATCCTGAGTGCTGAGAGATTTTGGAGGGCATGGGGCAAGTTTTTTGTAGTTGGGGATCTTTTCACCACAGTTCTCCCTTCTTGAAACACTCAATCAGTAGGTCTAAATACTTGTAGTATATAAATATTTAACATTATTTTTATACTTTGTTAAATACGTCTATGTAATAAGTAATATTCTTAGTAGTTTGTAAATCAATATACTTCATGAATAAATTAACAAGATAATATATACATGCAGTACAGTGTTTACATCCCACAACCAAATCTAAACTTTTTCCAGTTACTTTGTTCAATAACTACTGACAATAATTTGCAACAATAATTTTTCGACTATAAATACCAATCAATGATTTATCCTTGTGGAGCCCTTCATGTAAGCTAAATTTAATATGACAATATATTTTTCCAGTGACTACTTTTCAACTTTTATTGATTTGGTATTACAAATGTTATTAATCTATTCCCCCTAACTGTACCTCCCTCTCCCTTTGACTGAACTGTCTTGGCAACATCTTTATTCAACCAATGGATATTTATGAGATGTGTGGTATAATTTTATTCCCAGAGGAGAAGAATGTGACCTCTTTTCAACAAAATCTGATGAGAACTATCACTTATTTTCATGATTTTAAACTTTTCATGCTGTAAGTAAGGTTCTAATAAAGTTTTTTGATACAGAGACCATATACTTTTTCTACTTATTTAAAAAGTTTTAATATAGTATCAAAATATCCAGAAATACATCATATTCTTTTAACTTTGTAGCAATCATGTCTTTAAATATCAGATACCAAAAATATTATAAACTCTTCCATTCCATTGCTGCATTATATTGTTATGATTCATTGTTTAACTTTATTATCCAACTATAAAATAAATTGATAAATTTGTATTCATCCTGAGAGTATTTTTTCAGTTTAATGTTATTTCTCATCAATAGTGTCTTGTTTGAGAATTATTTTTTCCTCTTCCACTTTCACATTATTTTTCTCTTGGTTCCATTCCTTCATCTTGTGGTCTTTAGGCAAAGAATAAGGATTGTTCCAAGATTGGATTTTAGATGTTGCGAGAAATAAGTAAAGTATTCCAGGAATAATCATCATAAAAGCAGATATGATGAAAACCATTTGCCATTGAGTAGTTGTTTGCTACAATCATAGAGATTTAGTTAGAATTTTCCCTTGTATGGATGAGTCTAAGTTCTCTTTATTTTTAATTATTTCCAATGCTTTCCATCATTTTTTGGGTATATGTCTGAATTGAGCCAGAATGTATCTTTCATTTTCTAAAAAAATAGGATAACATTATCTAAAAATTGGGATAACACTCTTAAGACCCTTGTATTTTGTTACCCTCAAAACATTTTCTACAGTTCATGTTATAGTAAAGCAAATTTTTCATTAAATATTGTGGGACACAACTTTTTGTCATAAATCTATGCTGTCAGAATTAATATTTGACATGTCACGTTCTGTGAGAGAAAATAAAAAATTGTATTTGGAATTACCCCAACGTACGTTACATTATGATAACATTTTATTATAATACTAGGTATTTAAAATATTTTTTAATATTTTTCCCAGCTTGAAATAAAATAAAATTGTTGATAAGAATCAAAATATCACATTACAAATGAATACACATCCTGGTCCGGGATTTCCTCCGGTTTACCTCTGGGTAGTGGCGAATTTTCCTTGGGCGGCAATGTCATTAATACTTTTGTTTTATTAATCTTGAACTTTTACTGCACTATTATCTACAATTTATTTTGAATAATAAATGGATAACAGAAGGTATTTATTACATAATTTCTTTTGTAAATATCCACCACTGCCCAGATCAGAACTTGATCAGAATTGATGGGATGGTCCCTTGCTTGTCTACGGAGAGTAACTTAGTTTATTGCCCCCGCATGGTCATATACAGCTTGCTACTGCTTTTTTGACAATAAAGTTTATTTAATAAATATGACCTATTAGATTTATGGGCAACATTTTCCAAATCGCATTCCATGCTGGCTCAATGGATCAAAAATGTATAGAAAATGACTCGTGGGCTAAGACAAGTTGGACAGCAATGCTCTTAAATATAATGTTGATCCATGACTTACATTTTGATAGGTCAGATGACCCACAATAATTGGTGAGATAAAGCCTGGCACAACTGTGATCATGTTACTTATTCCCAAAAGGATACCTGTGGGAATGTAAAATTTTGAGATTATTTTTTCTCAAATGTACTTTCAAATTTTTAATAATTATTTTTTAACTCACTGGCAAAGTTTGGACCAATGTCTACAAAGCAAGCCAATGGGCCAGTTGATACTGCCCCACTTGCACCAACTGCCAATATCTGACATATAACAGCTGCTGTAGTATTACATCCAGAAAATGCCACCCCAAGGATAAAAAGTCCATGAACTATTGTACCTATACAAAATATTTATCTCACATTCATTATACTTAATAAAGAAAGATAATTTGTTTGAAGTCAGAAGAGTTTGGGAAAGAGAAGTAGCAATGGAAGAATAACTTACATGCTGTTGTGGCAAGTTTGCGTACCCATGTTCTGGATATTAAATTTTGTTTCAGTGAGTAATCTCCAATAAAAGAAAATAAAAGGGCAAATACCACTCTACATAAATGAGGGATTCCAGATATTATTCCAGTCTGGAAATGTAGGGAATCAAATTTGCAATCTTTAAGATGTTATTAATTTCTTGAATTGTATTCACATGTACAAGGTAACACACTTATATTATTTGACCTTTCCAATGACATTTATTATGATGTTTCTTTCTAAAATCTAATAGAAAATTTATATATTTATTGTCCAATTCAAAAATTTTTGTTTGTATTTTATATTAATATGGTATTGAATTTTTGTTTCACATCAATAATTTGGATTTTGGGGTAGATATAAAATATAATTGTAACTATAATAATGCATTAATTTTCTATAATATTGTGTTTTCTGTTGTAAAATATTTCATCAAGCAATAAAAATTAGCAATTAATATCCTTAGTTTTTACATTTTCTTTTTACCATTTGAACACTCATCCCATGAATGTTCTTTAAATAAGTTGGAGCTTGAGTAAGGAGAGTAAATAAACCCCAAATATTTCCCCATTGAACCAATATATTCATCCAAACAGCTTGAGATAGAAGTATTTCTCTCCATGGCGTTTTTAGCTGTTCAAAACAGAAATATATATTAGGAAATCTCTCTCCCATGCCATTTACTTTGATACTTCAGAATATTTTAACAAATTAATTCCATTAATTATTTTTCTCATAAATGTGTATGTTTAAAAAATATCAATAAGAAGACTAACCTGATTTTCTGTTACATTATCTCCAATGCAAGCTTCAATATATGTTTTTTCTTCTTCTGATATATACGGGTGAGTGGCTGGTGTGTCATATACAAGAAACCACCATGCTAAGAACCAAATTGTTCCTATAATTCCTGTGGCATAAAATACAGATGGCCAGCCAAAGCAGTTTATTAAATACCCACACATTGGAAAAGTCAGAGCAGCACCTACTGAACTGCCTAGCTGACACAAAAATAATTGTAGAATTCAATTCATGTGATGAACGTTTTGTAAATTTGAAAATTAGTAGTTCATCATCATGTATATTCACCAAGATAAGCTGAAACAAATCTGCTACGCTCATTTGGTGGAATCCACTTAGCTGCCATATTGTGCATTGATGGCCATGACAAACCCTTCAAAGTATTGAAGATTGTATCAAAATATTGGAAATAGTATATATTAGAAGCAATAAATAAGTGAAATGTTAATACAGAAAAAAGGTAAAAACACATTATTCTTATTATAATTTTTTTTCTCTAATTATGTATGGATTATTTGTATTTTATTTATGCTCTCCATACTTACTGTTATTATTCCTTGAACTATTCGAAGAACAACAATTGCCTGATAGCCAAAATTGGCACAAATTGGAATAAGAACAGCCAGTGAACAAGCAATAAAATTGCTTAAGCCAAAAATGAATTTTGTACCATACTTTTTAGCTAGAATCCCTCCTGGAACTTGAAGAACCCAGTGCAACCAAAAAAATCCTCCTAAAATATGAGCTTGTTGTGTTTCATCCCAAGAATACCTAAACTTCACGTAAAAATTAGGAGAAAATAAAATTAGAGGTGAGAATTTTTTTTGTAAAGATGTTACACGATTCAATCAAGATTTATTGTAACATTAACACTGAACAGTGGTATAGTGTTGCCCATCATTTGGATACTGACTTCTTCTTTCTCTGGTTGTCCTATTGTTGTTACATTCAAAAATTGTATTTCTTGCGGTTTAAATTTGAAACATTCTCTTTGAAATGTTATATTTTTATGTCTCCTTTTTACCATGGATACTATAGCAATATTTAAATTCACCCTGATCATATAATTTACAGCAAAACCAAAAAACACCAAGAGCCATAACACATTTCGTTTAGAGAGCCAATCTGAAACAAAAAGAAAATATTTTCTTCTAAGTAATTGAAAGATTAAGTATTATACTATAAGTTAACATATTGTTTCTTGATATTTTCATGATAATATTAAGAGGTTTTCAGAGAAGTTAATTGATTTTTCTGTTACTTGCAACTTTGTTTATATTGTGAAGTCCTTATATGTAATGTGTTATAATATATGAGAATTTCCACAAAGTGTTTTATTCCTTACCTTCTATGGCCATTTTTCGTGTTGGTATCTTAAGAAACTCATATGAACTGCTGGAAATGTTACAGAAGTTTGTTCATGGATGCTGTTATCTTGGAGACAGTAAATCATAGTAGCTTTGTTTTTGTTAACATATCTCAATGAATCCTCATTCATCCTTAAATGAACTATAGTTAGTACTGTCCTTGTCATCCCTAACAATTCTCCCTAACTGTGTATTAATGAATTCTTTTCAATATTTGTTTAATCAATTAAATTTATCAAAATCCTATAATAATTTGTTGTGGGATTTAAAGAGGGATGAGAAAACAAATGCTCATTCTGACATTATATAGCATAACACTATTATTTCAATTTCTCTTAATGTCTACCAAACAGTGATTAATTGGTAAAATTCATTCCATGCCATAAATTAGGTGAATTTTTCTTCCATTCGTTGTACCATTACATTCCATGCAATAATGTTTGCTCCCTGTTGAAAATGAAGGATACAAGTTCTGAAAAGAAAGGGTATGCAGGGGCAGGGGTTCTCATCTCCCTCCTAAACCCTATGATGCAGACCCCCCTGCCAAATTTGTGAGACCATCTCGCCCCCTCAAAAAAAAAATATATATATATCACGCCCTCTTCCCTTTGAGACACTTCTAAATCACATTCCAAAAGTTTATATATATTTTAGAACTTTATCCCGTTTTTTTATATCTTAACTCATATTAAAACCAGTGCGAAAAACCAATACACATGCTTTATCATACACTTTTAAGACCTTTATCTATACAATATGGAAAGCTACTTTACAAAGAAAAAAGCAATCATTTTCATTCATTCTATATTGATGTTGACAACCGCAGTTTAATCTCCTCTGTGTAAAATAAGGGGAAAGGGATTGCTTTAAAATGGTAATCTGCTACCATTCTTCTTTACAGAATCTAAAATTAAACAAATTTTTTGTCTTTTACATGCACAGTAAAAAAATGTTTGCATTAAGAATGATCCAGTAGGTGAATCATTCCAACTGCAAAGAGCAAGGATGTTTGTGTGAGTGATAGGTGATGTGCCAGGAAGCATCTCTGAGTCAGGACGCCTCAGAACGAAGAAGTGGTGACAGGGAGATAAGCCAGCCGCCTTGTGATATTTTACAGGCTATAGTTTTCTAAAGCTGATACCTCCCTCATCTTGGTACATCTGCACTTAAATAATTTTGAAGTCTCTTGATATAGTGAATAAATGAGATCCACGCAGAAAATATATGAAGTAATGATTCGGCTAGAGATATAATTTTCTAATACCAATACACTTAAAAAAATTGATCCGTTTTTGATAATATTTTCCAAATTATATTTTAATACAAGGGTACTTCATATGAAGATCAAAGAAAAAAATATTACAGAGCATGTGCATCAACAACAAACATATGCTACGCAAAACACGAAATATGAATGCAATTTTCTCATCCATTTAGCCAGCATCTGTGCACACAGATAGACAGACGGAAGTCGCATTAAAAAGACTTCCGATATGAGGGACACTAATAAAAATATTTCCGCCAAAATCTCCCAATTTTTCTCGGTTGCAATATTGTCTCTATACCAAGTATATGAAAAAGTAAAAAGAATGTTATCACCTATATCCATTTTATTGATAAAGGATAAATTGAAATGAGATGAAAATACATAATTTGGTTTGAAACTATATTTCAGCTGCTAAAATTAGGAACGTAGCAGAATAGTTATCCAGTAGGTTATCATTGAATTTTTTAAATTTCAAAGAACTATAATCAGATTCCATATATATTCAGATTCACATGCGCTTAACTCAGAATTTCAAGGTTTCTTTACGTTTCATCGGATTATTTCACTAGATAAGCACCTCAGATACAAGTCCCATACTCCACATAAAAGATAAGGCAATTTGCAGATTTGTTACTAGCAATTTTCAGAAGCATAGACTAGGAAAGTACCCCAGAAAGTTTTTGCAAAATTTGTAACGAGTATAGGTTTGCGTGACTGCAAATGTTCGTGAACTAAATTTGCATTAAAGAAGACCGCACGCAGTAAAGCTTGGTGCTTTCTCGGACCACGTTTCACAACATCCATTACCGTTTCACTTCGCTGTAGTTATTTTGATTATTACATTATTCTAAAAAAGTTTTTTTTTTTTGCAAAGTTCCATCCACTCGTAATATTTAACAATTCTATTGAACTATCATTCCAATCTAGACCTTCTTGTACAGAGTTTGTTTCTTACGAAAAATCTTTTGTCAACACAGTAAAAATTGTAATTAATTAATTGATTAAAATTGTAATTAATTAATTGATTAAAATTGTAATTAATTAATTGATTAGCTTAACACAAATCGGGTAAGGCACTGCAACGCAGATTCCTGAACAGCAAACCATGGGAAAAATAGACGTACAAAATTGAACTCCGACCTCGATCACGCGCAGTAAACTCAAACACTGCAGGCAAAGCAATGGATCTTCAGTACAAAGAACAATGGAACGCTGTTTTCTAGATCGGTCGTCTGTTGTACAATCATTGCCAGATAGAGAAGCTGGTATCTCTTGTCACTTCTTGGTTCACGAGAATGTGATGAGTCTTCCGTTCTTTTGGTAGACATGAGGAGACCCCTCAATTCTTGTCCCACGCTCGCACCTGCTTATTCAGCGGTCTCGATAGATCTCTGCACGGCGCAACTTTATCACGACTTATCATATGTTTCGAAAATGAATTGAAATTATTTAATATGTTCAAATGTTCGTGAAGTTTTAAAATTATTACGACATTATGATTTTTATCTTAATATATGCATTTTTTATGGTATGGGAAGGTGACACTACTGTCGTGGACAAGCTTTAGCGTTCCCGTATTTTCCGCATACCATTCCCCCTTTTCTTTCTATAGTGAATTTGCAATGTTTTATTTGATTGAATAATTTATAATTATTACTTCGAATATTTGTATAAAAGGAAGCTAACAACAAGCAGGATGTGTAAGTGTGGAGAAGAAGAAGAAACTATAAATTACATATTACACAGTTGTAAATTGTAGGAGAAGAAAGGGCACATTGGATGAAAGAATTGAAGCGACAGGAAATTTATAGTGACAAGGATTGGACGAAATATATTGTTACGGAGAAGGCGTATTATGAATTTGAAGAGTATGCAAACAAAATAATGAGCATAAAGAAAGAATATATCTAGATAATAGGAAGTTCTCCATCTCCTCGCGGTAGGGATGAGGAACATATATACCTCAATAGTATATACAGCAAAGTGGGAACAGCCAAGACTGGTAAAGCAGATATGACAACCGGGAACAAGGGAGACGAGACAGAAGGAGGAAGAACATAAAGAAATAAGATGGAAATGAAGAGAGGTATAAGATAGAAATAGAGAAAGAGAAATAACACCTAGAAACAAAAGGAGATAAAGGAATCCCAGGTAGTGGCCGGATGGTAGAGAAACCGGGTTCACAAGAAGAAATAAAATGAAAAAAATTACTTCGAAGTGGTGTTCACTTCAGAGCTCTAAAGGTGTTCTAGTTGGTTGCAATTTCTAATCCCACGTTGCTTCCCACTCTCTACAGGATTAGATGCAGTTTTCTAAATTGTGGGCTGTGCCAAAAGAAGCGACCTCTTGTATTTCCCATTCTCTTGGTTTACCTGTGATGGAATCTAAATGCTTATTTAAATTTACAGATAGCGGATCACGAAAACCTACAATGATAGGGATAATTTTTTTAAAAAACCCCACATCCTACTTATTTCAATTGCTAATTCTTTATATTTCAGTAATTATTACTATTATTATTATTGTCATTATTATTATTTGTTGTATATCATTTTACTTCCTCGGTTAAATGGAAAAAACATGGATTTAAAAATTCGGGTTTTAAAGGTTCTTCAATACATTCTCAGAAGACATACAGATATATGATATTTTTAAGTCATACAGGAGATAAATTTGCATTTCAAAAATTCCCATATATTCATTACTAACTTCAAAGTCTTAATAAAAAACAATTAAACGTTAGTTTAACTTTGAGTCCTTTTGTGTTGACGCATGGCGCGTAGTAGTTTTGTCGCCACAGGTCTCACTTTTGGAACCAGTATTTAAGGAGAAGGGATGAAGAGAATGTATCATTTATGTAGGCTATATAGTATTATTATTGGGTTGTATATTGCGATGATGTTTTTTTAAAGAGATGATGGCATTGTGCCAATTGCCTATTCGGTTCCAACAAGTATGTGTGCATGGCATTATCTAATAAAATGACAGGATAAGATAGAAGAATTACTGATTTTCGGTATAATTTTTGAAAGGAGAATATGTCAGTAGAACTGGCTGAAATGAGAGAGATGGAGGTAATAAAAGTAAAAATAAATTGCCAGTTTTGTAAATGTACTAAACCGTCACGGAATTGCTTGAAAATTATTTGGAAGAATATACGCAGTATGATACCACATTACGTACAGATACCAACGCACGTTCGAAGTCATGGGATGGGTAAATAAATGAAAAGGGGAAAGTTTTGTCAATAGAGAATCAGTTTTGGGGAAATATATTCAAGAATGGCACCTATAAGTGAAATTTTGCACCTCCAATTTTGTTTCCTAGAGGCTATTCAAATTGGAGGTGACTAAAGGGTTAATATACTAGCTCACCACAAGGTCACACTGGGTTCAACTCCTGGCGGAGTCAGAAAAATTAAGAGCTTTTTACATTAATTTCCCAGTTTATTTACCTGTGACCACTGAAAAAAGAATCGTCCTTCTTCTATCCTCCCAAAAATACTTCTTCTACTCCTAGTATCACTAACTCTTACTATTTTACTAACTACAATAACTCACACCAGGTAGGCAAGTTGTTTGTAAACGCAGCTAAGCGGCTCACCTACTAACAATAACCTTATCACCCACCTATCGTCGGTATAATTTAGATAAGCTTCAATAGCGCGGCACATTTCTCATTTACAAATACTACATACAAATAAATAAGTAAATAAATGGAAGGTTCCTATGTCAAACTATTCGCGTTCGTCAACCCTTAGAGTGTCACGGGATGAACATTTCGCAAAAATCAATGGAAGGAAGCATACTTTCACATGGTGGGAGTAGGAGGCTAATCTGTTGTAAATAGTCAATATAGCCCACACTAGAATAGGGATGAAAATGCCCTATTTCCTCGACACATATCTTTGTCCCCACCTCCATTGAGAGATGAGTTCTTCAAGTGTTCTAAAATTGCTCAGGGGAACATGCGTTGTCTGACCTACACTGCGTTCCCCTACTTCTAAAAGTAATTACCTTGCTAGCTACCCCACCAAACTATTAAATCAATTTCGAATTTTTTTTCCTTTTACGTTTAATTCTTTTGAAATGAGTCAAAATGCATTTCATTTTATGTCAATAAGTGGACGTAATACATTCATTAAAAAACTTCAGACCTACCAAATAACTCATGTCGTGGGGGTGTCTATCCCTATCGAATCCCTCCCCTTCTATTTTTATTGTAGTATTTGTAAATGGGAAATGTAGCGTGCTATTGAAGCTTATCTACATGGGAAGATAGGAAGTAGGACGTGGCTATTGGTAGGGCTATTGTCAGTTGGACAGCCAATTACCAACATGTTGGCCCGCGTGGAGGTGTTAGTAATAGTAAGAGTTATTGATATTAGAATTAGTAAGAGGTGGGTAGAAGAAGGGATGTTCGCTTTTCAGTGGTCACAGCTATATGAACTGGGATATTGAAGTGAAAAGCTAAAAATATTTTCTTCTCCCGTTCTTGCACGATTGCGGGAAATAAATTTGCTTTCAAGAGTTGAGAATTCTCGAGCTGCACTTACTTTAAGAAAATAAGCCATTTCTTTAGCCGATCGCGTAAACACTCTTTTTTTGACCCAACAAAGAAAAAATAGCTTCAATACTCACCCCGATGTTCGATATTTCACCCCTATTTGCATGGGTTTGGGGTCGAATAGAGACATATGCCAAAAGAAGGACACGGTAATAAAGCCTTGATGGATAAATTCTGCTATGTTCATATCACATTATACATATATAGAAGACGGTGCTTTAATGACCCTAGGACACTCTGAATAGACTAGCCAGTTTGGCACGTCTGCACTCATTGCACTCACTCGCTGGGTAGGTAGAGTTCGGATAGGAACAAATTTATGTTCCTGAAGTGTATTCTAAACTGAATCCCACCCGCCTAGCGGGTGAGTGCTATGGGTTGCTTACGGAACAGGTGGAGTTTATTGAGTGAGCGTCCTGTGCCTGAACTTCGCCACATTACAAAAAGTAAGACATGAAATGGTAATAAATATTCTCCACAATTTTTACCACCTGACGAGAATCATCTCTGAAAAAAGACCTAATTCTATTGGGTAGTGCTGGATGCAGAAACAAAGGCATGAAACAGGTACACAAAAGAAATCACATAGATTCGATCATCACAGGACTGAAAGAAAAAGAATTACAGCCGAAGATAAAAAAATAAAAATCAATGTCAAATAAATGACAGACGCAATCACGAATTATTAAGGTCACCAGAGATGTCTATATGTTAAATGGAATGATTTCCAGTTTTTACAGAAATTTATTTTCATTCAGAGATGAAATGGTTTTGATCTCGTAAGTACGAACTGCTTCCTGTATGTCGGAGGAGGTTTATATACATTATTGGAATATAAATTAAAATATTAATCTATGTTAATACCTTACGTTATAATGATTCTCCTAACAAGCTTCCCTCCCCTACCATTATTTATATCGAGCAAAAGCAACATGAGAACGTACATTGATGGAAAGACACGGTTCATATAATTTGAAGCGTTTTGTGTCTTAGTGCCCGTCCTTGAGGCACACGTGAGAAGGAGCACGTAAGTGAATCTGTCTCTTNTCCCCACCCCCACCTCACACACACACACACACACACATACGCTCTCTGAAGACGCATGTTTCGGCTTATCTCAGTCGAGAAGTTTCCGGTACCTATATTAGGTTGGGCGTGGATGTATCCGTCTGAAATGTTTCAATACCTTAAGGGTTTAAAGATTATTTCGTTTACAATAAAATTATTGTGCTAAACATTAGAGAACTAACGAGCAAAGTATTAATTACAACCTATTGTTACCGTGCAAAGTACCAAAATATCTTCTGATTCCTGAAGGTTTTTCTCCGAAAATGTCAAAGTCATATTTTAAATGTTAAAAAGTAATGTTAATGTACCATATTAAATTTAAAGGTGTGTTCAATCTTCGTAAAATGTACAAAATTCATTAAATTTGATGGTTGATTTTTTTTCTTCTTGAATTAAATATTTTAACACTTCTATTTTTAATAATTTTTTATGGATAATTTATGTTAATTTGTGTTGGTAGACACATGCTGTCGCGGACCTTTTTGTAGAACTCTTTGAGGCAAACAATATTGCCATTCATAGTTGTCACCTATCTAACCATTTAGTCAGCGTATGCGTATATACTTCTCTTTTTTTCGATTTTATTAACTTTATCGTCAACTTGATATTCGTCAATGGTTCTAATGATTACACATTTTATAGTTGGTTTCTCATAAGAAAATGATACGTCTCGCTGAGAAATCGTGACAATGGTACGGTTCCTGAAAATGTTTATCCGAGGCTGTTTATCGTATTGGAGATATTTTAAGTAATATACAATTTGAAAGTTAATGAAATATTTATTTCATTGTATTATACAATATTTCCAAAAATTAATATTAGGTGTTTACAGTTAACTTCCTGCATCTTACATATTCATAAGGGATCATTTTAAATACACGAATAAACTTATATTTCTTATACAATTTGATTTTAAAAACTTTTGAAATTAATTTGTTGACGACACCAGGTAAAATATTTTTTTCTGTGGATATGGATTGAAAATTTGTTGTTTCAGTTTTTTTCGTTAATTCGTTAACCACATTTCTCAGTTCAGAACATTGTAAAAAAATTCACATTCTGGAGAAAGATTTTTAAACTTTAATATAATTTAACTATAATATTAAGAAAAACACTGAAGTGCAAGGAATTTAATAATTTTGCGGATAGAAAAATAGTATCTACAAATCACTGTCCAAGTAGTACGAATGTTGCACTAAATTCTTTCGAAATCAGTCTCCATTCACCTGGTATATTCCTATTTTTCTCTTTCATAAAAACTCGTATGACTATGGAAACGAAATTTCTTCTAATATTCTTCCTTGGAGAAGTGTGTTATGAACGAATAACCATTCGTCACAACACAGGAGAGGATAACGGGGACTTATATGTTTCAACAAGCATATTAGATGAAAGAAAAATAGGATTCTTGTAAGCACATGTCAAGTTCTCAAAATCACATTTATTACACTTAACAATATACATAAAGTTTTCCTTATAACTACATAAGCTGTATTACATGTTATCTCCCTTGCTTACAAGATTGTTAGTTGTATTCTACAACTAACTACTCAAAATATAATTTTATACTGAATTACAAGGAAATTGCCTAGATTGACTTATGAACTATTCACGTTCATACACAAATACACCCTTTAAATCCATCCCCCAAAATAAAGTTTTTAAACAGCATTATGTAAAGGTTAGTTTTAACAAAGTTGAGATATGACCACCCTGGTACATATTATGGGAATAAGTCCCTGCTGGGGAACAAGTTTTTGTTCCCTGACCCCCGCCCCGCAACTAAAGAAAATGAATACATTGTATATAGCAAATAAAGAGATGAATGATTGGAAAGGTGAGATTTGATGAATTTCACGTTTATATTCGAAATTAAGATTAAAATAAGATGAACGAGCGACCGAGCGAGGGCGTGAGAGCTTTCGCACCCCCAGTCACCGACAAAGGAAGTTAGCCACATCTTGCAAGGGCGCAGCGACCGACCCAAGACAAGCTGGGTCTTGTTTGCGAAAGGTTCGCACAATAGCAATCGCAGGCAAAACAAGGGTGTAGGTGGGCGAGCCACCCATGTCATAAAAGTTAAGAACGTCAAAGAAACGCGCCGGCGAGCCGCACAAGTTGCAACTTGTCTTGAGAAAAACGTTGGAAAAAAAGCGGTTACCGATATTTTGAAATAGACCCGAGGATTGGCGGATTGAGAAAGGAGCAATACTCGAAATCCCCCCCAGTCGGAACTTAGGCATGAGTGGGGGGACAGGAAGTCATTGGAGTTTTCGATCACGTGTAAATTCAAAATTTTAGGATGTTGGAAGTGGCAGAGGAGTCGTAGGAAGGGATGAGAGCGTTTAAGTCATGGCAAGTGGTTATTTCAGCCATTCTGATTCTGATTATTTTTCTGGCGAGCAAATTCTGATTATTTTTCTGACGAGTACGATTATTATGATCATTTTTCAGAGAGTCTCGTGTTGTTTTGGAGCTCATTCTCTTGCTATTTTTGAGATTATTCTGAGCATTATTCTCGGCATTTTAGCCCACTCAGATTTCTGTGAGAATTATTTTCTCATCATTTTTTCAAAAACAAGAGTGCGGCAATCACGAATCATTGAGTTTGTCGGGAGCGCCGAGCCAGATCGCTCGTGAGGCGAAATGGTATAAAATCGAACGAACTTTTGGAGTTGGCGATCGTCAAGACGCCAGGAAGTCGAGCTGCGTGACGCCTGAGGACACCTGAGGACGCCGGAGGTCACCACGGGTCTAGCTGGTGCGGGGTTCGCGCGACTGGAAAGTCAACGCGCCCTCTATCTACCACCGTAGAGTTGATCACTCATCGAGACAGGTATTTTATTACGACGGTTGTGAATTGTCCAACATACGTCGTAATGCGCTTAGGCGAGAAGATGAAAGCGGAAGTAGTAAACGCCGGAGGCCTAGAATTAAGGACTGGAACTCTGTGAGAAAGAGGCCAATTACCGGCAGAGATTTTCGCCTAATAATTGTAAATTAAAGTAAAGTCAGTGTTTCGTTAATGAAAAGTTTTTTGTTATGTTCATAGAAACTTGCTAATTTGTATAAAAATTGTGTAATGTTGAGGTCGAAGTCGGCAGAAGATGCAAAAAATAGGAAGTGACGTGTGTTTTTAGGGGATTGCATGGGGATCATGTTAGAATTGTACAGTGTTTGAAGAGTAAAGTTAATGGATTTAATTTGTCAAATAGCGTTTTCCTGTGGTGGAACCCCAGCATGGTCTTTCCCTTCATTAAACAAATGCGANTTTCGATAGCTCTGCCAAAATTATTAAAGGCAACGCTATGAATAATAAATAATAGTCGTTAACTTGCTAATCATGAGATTTGAGTAAGCTAATATTACAAATAAAGAAGTTACAAACAGTTTTTACGTCCTTTGATTTGCGCCATGATTACATCTGTTCATGGTCTTGGATGATGTAGAATGCTGTTCCTGGTTGTCGGCTGTGACTTGTTGAATAGCAGGCGATGCTTAAGCGTAGATAGTTGATGTACTGAAATTCACAAAGAAATGTAAGTCAATGTATTCAGCATGTCAACGACAATTTTATGTTGCACAGGCATTTCGAATAGAGTTTTTGTCACGATGTAGCCGTAGAATAACAGAGTAACATTATGTTACTCAAGAATGTTGACTACGTAGTTGCAGAGTGACGGCGTGTCACTTGAATCGAAGACTGGCTGCTGCAGAGTGACAGTGTCACTTGTATCGAAGACTGGCTACTGCAGAGTGGCAGTGTCACTTGTATCGAAGACTGACTCGTAGCATAGTGACTTCTTGTCACTTGAATTGATGAATACTTAGTGATGCATAGTGACGGCGTGTCACTTGAGTGAAGACTGGCTCTTGCAGATTGACAGCATGTTACTTGTAGACTGACCGTACTGTGGGTTGAACGCTGCCCTTTATATAGGAGATTGGCTAGCCTGCTCCTGGCATTAGCTGCGGTTGTGAATGAGCTCTCTCTATTTTTCAGTTTAATCATTCTGATTATTTTATTTTTTCGAGTGTTTTGTGATCAGTAGTTGTATTTAGATCCCAACTTTCATTGTAGTGTAAAATTCTTTGTTCTGTGTGAGTGTTAAGAGAAAAAAACACTAAAAACATTTCCTAAGGTTTTCAAACTCAACAGACCAAATATAATTTCATATTGTTTTCATTCAGTGCTTCATTCAAATGTGTGATAAAATTTACGTAAGTACAAACGGAATCATAAATTTAACTTATTGGTGCATTAAAATTAATTATTTTGCTGTATTTAGATATTCTGGTGCGTGTACTATTACATCATTATTAACTTAGAAATATCGTACTCTATTGTTGCACTGCTAAAGTTTCGTCGTCGTAAATAGAATTATTCCAATATTTTACGATTTGTTTTCGTGATATTTTTGTAATTATTCATTACAATTGAACATAATATTGCCTTAGTTATTGTGAAATTAATTTATTTGCAGTTGTCATCCTAAATTATTACTGTGATTTTAGTTGTCGGTTTGTTTATTTACTTATTTAAACCCTGCCCAATTGTTGCACCCAAGTTATCGTCGTCATAATTCATAGAATTATTACATTATTTTTCAATTCGTTGTTCTTGATTCTTTCGTATTTATTTACATTTTAACACAATATACGGTAGTTATTGTCGAATTAATTAAACTCCAGTGGTCGCCCTAAATAATTATTTCAATCATTTTTATTGTCGGTTTGTTTGTATATTTTATTTATTTATTATCTCATTTGTAACTTCCGTAGTAATAAATATATTATTATACTAACATCCTTCATTCAGTGTTAGTTGTCATTTTTCGTGTATTTCATTTGCTTTTGTCGTGAAGTTGCTAACTAACTCACAACAATGGACACTATCGCATTCCTTGACTCATTCAAAGCTGATCATCAGAAGGCGTACAATGACTTGGTACACTATATTCACACACGAATCAGTGCGCTGGAAGAGGTCAATAAAAAAACGATCGGCGGTTGGACTACAGTTAGAAATTCTCGACGTCCTTCCAACTGCTACCACCCGGTTAGACTAACGACACATGCACCACCCCAACTCTACACTCAGAATAGGTTTAGTGTGTTAGATGACATGTGCCTTTTTCCTCCCTTACCTACTCGTTTCATTTCCTCCCGTCCAGTACCCACACGTTCACACACCACGCACTGGTAAGCACAGCCGCCCAAAATCACATAAAGTAGTGCTATCCAGAGATGAAACCAACACTTCCACGCAGAAATCAAACGTGCTCATACTAGCTGATTCGACCGGTCGTTTGATGTCCTCCGTATTGCGTGGATTGCTTCCTAGCCAGTTATCAGTCTCCGGTTTCTTTAAGCCAAACGCGCATTTGGCTGAAGTTATTCGAGAACTGGACACTTACTCTAAAAAATCACAGAGCGGGACACAGTAAACATCATAGGTGGGCAGAAAGATATTAACTTGGGTGGTCATTTCAACGCGTCTGAACATCCACAAAAACTAACAATGGCCTCCTTGCACACGAACATATTGCTCTCTAGCCTGCCTCAACGTACCACAAATAAACCACGAAATTAACCTGGCAAACATCTCCCTAAAACATCACCTGTCAGACACAAAAATCTCATTTTTTGATTTGCAACCACACCTGACTGCCAAGGACTTTACCCAGCACAGTTTACACCTGAGACCGTCTGGGAAACAGCACTTCGGTTCTCTCCTAGCTTCACATCTGACCTCACATATATCCACCTGCCCCATTACCCATTCCTACACCTCCTTCTGCACCTACCTCATCTCCACCTCCCTATGCTTCTACCTCATCTCCTCCTGCACCTCCCTCTCCTCCTACCTCATCATCATCTCCTCTTCCTATCTCGATACCCATTTCTTTTCATTTCCCCGTTCTTTCACCTACTGCTTCCTCATCTCGCACGTTCTCATCTATTCCTCCTGCCACCCCCATACACAGTTACAACTTGCGCTCAGGACTACGATGTGGTACACGAAGGTGACAATCGCGGTCAGGTGCAGTATGCGGGTTTGATCCGGAACTAAAAGCTCTACCAATTTTAAATTCCTCTCCACAATCTAACGTCGATTCCATTTCTCGTGAGTCACAAACTCTTTGTGAAAATAAAATAATTATATTTCATCATAATGTCCAAACAAATTGACAGAAATTGAAATTCTGGTACACGAAAGTCGATTCGATTTGCTATGCCTCACAGAGCATTGGCTTTCAACTAACAACATCAACGATACTGCTACTTCTAATTATTATTTAGCAAGTTCCTACTGTCGGCAAAATTTTAAAGGAAGAAATCCCCACGGAGGTACGTCTATAACGTTCGTAATGATATTTTATCTTCTCCACTGACAGGCTACGAGAACTTCTGCGTAGATAGTGTGTTCGAATTTTCTGCAGTTAATCTGACCGACACCGGTATTGTTGTTTTGTGTATTTATAGACCTCCTCAATCAGATCTTGACATATTTTTTCGGAACTTCGAAAATGTTTTAGAACATATCGCACATAAATCTACTAAATCTATCGTTATATGTGGTGATTTCAATATCGATTTCTTGAGTACATCCGACTCTGCACATTCACCAGTTAATCGATTCAAGAATCTTATCGACTCCTTCAACCTTATTACTACGATAAACGACCCCACTCGCCTCTCCGGCTCATCTCAAACATTGCTAGATCAAATTATAGTCAACAATGGAATCTCGTATCTCTCTGAAGTGTTTATCGCCGGATACAGTGATCACCTTGCTCAAGTATTGACTATTAATAATAAACTAAAACCGCTTAAAATCCTTTACAAATTTACAAGAGAGTTTAATGACATAAATAAATCCATATTTATAAATTATTTGCGTGAAGAAACATGGAAAGATGTTTACAATTGCCAAAACACCGACGACAAATTCAATGTATTTATCTCAATATTCCAATAAAACATTACACCTCTAGCTTTCCCATAAAATGGAAGTTAATTAATACAAAGAAATACAATAGATGGATCACTCAAGGGATAAGGATTTCTTCAAAAAACAAACGCCGTTTATATTATCTTTCAAAACGCTATAACCAACCACCCGAATTCCATAATTATTTTCGTAAATATAAGACTATTCTNCAACCACCCGAATTCAGTAATTATTTTCGTAAATATAAGACTATTCTTCGAAAAGTAGTCTATGCCGCTAAAGTTATGGAAAACGACAGGCATATACTACAATCGAACAATCGGATGAAAGCCATGTGGAATATTGTTAACAATTACACGTCAACTTCTGAAAACCGCGAAGAAAAAGTTTCTTTACAAAACGATGGCAAAATCGTAACTAATCCCCAGGACATCGTAAATTTGTTTGATTCCCACTTCTCAGAAGTTGGTAAAATAACGAACTCAATATATCCAAATCAATGTCCTCCAATTATATCCACCCACGTACCCAATTCTATGTTCACTTCCGAAACTATCGCCCGTGAAGTCATGAGAATCATCAGCTCATTAAAAAACAAATTTTCAACAGGCATAAATGATATACCTGATTTTATTTTTAAATTTTCGTCCCATGCTATATTAAATCCACTCATAAATATTTTTAATAGTTCTTTATCGGAAGGGGTGTTTCCTAACATATTTAAGAGAGCTAAAGTGAAACCTTTACACAAGAAAGGAAACAAACTTAATATTGGAAATTACCGAGCAATATCTCTACTACCCACTTTCTCAAAAATCCTAGAAAAATTTATCTATAAGCGTCTTGTAGATTTTTTATCAAAAAATAACATTCTCTCTGACGATCAACACGGTTTTAGGAAATCCTTTTCCACTACAAGCGCCATATTTTCCTTCTTAAACGATGTTACCACATCTCTAGACAGTGGAGAAAATCCTCAGGGTGTTTTTCTTGACTTATCCAAAGCATTCGATGTCATCGATCACGGAATTCTCCTTACCAAATTGCATTCTTTAGGCATTCGTGGACTTCCACATCAATGGCTAACTTCTTATTTAAAAGATAGATATCAACAAGTAGAAATATCCTATACTAAAAATAAAATACTTGAGCGTTGTCTTTCAGAAACAAAGCCACTTACTTGCGGAGTACCCCAAGGATCAATTCTCGGCCCTATACTCTTTTTATTGTATGTGAACGACATGTCATCATCCACATCAGATTGCAAAATGGTTCTTTTTGCTGATGACACTAATTTACTATGTAAACACGCCAATGCTCAAAACGTTTTGTCTAACCTTTCGACTTGGTTCCATGCAAATCGCCTCATAGGTAATACTGACAAAACAGTGTCTATGTCATTTCACAATAGTATCACAAAATCTTTACCCCAGGTTTCTCTTTCTTTAAACTGAACACAATTAAAAACTGTTACAAATACAAAATTCTTAGGTCTCTATATTCAAGACAACCTCAAATGGAATTGTCAAGTTGACAATCTTAATTCCCAATTAAGCGAATTGTGTTACGCATACCGAATCTTAGTTAACATAGACCACTTAGTTCCCATTGCATATATTTTGCAAACGTTTACTCCCATTTACATTACGGCATTATCTTCTGGGGCAATTCCGGTCAGAGCATTCAAACTTTCAGAATTCAGAAGAGGATAGTTCGGATAATTTGTAAATCTCACTCCCCAACTCTTGTAAACCTTTATTTAAGAAATTAAATATCTTAACACTTCCCTGCATTTATATTTATGAAACGGTCGTGTTTGTTAAGACTGAATAAGTGCCATCCTTGCTTCATACGAAACAGTCTTGTTCACGAACACTATACTCGCATTAGTAATAATATTTATCGGCCTAGATTGTCAACCACGCTTTGCCAAAAAGGACCGCATCATTCGGGAATCGTTCTATATAATTCCCTGCCCAAGAATATAAAAGACATTATGAAATTGAATCTCTTCAAATCCGCGGTTAAAAACTACCTCCGCATTAGTGCTTCGACACTGTAAAGGAATTTATTGCTTTTAATTAAAGTTAAATCCGTCTTGTACTTTATCACGCCATTGCTGTAGCACTTTTTTAATAACTTATAACAATTTCAAAAACTATTTTCTTGCATGATTGTGTTGTCTTATGGCTCATATTAATTTAGTTTTATGTGTACTTAACTTTGGCACGGTTGTGTACATAAATTCTGTATCCCCATCCTGGCCCGGTTTTTCTCCGTTTTTCCTTCGGGTAGAGGCGTATTTCTTATAGAGGTTTTCTAGGCTTTGTCTAGGGGCGTGTTTATTGTAACAATAAATCGTGAATTTAGTGTTTTTTTAACTCTCATGATTTTTAAACACTATACTTAGAATAATCTATAGTTCGATAATAACTTGTACATGTAAATTTACAAACATATTTGCGTTAAATTACAAACATATTGACATTATATATGTATTATAACTCGCAGCTAATTTTTTATCTTATCTAGGAACTTTTGCTTATATTTTTGAATCCGCCTCTGCCTTAGTACCCTTGATCGGAATTGATGGGATGGTCCCTTGCTTGCTTCCGGAGAGTAAATTAGTTTATTGTCCTCCACGTGGTCATACGCAGTATGTACTTTTCTTTGACAATAAATTTATTATTATTGTTATTATTTATAGTGGGAAGTGCATGGTCCTTTAGTCGAAGCACAGTGTTTATCTCTAGTACGTTCGGAAATTATTTCATGGAAATCAGATAATCTTCATGCATGCTAAAGCTTTCACGGAACTTATAATTTTCATGGAGTGTTTATGAATTCAAGGAATACTTATGTACTCAAAGGATGTTTATAATAGTGAAATAATATTTATAAGTTCACAATATGTTTGTTAATCAGAGAATATTTATACATTGAAGATTCTGTATGTATGTTTGCACGTACATTCTTAAAGTAAATGAATTACGAGCGTTTGGCTCGTAACAAAATGACTTTGTTGAATTGCGAGTAGTAAATATTAATTTAAATACGTACTCTTTCATCTGCATTGTCTTATGAACTCGTTGGAGTAGATAAGTAACTAGCAGTAGCGACGTTTGGGATTAAAAGTGGGGGTGGGGGGGGGGGGGCTAAACAAATATTTACAATTTTCATTAACGCTAAATTTTCTGCATATTTCCACTAAGTATGATTTAAATAATGAAATAAATCAAAGGAAATACTATTGGTCATTACCACATCAAGGATGGTGTAATTTTTTTGTAATTCCCAGTTTTAGGCGGTTAAAATTAAATTTTTATATTTCCTTAAAAAAGTGAGGGGGCGGTTGGCCCCCACGCCCGCCTAATCGCCGTCACTGGTAACTAGTACAGTTCGGAAATATAACTGGAATTACACTACCCCGAAGCTTATTTCTTTTTAGTGGAGCTTGAAGTTTCCTACTATTTTCATTGAAGCAACTCACTTTCGAAAGGCGTATGTCTTCCGCCTTTCGAATGCACTTCGAAACCTAAATTTACAAAGATTGTAGTTCACATTTTTGCAAAGACATTTGTAGTTCTCCACAATATTGTAGGTTAAGTTGCATTTTATAGTGCCTTTGTGGTTGTAGATATAACTTGACAAAAAATGACTGATACTCGTGTAAAGATTATTTTGATTCTAACGAATACTTTTTTAAGCATACATTCACAAAAAAAGCATTGACCAAAACTTTTAATCCTTACCGCATTTCTTAAATACCTTATGTCGCATCTCACATAGGATATACAATATATCTCTGATTTGAAATGTATAAGAATAGTGGAAAAATGTATATGCAATGCAACGTTTCCTTTTTTACTGAAATAAAACTTCTTACCTTATAAAACATGTAAGATATAAAATTTCTTTGTTTGATGGACTTCATCCATTCTTTGAAAACCCAAAAACAGATACTTGTGGATGTTCCTATAATTTTCCTCGCAATTTAGAACACAACACTCAGATCCCATCGTGATAAACATAATGAAATGTTATTTGATAATAAATGAAATAGAAACTCTCACGCCAAACAAATCTGATCACATAACCCGCATATCACACGAAATGGCGATTCAATAGAATGGTGGGCCAACATGTTACTACGTCTCCCTTAGTTCACGCTGTAGCAATTAGGTCTGTAATATAAGTAGATACTGGAATAGTGAAACCTTACCATTCTATGCGTCTTGGATCATTGTGTCGTGGATAAGTCACAGACTTACATATGTTAAAGACCCAGCGATCTTATGTACCGGCAGTCCGAAGAGGAAAACGAAGTTTGGGGTCTGTCTCTAACGCACATCGACTGGGTGGAGAAACTAGATTCCCCTCTCTGACTGCTGCGCACAAGGAGGTTTACTCTTTTGTGTTTTCTAATACGTCAAGTGTCGAGCATTGGCGCATTTACTAACTGCAAAGTCACAATTCCAAGTAGTATTGTTTGTGCTTCATATTCAGAATGCCGAAGTGTGCAATTAGATGTTGCAAGAATTTTGTCGTTTTCCAAAAGATGTAAAGTAACTTAGTAGTAGTAACTAAGAATTGTTTAACTGTAAATTAAAAAAAAATAGTTCCTATTTCAGTTCCTTATGTGCCAAATGTGTTAAATGTTGTTTTTTGAATAATTTCTTGTAAATGTAGAAAAAATTAAAATGATTTTTTGTAAATGTGACGCCTCTTGTTCATCAACTCAAGATAATGTGTGGATAACATTTACCAATCGCTATTCAACTACCCCTTGCGAAAAAAAATTCAACATTCCGCAATTGCTGTTAGTTATTGTTATGGCACTTTCCTTTTTGATTGATTCAAATACAATAATTCGCATTTATACATCAATCAACTAGCGATATTAATATTAAAAATTAATTTCAGTGATCATATTAATATTATTACGTTTATTTTTCTAAATTGCGTAATTGAACCGCAACTGTATAAATATTAAAGTGTACTCCCACTGTCGAAGACACACTATAACTGATAGTTAGAGGAACTCCCCCTAGACGTCACTACGGGTAAAACGACACCAGTGCCCTTCAAGGTGGAGTCGCGCAACTGGCCGAATTTCCCCTCCCGTTATTTTACTTCATACCCCACTCCATAAGTTTCTACTTCTGTATACAGTCTCCTTGATCGAAACTTCATGCATCATGTCAATTGTTTTCGATTGTATGCAATTATATTTGTAAATATAGTATTATCTAGTGAGTCGTGGTTTCTTAACTTCTATGGTCTGGTTCCTCCACTTAATCGACCATCTGCTCATCCATCTGTAAGAATATGAGTGCTGCGAGTAAGGTAGCAGCAATATCAATTTTCCCTACTCCCTTCCTGTAGACAGAGGTGACCAGCGATCTGCACTTCGACGAATGCTACGGACAACTGTGTGCAACTGTGCAAGGTAGGAAGTGGGGTGGGGGATATAAACTAAAGCGCCATCACTCTCCCGTCCTTTGGGATAAGGTAGCAGTTCAAACACGGGAACTGTATTACTCACTGAGCAGAGCAAACGAGAATAACAATCCTTATAAACTCTTTTGATAATACTCAAGATGTCAATAATAATTATAAAAATAATAAAAAACATTTTCTTTCTCAAATAAATTCATAAATAAATATACAATGTGATAAAAATACAAATGATCACAAAACAATAAATAAAAATAACAACAAACTAACGAAGCGACAGTATTGATGAAATTAGCAAAAGTACACTGCCTCTTCAGCTACAATATTTTTCATTCTATATTGTAAGTCACGTGCAGATACAATTCTCACAATAGCTTTAAAAGATTCATCCATCAAAAGATCTCCGACGGGATTCAGTGAACTTTTTTTTAAAAAGCTGTTTGCAGGTGCAAGTACTGCCGAACACCGATATAATTTCGCCATCAAACGCACGGAATTATCAAAACTTGGGAACAGGATTTTTGTAAGAATAAAGTTAGTCTGTTCGTTCACTGAAGAGTGCAGATAAACATATGTTACATGTTGTAAAAACTTGTCCCATTTGTAGGGAGTGAATAACATTTTCAACATTGGCATGAAAAGGAATTAACAATAAAGTGAATTTGTCTTTGAGATCACCAAAATCTTTGAAAGGTTGGGTGAAGTCACCAATCACATTGTCATACTTCATCACATTTACTTTTTCCACGTTTTTTAAGCAAGGGAATTTTTTAATTTTTTCCCCTTGACCTCTTATAACGCTGTTTCTCAATTATATTACCGGGGTTTTATGGCCTTCATCTTTTTTCCAGTTCCAATAAATTATAAAAATTGGTGTTTAAAATCGGGGTCTTCCACAATTGTGAGCGCCTTTACAGACCTTAACTGTTGCATTCATCTGAAAAATGAGCTGATACGAATGACAAAAGTCATAATGTATTTTTATATTGTACCTTTTGCATGTCATAATCTTTTAGAAAATAGTACATGGCCGCATACCCCTTTGGCTGGCTGAAGAGATATGAACGCCACTGCGAAGCGAACAGTCCCAATACTTTCCGCTTCTCGAACATATCTAAAAAAACATTAGTTTGTAGGAAACAATCTACACTACTGATATTCCGATAAGAAAGTGAGCGGTAAGAAAGAGATGAGCAGTGCTGGCAACTGCACGTGCCGCCATCCCCTCCAAAATAAAAATAAAAAAAACTTTATTGTCAAAAAAGCAGTTGCAATTTGCAGGATTTAATTCTTATGTAAAAAATGCTTCTAAAATCAAGTTAGTGATGTAAACACGTCAACTATTGTCTTTCAGTCATTGGCTTGCTCATTGGTATCGTAAAACCCCGGCATACACTCTGTATACAAGCTTGTTTCCAAAGGGCAACGGTTCAGCCCTTTACGAAATTTACATCCCCGTAACGTTCATGTTATTAACTACTACAACACTCAATTACTCCCTTCGTTGATGGTTAAGAGCCAACTCATTAGACCTGATATGACTCGTACTGAAACCACCTCGTCGGGGAAGACATCATCATGATTAGGTGTAACGCACAGACAATCTCAACATTTCTATTCCAGCTGGCTAGTAGCAATGGGATTGCATACACTGACTACCAAGAAGAAGCTTCGACGACAAAACTGTTTGAGGGATTTCGTCATCTCACTCTGACAAAGGACCGGGAGTTGAGTTCAATGACACTGCGCACAATGAAGACAATCTGTTGTAGGGTTGCCCAGGGTCTCCAGTGAACAGTCTTGCTCCAACTAATAATGATGAGATCAATACTTGGATTAATCATCTCCTAATCAATCACCTGATTGTGATCGAGGTATAGAAATGACTACCTACCCTATTGATACATTACTTTTGACTTCTCTTTTCAAACTGACTTGTCAGAAATGTGATTAATCTTTTGTTTTAGCAATCGTATCAGAGATATTTCAATGAATAAGGAAGATTGATGGTTTCAGTTTGATTCTCTTGCGAAGAAGCTCAACACATGTTCTTTCACGTATTAAATTCGATTAACATATGCGTGATAGCACGGAATCACATTCTTGGAATGGTTGAATGCGTGAGGGGATTTCCCCTCAATGACCGCGAGGGATTGCGGTGAACAAGCAGGCGTCACCGACCTAGAACCCCACTGCGCAATCGCACCCGCATACCCCTCTCCTGCCCGCCACCCAACCCTTCTCGCGTGTACGCGCATTCGCGCATCGATCGATTGCTGATGACGTAACAGCCGCCTCCACCGCCCACCCATCCGTGGCTTGGTTCGTCGCTGCTACCGTCGCGTCGCCCGCCGCCGCAATCGGATCGGCTCGCGATACACCATGGCCATCGCCGTGGGAACTACATGAGAAGGCGCTCTCCTGGAGACAAGACAGCCATGGATCTCACCTAACGGTGGAGCTTCATCTGTGAGTGCGAGTGAGAAGGCGTTTGCGCTGCGCTCCAGTAATTCCCATGCGCGCTATCCCCTCCATGCATGAGCGCAGGATGCCTCTGCAGTGTCTGACCTTCGCAGCCCTGTCTCCCTAACCTTCGTTAGGTTTGTTTACCTTCCAATAAAGTCGCTGGCTTTTGACGTCAGCAGCTGGCGTGGCATGACTGCGAGTGGTATGCGTTTGCCCGAGAATGTCCCGATGGAATTAGGGATGTGGCTGTTATATGGTGTAATGGAGATGAAGTGGCGAGTGGGTTTCCGTACGGATTGCGGGACGAGGGACGTGACCTGCTGACGCTGGCATGAGTTGCGACGGCTCAGCACGCTGCTGCAGCTCGACCACGACCTCGGCGCACTGACTTGGTTTTCCTCCATCAATTCCTATGTTAAACTCCATTCAGGCATGTGATCTGTCAAAAAGAGCATTATAGTGACGTGGTGTAAATAAGTATTCACTAGCATATGTTTGATTTCCAATTTCCAATGATGTAGAATTAACATATAAGTACATACCATAGCAAATCACACTTGTAGGAATCGATGTTTTAACACATATTGATTCTTAGGAACTCACTTTACTTTCCATTGTGTTATTTAAGACATTGTGAAGTATCATTATCCCACGAAATGAAGTTTTGTTTCGTTGCATCATATTGCTTTTGCATAATACTTCTTTCCATCTGTTAAGTGCTTTGAAAAACTTCTTGGAAAACGTTTAAATTAGGTTTCGAGAAACTTAAGCCATATCATTCGTTAAAATATGTCAAAATATCCCTTATGTCTCTGGGGATTTTTTAAAAATATTCTCTCAAGAACCACCAGAATCAGCGTTTTCTTTAATAGGTGTCTTCGTCGAAGCGTTAAATTTTAATTGTAGTTAAATTTTATGAATTTACGGTGTTTATTTCAAACATACAGGCTTTCATGCGATTCTGAATTATCCTCTACCGTAATTTATCGTATGTAATCTATAAGACACGTGGAGCAACCACACTATATAACGTATTGGGTGATATCTCGAGCAAGATAAGTGGGAGTGTGGGAGGTAATGTGCGAGTAATTAATAGTGGGAGGTAAAGACTGACAAATTACTACGTATTACAATAAAACAAATCTTAAACAAGAATGCATCACATTATAGTTCAGTATTATCGGTATTTGCTGCATATTCTGAACTTCGATTTTGCGGAAGTATATTGACTTCTGTGTAGCTAAATGAATTTTAGACTAATGCCCGCTGAATACATGATTTGTAGTTATTAGTGTGTGTAAGTATTAAGAAGTAAGTATGTCATTTTACGTTTTTTTTTCTTCACAATTTAATTTAAAATTCCTCTTCAAATTGCTTTAAACCATTAAAAAGAGAAAATTTGACGGAAAAGTCTACAATTAAATGAAATATGGCAAAATTTATATTATATTAGTAATTTTGTGGTAATGGACACCAACTTAAATTCTTCACAGTTTTATTTGCCGACCAAGCCTCCTTGAGATGTGACATAGGAATGAATATAACTGACTAGACATTTACATATTGTTTCCTTCGGTAGTACTTTACTTATTTATGAACAGAACATTATGCCAACTATCAAAGGTAAATGTTCTCAATTTGAAAATTATATAATACTTCTCCTTTATAAATAAAAAGAAACGATGATTTGCGTCTCCAATATAACAATTTTGAATTATTGAATAATGAAGTTTCCACTAGTGAAGTCATTCCTTCCAACTGCCTCTGATAACGTTGGGCCCAGAACTCTATCACGCTTTTGGACTTTTCTTATTTGCGTCCTAAAGGCCCAAAATATTAATGATTCCACCAAACATATCAAATTCTTGTCCGAAGCTCTTTTCGACCCTTCTACGTGATATTCTTGGAAGCGGAAAAAGTAACCTCTTTGTTATATTTCCCTCAGAACAAAATAAAAAATATATATAAAAAATAAAAATCCTACTCTCTTAACCTGTGCAGTAATTAGTAAGCAGAAATCAAATATCCAAAATATCTCTCCCCTGGCTACCCCACTACGGTTTTAACTCGGTCACTTAAACAGTTTTTATGAGCTTTGTTTTTAATTGTTGGGTTCTCAAGCTGGACGAAAATTTATACATTTTCCTTGAAATTTTTTCTGACTTCACTCCTGTTCATATTTTGTACACATCATCTCATTTGAAATTACAGTTCACCTAAATCAGTGTTCCATAGTCTTTTCAAACCTCCCTCTATAACTCAGGATAAAGGTAATTTTGAGTTACGATCAATGTGAGATGCCACCAAAGAGGCGGACTATCATTTGAGGCAGAGAAACCTGTCCTATCGTGCTGTTGAGAGTGATAACGTGAGAAATGAAATAATGTTTTTAATTCAACCTCTCTTGTCTGCTTTTCAACTGTAGTAAAAGGTATTTTTTGTAATACTTTTGTCAGAAAGTTGGGGATGTGTATGATAGAAACAAGATCCCCATACGTTGTGTTCCTCTTATTTGTTGTCTGATGGCCAATCAATTTCTTTCTCCCATGTATTTCTCTCCCTACACCTTAATCTAAATTTCAAGGCAAGGAGGTTCTGTCCACAGAAGAGAGGATTTTAAGTTTATTAAAAATTAGCATTAATTCTGCGGCTTATTTTCTGGAAATTGTACTTAACCAAAGGTATTTAACTTGTCTAGTAGTAGGAGATGCAAACACACTAGTAGGCTGCCGACATATTATTATTCTTGGTTTTATTATACATTTCGAAGGATCATTTGTTAGTATTTTATTAGCCATTGCGTCAGTAAAGTTATAAATGCAAACTCTCTATAGCACTATGAAGCACTAGATTATTTATCCTCATATATCTTATCTCATCTTTTGATAAGTATTTTTGTTATTTTTAAGCACTCTAATCTTTACGGCGTTTGAGAATCGAAGTATGTTGAGATATCACGTTAAGTCAATATAAATGTTTGTATCCATGATTGCCTTCTCTCTCTAATAGCAATAAAAACAAATAATAATATACGAAATCTCTTAATTAATGACTACGTAACATATCCTGATAATCTCTATGGGTTTTAAGCTCTCTCCGCCAAATTTCATCACGATTAGCTCAGTAATTTAGATGTGATTTCATGTGGAATAGACAAGTGTACATTTATTGTGTTAGTAAAAATCCTTTAAAAATAATAACTTTTTGCTCAACAAAAAATTAAACTATTAAATATTTTATTTGGTTCTTTTCATTTCAGTATATTGAATTATATGGAACACTCCATTGTTTAGGTTAACGGCCACTTGAAGACTACAAATTTACAACTAAGTATTCGTGTGACGACTTTGTAACTTTTTTCTAATGAATTAACGAAACTGTCACTTTTTAAGAGAACTTTGAAGTTTGTTTCATGAGAATATGAGTAAAATGTATTTTTCATTGCAGAAAAATTGCAGAAATGAATTTTTCTTTCCCCTTGTCAATATCTTTCCCTTCTGGAACAAGGTTTTTTTTGAAACTTAAATATCTGACGAAATAAACTTAATTGTACGTGGCCACTTTTCTAATCTCATTTAGTAAGGCAATCCAAAAGGAATGATTGTAACCAAACTGAAACGAAAGGTCAGATTAGACGTTTCTCGCAGCATTACCCACGAATATATTGGCACTTTACTAGAACGTAAAAAAATACTTTCATTCGTCGCTACGACCATCATTTTATTTGTTTCTTTCTGGTGCTCGCTTCTCGAAGTGAACTCTATTCAATAGTCCATCGATTGCTTTCTTGAAAGCTGAGATGATTCGACGTCTTCCATCAGCCTATTCTTAATCTCAAGTCCTCTAGATAGATGTCCTCTTGGCGGGTGCCGCGTCGTATCTTGACCTATATCACGTCCTGCGAGGAATTTAATCGAGAGATGTTCTCTGTGGTTGTCGCGTCCTTGGAAAAAGGAGGAGGCTGAGTGCCAAAGGATCCTCGCCATTATATGGGAGGTCGCATTCTACGTTCCTCAAAGAGGCACAATGCCGCCTTGTTGGAATACTTCGTAAGTGAATGAAGCACTCCGATGTGGGGTATTTTTATTACTGACGCATTTATGAGATTGGATCATATATATACCGGTTTTATTATTTCAATTTTTATTCATTTTATCTCGGATGTAGGAGAAACCTAGAGCATGTTGAGGGCTGCTTTCGTGTTTACAACTAAATATGTCTTCTATGAACATAAGCGAACAAGTGTGGCATTAATTAAATATAATAATTTGTAAAATATATCTATAAACGTCAAACATAGTTATTAATAAAAAAGTATTTTGTTCTATATTACTTAATAAGATTTATGAGTTCTCTTTTTAAGTTTTATCTCATCTTTGAACTCTAAAGTAATCCGAACCATGATTGCGTTAGTAACCTGCAGTAGTACCACCTGTAGAGAAACCTGCAGTAGTGCTACCCCGATCATACTATTTATTCTCTCTGCCACACATTGCAATAATGTTTATTTTTACAATTTACATAAAAAAATACTTGTTGAAAATAATTCTTATAATTATATTTCACTTAATGATTCTTTTAAAATTAAGGGTGATACTCTAACGACCATACCATAAACTTTTATAGATCTCGGAATTAGTAATTTGGAAACACATGATCACCTAAGAGCACTGAAGTTTCTTGTCGTACCATACAAACAAACTGTCGGCGATTAGGAGGGGGGCAGCTTTTTTTAGGAAAACATCATTTTAACTGTCTTAAACTGAGAATTAAAAAAAAACATGTATACTACCCTGGATGTGGTAATCAACTAATTGTATTTTCTTGGATTTTTTCATTTTTTTTCTTGGGACTTTAGGACTCGTCAACGTCAAGGTCATTAGAGCCCTTTTTTCATTATTTAAAATATACTTAGTGAAAATATTCAGAAAACGTCATGGGCTTGGCACTGCGCGGCAGTGTGGTGGAGACTCACACAGCAGTGTGTAGAATGTGTCATGAGGAAAGCACATGGTAGTAAGCATCTGACAGCCGATCTGCTGAATCTGACTCCCGTCGCTGTCACGACAATTCTTTCTTCTGAGGTCCATCATTTCATTATGGGTATCCAGTTTTTGTCTGCAAAACGGAAGATACAGTTTCAAATCGTTTTACACTCGAAGGAGGTATTATTTTGCAGTTCAGTATAACCTCCTTATTTATATATGAATGAAGGTGCAAAGTTAGCTACTGCCGTAAAATCTGGGATAAGCATAGCAATTTCTACATATTTCAATTTTTACCAAGAGATGATGTGTTTGAGTGAGAAGTTTAGGTGTCGATTTGGTGGATATTTTATATAAATAAGCCGACCTAACTCCAGAGTTGTTCCTAGCTATTTTGGTGTCCCAAGTAATTTAAAATTTTGCTGTCCTCCCTGTGGCATAACGTACAACTCTGCAGATCCCGCGAAGGGAGTCCAGTTTTGTAAAATATCGAGAACAGTTTTTAATTTCATTAAATCTTTAATGCATGAATGAAACGAAAAACTCTGCAGTTGATCTCACAAATCCATGGTGTGTCGTTAAATAGTTTTAAGATAAAAGCGATTTGAAGTATATGAATTGGAGAAGAAAAGTTTGATAAAAATATTTAATTAGGTACACTGCTAAAATATCATCTTAAATTAAAAAATACAAAAATTGTTTTGTGTTTCATCAGAAAATATGTATCTCTAACCTCTATGAATGTTGTAAAATTATTTTGAACTTTTGAAATTTTTCGAAAAATTGTTAAACATTTTCATATTTTATATCAATAGTGTGGGACCCGGTAAGGGGTTTTCCGGAGGGGGGCGTTTCGCCATTGTTCCCACTGCATACTGAATTTAATGTGAAAATTCATGTCGACAAATAGATTTTTCTCCATCAACTGATAAGTAAAACTTGTGAACCGTTTGTATAATTCCAGAAAATTGATTACTTCACTATATTGATATGATGTACACAGATATTTTAATAAAATATGTTAATATTGATTTTTAAAATGAGACCATATGTGTTCTAGTAATAGATCATTCGTGCAATTATGTGAATATAATAAACAATAATTATAATAAACGTTCCCTTACTTAATATTATTTGTTATTATTTTATTGCTCCCCCGCTTTTGATTCCCAATCGCTGCCACTGCAAACAGACGTAATAAGTAAACGATCCAGTTTTTATATTCTCTATGGAATGTTCAATTATAGTCCATGGTTTCAGAGTGTGTGTGCCAGATGAGGGAGAGAGCTCATTCGCGAAGATTACAAAAGAAGTGGTCCGACATGCGATAGGATATTTCTAATTATTTCATTATTATGATCTCATTGCAGCTTTTATTGGAATTGTTCATCGCTAGTAAACATGTATTCCCCGTTCAGCTCCAATGCTACGAATAACTTCACAATTTGTGTTTCATCAAATATAGAAATAAATGTTTATCTTACGTAATTGTAGGGAGAAATTATCGTTATTAGGTCGGGAAACTACGGGCGGGTATCAATTGCGCAGGGTTCCCAGGGTTAAGTAGAAGGGGTTTCCTCAATTGTGCAGAGCCACTATAAGTAGTCACCGGAGGTTTCCTCCATTGCTCAGGAATCCGACCATTCTTGAGATCGGGTTTCATAGACTCGGGTGTTTCTTAGGTATAACATCCCTTGATATATTTATCTATCTAGATATAATAATAGTTGCTTTTAACGCGGTTCCATGCAATTAAATTGTTAGATTTATAATATATTTTCTAAATACGTATTTACCGAGATTACCAGCGTTGGTTATTTCACACTGCTTTACGCATTCACAACTGTTTAAAAAGTTTGTAATTCTTTAAATTGTATGCACAACAGTATCTTTGATAAGTTACGTATAACTAAAAAGAAAAGATTAAATCACTGATACCCAAAGTGGTCTATATCGACCCCCAAGGGTCGACTACGACCAGCGAAAAACAAAATTGGGGGTCCATGAGATGTAAATGGGAGTCCACGATAGTGGATCTCATTTAAGCAGGTCGTGACCTTAATTTTGGTTTTCTATGAATGGGATAATCCGCATACAGTGTATGCCATGTGTATGTCATACCTGTTACTTCACGTATTATGGAATATGGCGTATTAATCTCGTATTATGGAATAAGTTTTTAATTGCTTTTCCATCTTCGTACATGGTGGAAAGGGGTTTCAGCGAGGTTGCCAATCTCCTAACAATAAAAGAAACAGACTGGACAACCGAGTAGCTTTGAGATTAAACGTAACTAAATTGATGCCAAATGTTGAAAATTTGTTATTAATGCATCAGGTTCATCCCTCACACTAAAAGCACTTATTATTATTTAGTTATTTTATGTAATAGGTCCTGAATTCTAAATTGGTTGTTTTTAATTTGAATTCAATTAATAAATGTATAAAAAGTAACGTGTTTTTTTTAATGTTTTTCACACTGTAGTTAGAAATTTAAATCTTTCAGAGTGAGTAGCACTCTACCAGCTGTCAAACACACATTTGTAGTTGATGAATTTGCAAAATTGAATATTAGATAAGCAGGGGTCTCCCCAAAACCGAAAAACATGGCAAGTGGTCCACGAAAGAAAAAAGTTTGGGGACCTCTGAATTAAATGGATATTTCATTCTTGTAGGCGGTTCAGCGGCGTGTCAGATTAGGTTGCTTCTAGACTCCCTTGATTTATCGAGTAAGTGCGTAAAAGCTCTGATTCAAAACGAATATCTATTTTTTGAAAAAGTTATTACATCTGTTTTCAGACAAGATACTATTATCTTGTAAAGAAATATTTTGGAAGCAAAATATGACTCGTAACACTAATTCTTTGACTGATATTTAATTTTGTAGGTTATAAAGAGAAGATTCTCTAAAACTCAGATTTAAATTGAACTACAAGAAGGGAAAAGACATTTTACTTTTGACTTCAAATTATGAAGTTCAAATATGAACTATATGATATTCATCCATCATTAGGTCGTGAGTCTTAAATTATTTATTTTGATTATATAATGAACATTAATAGTAGAAGGATTTTGTAGTTGACTTCAACTTCGCTTCATATAACCCCAAAAAGGTTCAGTCAGTACTGAAAATGTAAAATGGTACGATTGTATTAGGTCTACATAGTCACAGACCAATGGCTTGAGGCAATGTCTTGAGGGTGGATGTTAACTCATACCTTTCTTCTTCTAACTATCTGCCTCGATCTCTGCGCAATTGAGGAAAGCTTTCTAGGGTCTGCTTGGGTTCACTGCGCAATTGAGGTACTTTCTTGCTTAATTGATGCGCGACAGAAATTACTGTCTCGGGGAATTTATGAGCTGTGTACGTTCAAGCTGCGAGTGTATATAATTTAACTCGCTAGTGAATGGTTGTAAATTCTTGCGTAGCTTTTACTACTACGTGAAAAAGCATTACTTGTAATCTTTGTCTCCATGGATGAAAATGTTATCGCTTCCGTTCTTTTTGGGAACACGGTTGAGTTGGTTCCGTAGGCGCGACAGTGGTGTCTGCACCAAGGCGGCAGTGCGGCTGTTTGGGGTGAGTTTATGCGGAGAGGGGGTTGCAGCGTTGACGCGAAGTGCTTGGCTTGCGTGTGGAATGGGGCAGCAGGGAACAGGGTTGTGGAGAAGGGCGAGGACTGGCAGAGAGGCTTCTGACGCAGCGGTGACCTTGAGTGGGGCAGTGAGAGTAGCAGATGTTGCGGTGAGGATAAGGACGACCGCGTAAAGCATGATGAAGTTTTGCCTACATGTTTCTGTGGAACCAGTATGAGACTTCTGTCCACTAATATTGATCTAATCAAAGAAAATTGGGTGCATTACAGGGGTTGATCCAAATTATTTCACTATAACGTTTAATTTGTCACTGCTTTAATTTTCGAGCCCTAAAGCCCCAATTAAAAAAAAATCATTTCAGGCTGATTCAAAGTAACAAAACATTTTTTGTCCACTGAGATATTAGTTTTATTTTGCTTTATTTCGCTTATACATCACATCCTTCGATAGAGCTCTTCGAAAATTAATTACTTCTTCTTTGTTAGTAAACACAAATTTCTTATTTTTATCATATCTTGTTGCATATAAATTCTCATCTGGTCCACAGTACCATACAATTCCCACATGTCCTAGTTCTTTCCATTCGCTCCTTACTATTCTTACGAGTAGTTTGCCTATACTATTCTCATGCTCTTTTATAACATTTTCATCTGTCTTAAACCATTTTCTATAGCGATTCACGTGTCATTACTTACTAATGAGTAAAAATAAAATTTTGTTTGTATGTTTATCACCTAAGATCGTGAAAACTAAAAGGGATTTAGATTTTTCGATATGAAGTAAAACCAATTGTTTTGAAACATATTCTAGGTTGAAGTCTGATACATGGCAAAACAAATTATTAACCGATTGTTAAAGAATTTAAAGACATCTTGCGTCCTCGCAGAGGAGTGACTGTGCCCGTCATAATCTACGTGTACAATTTTATTCCTTCTGTTTTATTCCATTAACTACATGAGGGAGATCACAGCAGACAAAAGTTGGAAAATCACGGTAACATCTTCCCCCCACCCTAAAGCAGTATTTTGCAATTTTTCGATAAAAATTTGATCACTAGCACTTCCAAATGAGAGAAAAATCACTGTCTTTGTGAGATTTCGAAACAAAACATGCATCTCTCTTTCACACATTTAACGCAGAATATTGGCATACCCTGATGAAATTTTGCTCACTTAATTTTTAGAATAACTGGATGATCATTTTGAGTGACATTTGTAAAATGACTTTACCATTTTTCGACCCTTAAAGCAGAGTATTTTTACATCATTATGCATCTTTACACAATTGTTTAAAAATTGTCTATTAAAATGTCGTAAAGTAGAATAAATATTTGCACAATTGACGTTAAAGAATAATGAGTCAGTCAGAAATTTAAAAAAACCCGCACCTATCTTCTCTTTCCACCTCTTGGAGCAGAATATTTGCTCATCTTGGTGAAACGTTTGACGTTTAAAATATGTGGAAGATCAGATTGAGTGAGGAATCGAAAAACCATCCCAATCTGTCTCACCCCTTGGAGAAGAATGTTGTAACATCCTGAAGAAAGTTTGCACACCACGTTTTAGAAAATAGGAAGATCATTGTATGCATGAGATTTATTAAAAAGTACCTCCCCCATTCAACCCCCATAAAGCAGAAAAAATTCTCTCCTTTACCATCTTTTAAAAATAAAACATCGATAAATCCAAAATCCCGTTTCTAGTTGTTTAAATGAGCTTTGTTAGCATATTTAAATCGATATGTCTCAATTAGTTCGACAATTATTTCGAAAAATACTTTCAAAATGAGTACTCTACGATTATCGCTGAACGGTCATCGCAAGGAAAACCTAGGAAAACGTGCTTTATACGGTGCAATTAAATATAAAACCTCACAGTTCTCTCATTTCGTCCAAGAGTTTTGAAAAGTCTTTCCATTGAAAATTTAATTTTTTTTTCAATATTCAAGGAGGAGTGTAGTATAGGATAGTTTTGTATTCCACAGATTTTCCATAAGCGATGTATGCATATATATTATTGAATGTATGTATGTAAGAGTTAGGAGGGTTTCGACTGGAAGCTCTTGAGACATCTGCCCCTTTTTCCACGATTATGACATTGAGCGTCTCATACATTTTTCTTCGAGTCATATCTCACAAATATCGTGTTAATGAGCTGTTAATGTGCAAGTTGTATGAGTGGTTGCAAAACGTGACATCACATCTTGTTGATAAAGAAGCTGCTTCGTAATGAGTTACGTCACATGATGCGTAGCAAGCAATCAACGCAACCACGCAATCTTGAGATAAATTCAAACGATTGCTCTCAATATTTCATTTAATATAATTTTATCACATTTTAGGAATTCTACTATTATTATTTGTTGCAAGAAAGGTTTTCCCTTCATGACTAATTTTTTTAAGCTACTATTTTATTAGCTCTTGATGATATAACATTTACAATCTTTTTGATGTACAAACTCAAACATGAGGTGAAATAAAACGCAACAGCAAAACAGACCCCAATCCCATATCAAGTATTTATTATCTATAGTCCTGAGTCAATATATGGGTTTTCACCTTTCTTTTTGCTCACATGACGAATATTAAATACCAGGAGTATTCCCGTCAAATTAACGAGCTTCTGATCAGAAATAAAGCGTACCTGTCGATGTTAAATAATTTTAATCCGCCATTTCCTTTGGGTCCTTGATTGGAAGTGATGGGATGGTCTCTTGCTTATTTCCGGAGAGGAACATAGTTGATTGCCCGTCACGTGATTATACGCAGTTTACAACTGCTTTGTTGAAAATAATGTTTATTTATTTATCAGTAAATGTTGCAGAAGAAATCGTTTATCAGACTTCCAGTTTTATCCGCTTAAGTTTGGTTATGAAGTTATGTATTTAAATTTAAATTCATTGTTGCCCTATAGCTTAAAAAATTTCGAATGTGGTAGTTAGTACATAACCTGCGTTGTCAAAAAGTCGCTTTTTTATATTCGTTTTCCTCGGTGCGATTCAGTATTTTAATTGACTTCGAAAATAATCGACTATCACCTTGTCAAAAAATTTTCAATTTGTAATAAAAAATTATGACTGTCTTAATATAAATAATTGAATTTTATTTTTAAGTTCTGAAAGTTTTGAAAGGGACGAGAAGACCCTATATATTTTTATATTATTACTATACAAACTATAGAAAATATATAAAATAATTTTATTTAGTTGGGGTGATGTGAGAACAAAAAAAACTTCTTTTAAATTATAACAAAAATAATTGAATTTGAGATCCTTTATTAATGATTAGAAGATTAAAATACCTTATTGGTTTATTATTAATAAGTAAACTGATAAAGTATTTTACTTCTGCTGTTATATATTATTTATCTACCTCTGTTATCTGGTAACTGAAGTAATTTTCCAACACACTCAAAGTCTTGTGGTAACCAACCATGGAGTTGAGAAATATTTTGCTTAACCAATAAAGTTACTACTTCTAGACCATGTTTGCCTATTAAATCAATAAATTAATAAATAAACTTGATTATAAAATAAAACAGTTGCACCCTGCATATGGCCACAAGTTTCTCTCCTGAAACAATCAAGGGAACATCCTACCAATTCCGATCAAGGTCCCAAAATCAGTGTTGGATTTTTATATTTTCAAAGTGCTTGGCGGGCTGGTCAAATGTCGAAAAGTTAAGTAAAAATTTGGGTGGATTGGTTTTTCGGGTTGATGAACCCATATCTGACTCTGAATTTGAGAATCTAAAATGATAGATACAAAATGCAGGTCTATTAAGTAAACCATTAAAGTAAAGGGAAAAGATGTTAATATAATATAAGGATTTTTCAGGTAATTAAATTCGCAGTTTTCAATAATTTAGGTATTAAAAATTAATTCATATAATATTAGTACAACAAATTATTAATTCATATAATATTAGTACAACTATTAGAATAATGAAAAACAAAGTTATAGTCAATCGAAAAATATTTATTTGCCAAAACCAACTTTCGACCTAATCAATAAATTTCCTAGATCTATCACCCTATCAAACAATCAACACCTTCTCAATACCTATAGGAAACCGACATACTCAGACATTGTGATTCACAACTCTTCCCAACACCCGACTTCACACAAATATGCCACCTTCCATTCCATGGTACACCGTATTAAGTATTCCATTTTCAGAAACCAACCTGCAGAAAGAAAAACTCACCATAAAACAATTTGCCCTCTCAAATGGTTACTCCACACAACTCATTGACTCTATCATAAACAGAAAACTCCAAAGAAAAACTATTCACAACCATACCGCACTCACACCTATTTCTCAAAAAAAACAGTAAATATATCTCTATTTCATACTTTGGCCACATATCGCAATCTGTACATAACGTTATGAAGAAACACATCATACACGTCGCAATTAAACCTCAGAATCCCCTAAGAAACAGACTTTCCCACACATTGTAGATATCAAACCTAAATAATGTCGAGTATATAATCTTAAATGTGGAAACTGTGAGGCTCACTGTATCGACCGAACTGGGAAGAATTTTGCTATCTACCTGTAACAAACACCACACCACAAGCCCAGATGCAGTGTGGGTTCTTTTGGGTAGAAGCGGGATCCACACATATACCACAACCCTTATGGTAGAGTTCGCTGCCACCAGCTCGGTTTCCAGGCAAATAAACACACGTGTAATAAAAATAATTAATGATGTAATTCAAATTAAATAGAGATCTGAATATTTACAAACGTAGACAAACTCTCAAAATCACTAATACATATATAAATCTGTTATTACACAAGTAATGCTATCAGAAAGCATTAATTACACATAAATTAATTGAGTTGAAGTCAACAAATTCGGATACCTCTCTAGGTTATCTGAATCTCCAAAATTACAAGTTGCTTTTCCCGAATAACTAACTGATACAAGTTACGTCAATCGCAACTACTAGCAAATGATGTTAAATTACCGCAGTAATTCTTAAGCGGTCTGGCGACCAATACTAGCCAGGTCACATCCTGTAACCTGCGGACTTCGTTCACACAGCAAAAGTCTTCGAGGATTCTCAATCCTCCCAATATATACGGAAGCGGAGGTCACGTGACCACGCCTTCGCTGCTCCACGAGCACTCCAAATCGTTGTTCACCCCTTGGCTGTTCGGAGAACGCCGTGTCTTCATCAGTAGGACGAGCAGTCGTTGACACCAACGAGGCGCCCGGAGTGTGTTTCCCGGGATAGCCACTGTTTCAGCATCCGGTGAAAGTCCTCCCTTCACACATAGTAGCAGTCTCACCTACCGACATTCCGTAAAGGGCCTCGTCCTGGTAAAATCCACTTCCACAGAAATATTATAAGACAAAGAGAGACGCACGCGCTGATCACTCACGTCGGCTGGCATTCTTCGAGCGCATTGCTACCCTCCTTCCCGGAAAAGCAGGGGAATGGTCCACACAATGAATGGAAAGGCTTAGTGGTGGTCACCTTCCCTAATAAGCGGCATCCGGCTAAGCTTCTCAATGACGCTCCCACTTCAGTGAAAGGCGTAAAAATAACAATCACAAACGGGTAGAATGTCTTGGTTCTGATGTTACACCGCCTTAAAGAGCGCTTACACGCAATAAAATACAAGACAGACAAATCTCACTTTGCTACACACCTGTTAGACTCAAATCACTCCTTCAGCCCAGACACAGACATACATATACTACATATAGAAAATAAATATTATAACACAATTTTAGTAGAGTCAAACCACATTCAGAAATCAATAAACCAACTCACACACATTTTAAATGAACAAACAATCTTCTCTCTCACTCCAATAACAACCCTCCTCCTAGAATCCATTTAGCATTCATCTTCCGGTAGAAACCCTCCCGTCCGCCCACCCACCCACACACACACACACACACACACACACCCTNACACACACACACCCTTCTCCCGTCACGCCTTCTTAAGACACAGGGGTGACCAGATCCTCGCATTCCTCACACACACCTCCAGGGCAGAGAAGGTAAGACGCTCGGCTTACAAAACTTTTTCTTATTGCAAAAAATATTCACTTATTTCAATTTTTCATGTAATAATTTTGCAAACAAACATTTACCATTCAACTATTTATAGAATATTTTAAATATCTGAAACCAATTAGTATTAAATTATCTCATTATTATTAACTACAACATACTATTTTAATACATATTTTTATTATTATTACTGTATATAATTATTATTAGGACCATTTTACCAATAGCTAAATATATTCCTGTATCGTGATTGTAGGCCACTGAAGATGACAGCATATGCTGTCGAAGGCCGGTTTTTGCAAATAAATATTTTTCGGTTAACTATAACACTGTTTTTCATTAAAGTAAAAACCGAATGCAACAACATTATCAAATTATAAAAACTATTAGGATAGCGACGGATAAAAGAGTCACCCTTTCCTGATTCTCACATGTTTTAGACTTGAGAATGGTTGGAGAGCTCAAATCAGCTTGTAAATTGATAAAATACTTCCCCTTTATCCATGTATATACAAAATAAAGATATTACCTTCACCTAGTACTTCATATTTTCAAATTTTTGCAAATGTTTTTTTTTCGTACAGTTCCCCCATTAGATGTCGAAAACATCCACTCAACAATTCTTCACACCCAAGTCGCAGATTTTTTACTCACTGCGAAGAAAGAAAGGAATGCCATAACAAAAAGTTTTTGTAATTCTTTTGTTGTAATACAAAAAAATTAATTTATTCAGTAATGCGAAATTTAAGAATAGGGAGAGTTCCAGCATTTCTTTGACAAGGATTCTTAATTACAATTTTGGATTGCAAATGACCTTCGTGCTTTTTTCTGAACTATTGGACTTCTTTTAGAATAACCTAAGCGAGAAAGCGGTAGTTTCGTTTTCGCTTGTTATAAAAAAATAACACGAAATATTCAATTTGATAGGTGTCTCCATTTTATAGGTTACATTATAAGTGTGAGAAGGAACTTATTCAGTTAAGAAATGAGAAACATAGGGCTTAGATAGATACAGTTTTGTCTTGATCATCATGATATTATTAAATGATAAACTTTAACGACCTTGTTAGGTAAATAGCTGTATTTCGTGAGGAATACAATGAGTCTAAAAATGGTCGTTAAAGTTAATTATAAGGACGATACATTGTGTAGATATCTAAATGTACTTCAAATTGCATATTAATAATGAATAATTATTACAGATTAGAAACGATAAAAGAAAATGAGAGGAAATATAGCGTAGAGGAACAACAGTAGTGCAAAGGTTCGCATTCGGACATTATTGTAAAACTAAATCAACGTGCTCAACTATGTTAGTATATAACATTTTGAAAGTAAGAGAGGGTATTGAGAAGCTTGAAAATATAATTATTCCATCAAATAAGGAGAAACTAGAATTATTTCATTGTCTCTTTTCCATATGTGATTTCTAAAGTGACATTACAGTCAACAATAGACATATTATTACACGTGAAGGCCATGTAGTGAAAATGGAGGTAAAATCATAACAAAATCCCGACGACGAATTGTGTCTTCGCTCCTCGTTGCCCTTGAACTCAGAGGGGGAAGTAGTAGCAAATATTGTTTAATATTCAGATTCATGCAAGTTGTATGTTTGTGATTTAAGTATATAATCTCGGGACAGGTGGAGATATAAACTATATTTTTATTTTATTGAGAAAATGTTTTGTTCTTGATGATTTTTCAAGCTTACTTTTGATGCTATCTATAACAATTGAAGAACATTAAAGATCTACTTTCATATATATGTAATGCTGAACATACCTCTAGGAAAAACGTCCATCATTATAATTAAATAATTTTCCAAAAGTTACAACCGTATTCACAACGTACAAATTTCTATTAACGTTTTCAACGCAACATGCATACCTACCACTCTGACATAACATGCTTAAATAGGTGTGAAAGAAAAGATGCGAAACTTCGGAAATACATCTATACTTTCCGTATTTAATTCATGGGTACACTTTTATTTTTGACTTTGGGCCACCTTCTTGGCACACAAATCACCGTGCGACATGGAAATTTGTCGTAAAAACGGACTACTACAGGTCAAATACTGTAATGGAGGTGCACCTTGTAGTTGGATCTGTAGTATAAATCATCAAATGCCCCGCTGTTGGATTTGTTATTTATGGACTATATACAGCAGCAACACGTCTGATCTAAAATCACTATTAGTATACTGAAAAAAATTCCGACTTACAGGGTCAAATAGGGTTAAATTATTAGCGACGATAACAGCGCCCCAAGCATTCATATTTGGAAAGTGTGTGTGCTTCCGAACAAAATTGTCTATGGTTCAGAAAATGCCGATTGACAAGTCCATTAAATTCATTCTTTCTAGATCTTTGCCATTTCAGCATAGCAGAATTTCACCCAAACGCGTTTCATTGCCATAGTTAAAGGTTGGGCAATTTGGATGTGGTGAAGTAAACTTTATTGTAAAAAAAAATAGTTGCAAATTGCGTATGACCACGTGGGGGGGGGGGGGAAAAGGGAAAAA
>NNCF01126193.1:194114-256948 GCA_002313205.1 Laupala kohalensis
TCCCGGGTTCGAGTCCCGGTCCGTCGCAATTTTCACCTGGCTGTTGACGTTCCAAGTACGTTTAAGTTGACATCGAAATAAATATGAATAATTCTGTTTATTGAAGTCGATTTTTAATTTTATATAGGTAATTTTATTTTATTCACGCTAGCACTACCTTCAGTTCGTCGATCCTATCGTCATATCTTCTTTCGAAAGAGGGAGATATACTTGATTTTTACAACATTCCTTGGTCTCCCTTTGAATGTGAGGGAAGACGTGTGAAGAAAAGCAAAGATTCCGCGAATGCAATTTGCATTGTAAAGGAGATGGGCTGCCTACGTGGCTCTATGGCGTGCGACGCTCGCCCAAAAGGGTTTCATCGGTGACGTACCACCTACCACAATGGCACAGAAGTCAGAAACATACTCTTGTTTGCCGTCTTTCTGGGTCCATGTTTCGGATTCTGGAAAATTGACTTAAATCATTATTTGCTCAAATTTTTACGCACTGTTAACTAAAACATAAAAAAATAGAAAATTAAAATATAATTTAATCGACTATAAATCTTTGTACAATTCTGAGATACGAGATTGGGGACATGATTTAGTATGTGGACAGGATTGACTTTCCGGATGAAAAAGAAAAGAAAGCTTTATCCAACTTCAATTGACGTTAATATGTGAATTATAAAACCGGTAAGTTTAATGTAGTATTAACCTTATGTTTAAGAATATTGATCTGCGTGTATTAAGAATATTTTACCTTGAATTTTTATATTAATCGTTAGAAAATAAGGAATCACATTGATATAATAGTGTATTTCATCTCTTTCTTGTTGCTCTTACCAAGGTTCTTAGAAGTCAGGTTCTTCGAAGTCAAGTAGACGTAACACTTTGAAACCAGTAAATTAGTTTATTGTCCTCCACGTGGTCATATGCAGTTTGTACTGTTTTTTGACAATAAATTTATTATTATTATTATTACTGATGCAAGAATGATATTACTACCTTAAGCCTTCATCAGGTGCACGTTTTTACGTTTTGTTTATCCTAGTATTGATTGAAGAAATGTAATGGGAGACTCGCTTCCATTAATATTTTCTTTGGAGTTTAAAAAAAAATCTTTACGAATTTTATTATTGAAAAGTAGGATTTTATTTTTATTCAAGCAGGTTTCTAGTTTTGGTAGAAGAAGATTTACACCCAAGGGAACTGGCACGAGCATTTCAAGTTGACCGAGCTATATAAAATACGATATTGATCATTCCTATTTCATGACGTCTAGCTCCAAACACACACTATCCTGAGGTCATAAAATTCCAAGCGGAAGTCATGTCAGAGATGTCGACGTTAACACAATCGAGTTAGTCGTATTGATTGTCTGTGCATATTACTGATTCTTTCTGTAGAGCTGAATAAAACAGGAATATGATGAACAGGAACATATGATTATTTCCATCAACTTTACCTGCTGTGGCAAATACTTCCTTTTTTTTCTTCTTCCAAATCGAAGATCGAATTCGCATTAAAAAGTATTTATTTGACTATTCCATCATTTTCATGTAATTTCGTAAGACGGTTTTATGTAAATTGCTAACGTACACTAATTCATGGCACACACAAAAATGAGAAATGTCAAAACTTACAAATGTTAGTGGAACAACTAGTTGGTTAAACCTGATTTGATTCCATTGTGGAACTACTCACTTAAATTGGAATAACTGTGGAATATTTGTTGCCAATTTTTTGTGGAAATGAAATTTGTAGAAATATTTGACAAATACAAATGTAATATGCTTCAAATTAAATTGCAGACTCGCCAATGAATTACATAAAACATTCACTCGACCACATAGTCAACTCGAACCATGTGAACGGTGTGAAGCAATGTATTCGGAGTTTTTCAACTCACACTTAAAAAGAAAAAGATTTTCCTGATACAGTTCTGTGAACTGATGAGAGATTTATGTTCTGATTTTGTTTGGTTTGAGATTGTTGTGTATTGCTCTCTTTTAATTTTTTGTTTATGATTTTAATTATATTCTTCTCTTAACACATTTTTCATTACCTCCCAGAATATATCGACGAATTAATTAGGGTCTTCGTTGCGGTTGATGAAATACCCGAACAGTGAATGATTAGTTTTAAAGTAGGGTGGAAACTACAGATACTGTTGAGATGAACGTACGATACGATTCTGGAAACATCGTTCCTCTGAATAATCAGGTATAGCTACTTAATGTATAATGCATTTGACTTCGCTCTCAACTCTCTCCATGCAAAGCTGGCTTACAATATAGTAGTATTTTATGAAAAAAAAAGGTGGCCTGAAGTGAAATATAAACGGAAGGACATTTAATAGACCACAGCCAATACTTTTCTGAAAATTTGTTTTAAATCATAATATCTCCAATCATTCAAAGAACGGTATACATAATAAGGAATTATGAGGACTATGTACAGTGGACTTGCTTGTGATTTGTACGGTGTAGTTATTTGTACTGAATTTATGAAAGAGATGTTAATTGTATGTTAAGTGTTAACGTCGTGGAATGTGACATGATTGAGACACGAGAAAACAACTGATGTAATTTCTTTGTTAAATTTTTGTAGTATAAATAAATTGACAAAAGAATTGAAGAAACAATTTATAAACATGCAAACCAATGTCCTAAATCGTCGGCTGATATTACGCATATTTGCAAAGTTACTCTCCAAGAGCCATTTGGGAAGATTCAGAGTTATCGGTGTTCGACGTTATTTTTCTGCATAGCAATATAATCTTCATAATAAAGTGCAAGAACTATTAACCTAAGACACATACTTACTTCAATTCTATTATATAGTTCCTTATGTATTGTCTAAATCTCTTTCTTCACATTATTCTTTTTTAACTATGAATATATTGTATCGTAGAAATTAATATACTCTGTAAATATACCCGTTAATTTCTTTAAAAAATTGTCTTTATATATGTTAGTTAATAAATCAAATTGATTCATTGAACGAGATGGCAATTTTAATTAATGTTTAGATCCTTGGAACGAAAGTTTGCTGTAAGTGATTAGCGACATTATATTTTTACTCATTTTTATGACAAAATTCCCCCCTTTCTCGTATCTTGGTTTAGAAAAGTTCTACACTAATATAATTGTACACGACGGATGACGCCCATATTGTTTACGTAAACGAAATAAACAAACTTGTACTCTCTATTATAACGTTATTTTAATTCATATTACATCATAAAACTTCACGGAATAAATAAATGTTGACAAAGTTAAAGGTAATTGTATTGTAAAAAATACGTATTAATTAAATTTACAATTTCATTTATATTATTATTTATTTTCACGATTGTAACATGAAATCTTAACAAATGTTTCTTGTCGACAATCGAGGTTTTATGATCTAATGTTGATGGCATCAGGATGTATGACAAACTGAATGGGATGAGAAGTTTTGTTTAGTCGATAATTTGAGAATAGATCAATGTTTCAACAGGAAATTGGACAGTCTCCATTATTGTGGCCTGGTACGGACCCTATTTCTGGACTGAGAATCACAACTCATTATATACCTCGGTACACCGCGGTGTAATTTCTCAAGACTCAAGTGTGTTACAAACGAAAATAATACTAGACAAGTGTGTTACAAACGAAAATAAAAAAGAGATGCAATTAGAAAAAAACAAAATTATTAAACTTAATAATAAAATTTGTGGAAGCCATTGGGTCATTATGATACACGTTTTCTGTCCAGCCTCAAATAAACACTGTCAAGAAATAAGAAATTCAACACAATACAAAAACGATTTTGGCGATTTCCTCCGTTACCAATATTCGAATTGTGTGCCTCTAATCTGTATGCCACATTCCTCAAGGGGTACGCATTCCCATGTTGGAAACCATGGAAATACATAACTGATCCCATTCTAGGCCATCCCTTTTTACCACAGCGGTTAGTTTTGATAAAATGCTCCACTTTATGCCTGGTAATACAATTAGTACTTGTTGAAATATTTGAGTGATTGGAAATGCTGATAATTACATAAGATAGTAATAATTATCCAAAGTCAAAACGAGGATTTTTATCAGATAGGTGGGATAAGGTGTTACAAACAACAATCCACAAATGCTACAGAATTATGTAAAATGTACATATTTTTACACGAAAACATGTTATTTGCTTGACATCCTATTCTTAACTATAATTGGTTGAAAATATTTTGCTTAGCATTGACCTACAACTCCGAAGTGACATTATCGTATGAACGTGTCTTTTACTAGTTCGTTATCATTTAATGTTCTCTATAAAGAAGTGTTTTGCTCCTTGAGACATTTAATCACTCCTTCAAGTTGCGTAACGTTCTCAGTTCTTGTCTCTTCAACAACTAGTTCGTCATTCTTCGAACTAGAAGAGATAATTATTTTCAAATTAAACTCTGCTGTCTATTCATTGAGTGCTAAAGCTTCTTCATTCATGACGTAACACATGAGATAAATGAACTGCGTCTAGTAAATTAGACGTTCCGTTCCGAGCTTCAGTCCGGCGCCTATCTAGCAGTTATTGATGGCAGAGACACGCAATGCAACTAAGCGATGAGTCACCTTGAGAAGTGAAGGCTACCACATTACACCTTACTTTGTTCAACAAACCTTAAAAAAAAATTCTGCACCACTCAAAGCACGATTTTCGTTCAATTTATTCATAAAAATATTGCAAATAAATTGCTAAAGGATTTAGACTGGCCGTAACTTCTTAATATTTTATTTTTATTCTGTGAAATTTGATTCAATATTTCACGAAACAATTACATAGAATACTTCCAGAGCTCTAGTCGCTCATAGTATATTTCGAAATATGTATGTTCGATATATTTATATAAAATGTCAGAAGTAAGGTAAACGTTTGGTACAATACTTCCTCATTAACTTTTAAAAGCCTTACCTACAATATGCATAACATTGTAGAGAAAAAAAAATATTTATATTGATTGTCGGACATCATGTTAAAACAACTTTCTCTGCATCAGGGACTCCGAAAACAAGTATTACCTTCAAAATTTCGCAACAACAATTCATACTAATATTCGTAAATGCGTAACTTTAAAGAAAGTAATCACGACTAAACCACTGAACCTACCGTAAAGAAATGTGGCAAGAAGATAGTTACGATGTACAGGATGGCTACAAAAAGACAAAGAAAAGATCATAAAGGCACAATAATACCAAAACATTGTAGGCAAGAATACAGATCGCTCAGATATTCATATCTTTGAATCGCAAGATATTGTAAGTAATATATATATATATATATATATATATATATATATATATATATATATATATATATATATATNATTTAAAACATTTATTTGCTCATTTATATTAAGAGAAATAAAGTGGAAATGTCAATCATGGAATCTGGGTGAAATTGGGACGAAGTAAAATATTGCTAACAAATACACAGAATTCATCGGAAGTATTCCTTATACAGCGGGTCAAATGAACATATGTTGACAGAGGTGAACTATAAACAATGGAACTAAATTTTGTGATATCTAGGTAAGCGTGTTAGCACCTATACTACCACGACCACTTATAAAATGATATTTCATACTCAGTGATGAGGTACAATAATGAGCTTATGGGCATTCAGCCTAAAAATCTAAGTTTTAGATTTCAGTGTTCAGGATTAAAATATGCGATGAATTTTATAATTGTTGTCATACACTTAGAATAGGAAACTTGAGGTAGAAACTACAACTATCGTAAAATATTAACTAAAAGTTTAGTAACTAAGCGGTTCGCACTCACTTCACTTGGTAGGAGCAATTTTGTAAATCTTGCTCTACGCATCAACATCTTATCACTGCTTTTTCTGGTTATACATGCTTTCCAAGAATATTTTACCAAGGCTCATGTAGCATTTTATCTTAATATTCTGTTGACATACATCAAGAAGTAAGAAAAACATTCATACCAATTTTCATTAAAATTGAGTAAATAATATTTTCAATAAAATACTCGCCAAGATTCGTATTAACACGTCGCACGTATTTTTCGTATCATCATATTTCCGTCATTTTGACGAACTACTTTTCCACTTATTTCAAGTTATATTTCATAAAAAGGGCAAAACCAAGATAAAGAGTGCACGTATAATTAACTGGATGAAGTTAATTTATCCCATCAATATCTTCAGTTTTAGTACCTTTTGCACTTTTTCCTGTATGATGTTTTTATTACACAGTTTCACATAAAATCTCTCTTTATATTTTACTAATGAATTGAAATGATTTTTAACAATACACAAAAATGTTTTTAACTTGTGAATCTTCTTTATTTTAATAAAATTTCATGAAAGTATTATTTCACAAATTGATTTGACTTTTGTAAGATGATTCTCTATCTCAGATCAATTACAACCTGAATTACGAATTCACGAGTTAAGAAAGTGCAAGTACTTTAAATATAAAAAATAGTTCTCGAAATCTCATTGATAATTTCAGAGACGTCGATGTAATAAATACCCAGGCTATACCGCGTTTAAAGGGAAACGGTTGGACCGTGGGAAGAACCGGTGGAGTGTATGCGAGAATCCTCGTTGGAGTGTGCGAAGCGCAAACCAGAAAAAACAACTCCTGGAATTCGTTTTCTCTTGAGAAATCGCTGGCCAGGAGGGTAAAATATTCTCACAGAGTCCTGAAGGAGGACGGAACAGTGGAAAAATTTATTGGCTTTGGTTAATTCATCCATGAGATGAGTGAACTTTTATTTAGCTCTGTGAAGGTGGAACAACCTTTAGGACACAACCAAAAAAATAATAAGGAGGAATTTTGTACTCATTTATTACTAATTAATTACAATAAAATAAAATTTATTACTATTCACATACAATAAAAAGAGTATAGGGCCGAGAATTGAACCTTGGGAAACAGAGCAAGTGGCTTTGTTTCTGAAAGACAACGCTGAAGTATTTTATTTTTAGTATAGGATATTTCTACCTGTTGGTATCTATCTTTTAAATAAGAAGTTAGCCATTGATGTGGAAGTCCACGAATGCCTAAAGAATGCAATTTGGAAAGGAGAATTTCGTGATCGATGACATCGAATGCTTTGGATAAGTCAAGAAAAACACCCTGAGGATTTTCTCCACGGTCTAGAGATGTGGTAACATCGTTTAAGAAGGAAAATATGGCGCTTGTAGTGGAAAAGGATTTCCTAAAACCGTGTTGATCGTCAGAGAGAATGTTATTTTTTGATAAAAAATCTACAAGACGCTTATAGAACAATTTTTCAAGGATTTTTGAGAAAGTGGGTAGTAGAGATATTGGTCGGTAATTTCCAATATTAAGTTTGTTTCCTTTCTTGTGTAAAGATTTCACTTTAGCTCTCTTAAATATGTTGGGAAACACACCTTCCGATAAAGAACTATTAAAAATATTTGTGAGTGGATTTAATATAGCATGGGACGAAAATTTAACAATAAACTCAGGTATATCATCTATACCTGTTGAAAATTTGTTTTTTAAGGAGCTGATGATTCCCATGACTTCACTGGCGTTAGTTTCGGACGTGATCATAGAATTGGGTACGTGGGTGGATGTAATTGGAGGACATTGATTTGGAGATATTGTGTTCGTTATTTTACCAACTTCTGAGAAGTAAGAATTAAACAAACTTGCGATGTCCTGAGGATTTGATACGATTTTTCCATCGTTTAGTAAAGAAACATTTTCTTCGCGGTTTTCAGAAGTTGACGTGTAATTGTTAACAATATTCCACAAAAAAAATTCAAAATGGTTAGTTACTGTTTTATTTATAAACTCATTCGCGTGTATTTCCCTGCCACTCCCAAGTGTTGTACATCTAATTGAAGAAAATTATTAATAATAACTACAATAAATAAAATACCTTCAAAATTCTTTAACATCTTCCCCATGTTACTGGAGAAATCCAAGATTGCCTTTAGGCCATATTGTAACGTCAGAGCCAAGACCTTCTATCGATTTGTGAATTATTAATATTTCTTCACATTTAACAAGCCGAACATTGCTAAGAATATTACAGAGTCGAGCCGGACGCCGCTAAGACGGAAGGGCGACGATCTTGGGACCCACCCTAAGCCTCTTCAGTAATTGAGGTATTGTTTGAACGTACATCTTTCACTTCCTAAGGAAGGTACGATTGTTCTCGAGGAATGTCGGCGAATGCGTGTGCCCAGCGCACGATCCCCTTTGGTATTTCATTATTTCTGTGGAAGAAGATTTGACCCATGCGAGGTTCACTGGAATTTCGATGTACCTCTGAAAAGGAGAATGTTAAGACGTTGTGAATGAAGTACTTCGCCGGATGTATGAACAACGACATACTTAAGTGAAAGGGCGGTCAACACCTGGCGTGGACCGGCAGAGGTGCCTCGCGAGGAGATCATTGCGTTCCCAGGAAAGCTGAGGGGTGCCCAAGAGGATGGGGTGGCACGTTGTGACAGCGAAGGCGTGGTTATTTGCTGATCACGTGACTTCCTTTTCTGTATATATTGGAAGGTTTGAAGAGTCTCGAGGACTTGTGACTTGTTACGAGTCCACCGGTTGCATGAGGTGTGACCGGGCTAGACTAGGTCGCGGAGACCAGATGTTCGTTAGGCTGCTGCGGTAGTCTTGAGAAAGTCATTACTAGTTGCGAGTGTCGTAACTTGTAACAGTTAGTTGTTGGGAAAAATAACTTGTAATTTTGGAGGTTCATATAACCTAGAGGGTTTTTACTATTTAGTTGTCTTCAACTAAATTTATCTACGTGTAATTAATGCTTTCCGATAGCATTACTTGTGTAATAACAGATTTTTATATGTATTAATGATTTTGGGAGTTTGTCTCTGTGTGTAAATTCAGAGTTCTTTTTAATTTGTATTAAATCATTATTTATTGTTATTGCTCGTGTGTTTGATTGCTCGGGAAACTGGGCTGGTGGCAGAGACGAAAACTACCATAAGTATTGCGGTATTTATGTGGATCCCGCTTCTACCAAAAATACTCACACCGCATCAGGGCTTGTGGTGTGATGTTACACATATATAACGAAGAAACTAAACCTATTGAATTGTTTTAGCGATTCTTTTGAAAGAAGCCTAGGAAATAATAGCACATGAGAAAAAACATAAAAGAATACAACACTAAAGTCATAATATACGTATTCTAACGTAGCCTATATTATGAATTTATATTAGATATTCGTATCGCCCTATGGTATTTATGTATTCAGTAATGTAATCCCTACTGTTTCGAAAAAGCTCAATAGACGCTTGTAAGATCATGCAGACAATAGATTAAGTACACCTGAGACGATCAGCTAACTCTTGCTTACAGGTGTGTCTAAGCGCCTGCGCAGTTCTGCAAAAATGACATTCCCGCCTTGAAGATATATTATTACAGAAGCGGCAGGATGTCGCGCTGCCAGGACGGCCAGAGTCCTGACTTGCCACCTGCCGCCTACGTAATCAGGGGCAGTTCAAATTTCACCGACAGGTTGAGCTAGGGATCAGACCTAGGTTTAAATTTTTGTTTGCGATTTTTCGTGAAGTATTTGGCAATGCTATTTTTCTATTCAATTCTATTTTTTTTCATTACCAAATGTTTCACACTTAGTAAACGTAGTGTTTTCTACCTTCGCAATCATCCCACTGAAAGATGATCACTCGCTCTAAAATTTCTCGTACGACCTCTTCCGTCCCTCTGTGATAGCCTACTGGTTAACTCTTGCTTTTGCGTATTTCCACAGTCGACGGGCAAGGTGTACTCTCCCTAGCGTACCTACAAGAAGAGGAACACCCATGTGGCAGCTGACCCGTTTACACTTCCGATTGGTGCCACCATTTTCTAACTTCGTCCCGCGCCACCTTCCAAGTTCAGACTCTTGAGACAACGGCTCCTAGACTACCGAACCTTACATCTCGAATATTTTGACGTACTACGTGATGAGGCTTTACATTCATAGCAACGGTATAAGCACTTAATTTTTTTTTCTTTTCATTTCGCAGGCCTTTCATATAAAGAGGGAAGACTTAGAGGGAAAAATCAACCTAGTCCATTTTTTTCGAAATCGAGATTTTAATCCATATGTTAGCTTCGGAGGAGTACTACATACTTGTGGCTCTCAAACAGTGAAGATTCAACTCACAGTCAGTCTCGATAAGGACGTCACGAAACACACAGGTGTACCATTTTGGCAATTAATTGGTGAGAAAAAGCAACCAAGTCCCGTACTTTTTCCTGTAAAATTGAGTTATGCTGCTCATAAAATTATATATATTCTGTGGAAATCTTTAGCTAGGGGGTTTATGAACCTAACAATGCAAAAACATTAAGAAATGATCATTAGAACAGAAAATGTAGAAAGAGAATTTTTATTTTTCAGTTTCTGAAAAATTTTGTTTTTTGGGCAAAGTTGGTTTTCCCCCGAAGGTCTTCATATGCCACTAACATTTTAATCGACGTGAAAACGTACTCGGAAACCTTATTATGAGTTTCTAATATCTGAAGTGTAATTGTTTATACATTTATCCTAAAGTTGCTTCCCGCAATATTAATTTCTTCATTTTTTAAACTGAACAAATTTTTTATATAGTTTCCAGCGAAAAAATGTTTATTTAGAACACCCTCTACTTTGCAATTTTATACGTCATGAAAAAAGTGTTTTATACAAAAACGTGACGGAAATGGCAGAAAAGGGAAATTTGAAAAATTGCATTTCTGATTAATTGTTCACCAAATTTAATTTTGAAGATACATTTATTTTTGTTAATATACATCATATTATTGGTTCTACATCATATTATCCTATTTAAAAAATTATGAGTTTTCGAGAAATTGGAAAATGTGGTATTTTGTAAAATCTTATTTTCCTTATCAATAACATTGCATTTCAATTAAATTCAGATAACACTCATAAAAATAGTCTATCACTTTCACTTGGAGCATTTTTATGGTATGTGGACTTTTCGGAGATAAATAATTTCAAATTAGGAATTGATGTGCTATGTGTTATATAAAATAATGAAGAATTTTTTTTAAAAAATCCTATGTTATGTGGGGTAATATTTTATCCGAAAAATTACTGTTTGAAAATGTTCCTTATTTTCTTATAAAAGAGTGTCGCGGATGATATTTATAAATTAAGTGCATGGTTTATTTTGGCATTTTATAATCGGAAGCACGGGGCTGGAGGGGACGGTTGATTCCCCCTCTGGAGGAGAACCCTGCCCTCCCCCTCTGATTCCGTATTTTAATTTTGTACTAACGACAATGAAATTTTTATGAAATTTCTTTTTTGCTTCCATAAATTTTCAAGATATTTCAATAATTTCTTTTTTATCAAATAAGAAAATGTAATTTTTCAATATAACAATACAATTTCAACGTCATGAGATAACTGAAACTTTGAAACTATAGTTTTTGATTTATCATATGGCTGCGTACATAATAAAACAAAATACATCAATTTGCATGAAATACACAAAACGCACGTAAAAATACAGTGGGCCTATGATGGCATATTACAAATTGCATATTACAATTTAATGTCTAAATCTTTAAGCCATCTCTCTGCCTCCGTCGTAGCACTAACAAAGTCATTAGTTATAGTTATTTCTTATTTATAATGTATCTACAAATGTAGCTTGGGTGAAGTAATGTAACCCGGGACACTAATGTGTACAGAGTTTTCAACTGGAGGAGTTTCAACAGAGGATCAGAGGTAATTCGTCCGAATAAGGGTCACAGGTAAATTATGTTTTCAAATACTTGTTATTTCTTGTCGAGATTTGAAGTGTAAGCAGCAAACAAAGCGATTGAAAATTTGTTCTTTTGAATTTCATGTTAACCGCAAAGATATTTATTTCAATTAATCAATTTTCACTTAAAAACTAAATTTAAATAATGTAACTTCCCAAATTATTAATAAAGTCTGACATTTCAAATGTTTTGAAATTGTTTCGAATTACGCTGAAAATCATAATTTTTCTAGTTCCGAACTGTATATGATATTTTTTCTATTAAAAAATTTAGATCAATATTTTCTGATCCTAATAAAAACCACCGAATATCAGGATATGAAGCAAAAGTTTTCCTTTCAACCACATGGCTTCCTCACGTGGAAACAATACGCTTGATTATGACATGAAAAATAATTTTGTCCTTACTGGCTGACTTGTCAGTTTTTTAAAATCCGCATTTCATATAATTTAGTAAAATTAGTTCAATAATATAGTGGTATTCTTTCGAATTGTTTTTCACAATAATTTTTTCGTTAAAAAGTGAAAACATTTCTGCATTTGAGTTTTATAATTAGCCAGTGCCAACGTATCGTATATGAATTGTAATTTGTTTCTTAGAATCACGATTTACAAAAGGAGGAGGAAAAATAAAAGCATGAATCATTTCTTTAATCCATTGCAGATAAATTTAGCAGGAGATGTAACAAAAACAACGAAAGGTAGGATTTAAACAAATGAATACATAAATATGTATAAAAAATGCAGAAATATTACGAGATCCTATTTACTTCCAACCACCATACACAGTGTTAACATTGTTTCTTTTGGGGGGGTGGGGACTTTAGGGCTCGTCAACATCGAGGTCATAAGAGCCCAGTTAACATTGTATTTCGCGGCTGATTTTAGAAACCTTTTAAATGACTGTCAAAGAATGCTTTCTGAAATTAAAAAGTTAATTGTATTGATTCTCACTGTACCAGCAACTTCTGCTTCCTGTGAACGATCCTTTAGTGGTTTACGTCTTATATATTGACGGATTCTCGGGGGACAATGAAACTAAAACGTTTAACACATTATTGTATGTTCATCAAGACGAAATAAAATGTTTAGAAATAGAAGAGATAATTAAAGAATTTAGTTCGCTAACACTCGATAAAAGAATCGTATTTGGAGTATTAAATTATTGAAGATTTTAAGTACACAAGATATTGAACCATATTTTATGTTATTAGTACATTTTAAATAAATAATAAAAACAACTGAAAACAACTGAAAATTTACAGATTAAATCAATAAAAATACAACTTAATTTTCAATTATACTAATTTTTCTATCCCTTATTTGAGTAAAAGTTCGCCCCCCCACCATCTTGAAGACACTTCCGACGGCCCTGTTTGTTTAATATTTCAATGTAACTAAGAAATCTGTGCTTCTCGAGTTAACTTCAAAATGGTCACGGATATTCGAAGCTGATGAAAAACAAACGAAGGTGTCTTAGAGGTGTTGTGTAGATGACATGCTGTTCTCCTTAAATACTTATTTTTTCATGGTAGTACTTTTTTTTTCTTTTTTTTCATTTCCATTCCAACACTGGCCGTGAATAGCGTTTGGTTGTAGTGGAAGACCTTTACATTTGAGATTTGGTGTACAATATTATAAGATTACAAATGATTGCAGTATTTGTTAATGGGAAATGCAGTGTGATATTGGAGCTTATCTACTTGGAGCGATTGGAGGTAGGTGGTAGGGGTTATTGTTAAGGTACGTTTATATTTGTATACATGTATGAGCGACTTGTCTGAGATACATGTCAATTTGTAAGAGCTAGTGCCATATAGTTACTCAGATATGTCGCGCGACATCACCTCAGACAAATCCTGATACATTTTCTATGAGCTTTATTCAGGTTATACATGTATGCACATACACATATACCTATGTGATCCAAGGGCTCTAATGACCTTGATGTTGACGAGCCCTAAAGCCCCACAAAAAAACAAAACAAACAAAAAACGTATGCGCTCCGCCATATTTGTTTATAATTCTTTGTAGGTTATATCATTGTTGCCACGCGTTTTACTAATAGTCTATGGACTCCTGTAATATTGTGTGTTTGGTAGTGCATATTATACTAATTGTATATTATACTATATAGTTTAGACAGGGGCGACCCGTGGCGTAGTGCCTAGCGTACCTCTCTTTCAAACCCAGTCTGATCCAAGTAGAATTTACGGTGGTGGACGATGCGTGGTTTTCTGGGGTACTCCCGTTTCCCCTGTCATTAATTCCATCAACATCATCATTTCACCTCATTCCCATGTCATTCTTGTCATCCCCGTCATAAGGAGGCCGTCTGAAAACAGGCGGCGGTCGTGTGCAACGACCAGGGCACAGAGGAGCCTGAACGCGGTGTCCCCGAAGCAGCAAATGCTAGAAGTCCTTTACTCCATAAGTAATTCTGACACAATATCATCATCATTATAGATTAGATTGGATTATTAGTATCAGAGATATCATCATCATTATAGATTAGAGTATCAGTTTTTCTTCCCGCGCGCTACACCAAGAATTCCCCGATACAAATCGCGGTGTAAACGCTGTCATATAGATGTATGAGGTAGAAGTGTCTGAGCTCATGGAAATCGCGTTTAAAAGTTGCGTGTACCCCCAAAACCACTAATTTAGGTATTAAAATATGAATGACAACAAAGACTACTTTTGTAAAAAGAATATCAAATTTCGACATCGTAGGATAATGAAAGAAGGTCAAATTATGTTCTTCAAACACACAAAAAGTTTATTTATAAAATGGAGAAGTAAACGAAATAAACAAGAACATTGACAACTTTTGGTCAGGTGAAAACGACGACAATCCGGGAATCGAACCCGGGATCCTGGTTTGATCGTAGGGGTGTTAACCACAACTGTACACCATTTCCACCCAGACCTAATCATGGAAGAACTGAGACGCAACCCCTTACATGAGAGAAGTGAATCAGCGGCACACAATGCTGTACACAATGTGCTAAGTACTGGATTCACACATACCTACGTGTAAAGGTTGGTTATGCATGTATTTCTGCCGTATACCTACACGTGGAGAAGATATGATATGTGATAACTTTCGGCCAGGTGAGAACGGCGACAATCCGGGAATCGAACCCGGGATCCTACAATGATCGTAGGGGTGTTAACCACTACAACCCGTTCACCATCCACAACTGTACACCATTTCCATTCAGACATAACTCTGGAAAACCTGAGACACAATTACAACATTAAATACCAGCGCCCTATAAGTAACACATGAACTACTATTCTTGTTTGTAGAGTAGCTATTACTAGTGTCCTATAGCTTCATTGTAGTATGTTTCGTGTTAATTTCAGAAGTTACCTTCTATTTTCAGAATAATTTTCTGCCAATAGTGGATTAGGCTACGCGGATCTATTGTCACTAATATTAAACGAAAAATTAAAAACAATTAAAAAATCAGTTTAAATTACAGATGCTCGCTTCACAATAGATTTTATCAACACCGAACCGATGGATATCATGTGGTAATGTTAACTAGGTTATTAAGTATACTACTAGAAAACTTAAAAAAAATTCAACTCAGAAAGAGTTTCAAAACAGAACGATATCCCTATGAAACCATGAAGGAAATTGGGAGAAAAGGAAAAATTTTAATATGGAGGGGCAGGATTAGTGAATGAACACAAATTTAAATGATTAGGAACAATAACGGAACACCATGGATTGTACATTTTTTCAGGGACTCCGTTACCTGTCATCTTTTCACCTTCCCCCTTCAAAAAAAGGATTCGGTCTTCCCGTCTCTCCATATAAAATAATATACTCTTCTAGATAATTAGCAAGCCCCAGCTCTCGAGATTAGAGGGTCATTTTGTATTACATTTTTATTTTAAATTCAGCGATCCTCTTCAATTAACATCAATAAAATAAAAATAGGAAATAATGAAATTTCATATGACATTCATTGTTAATTTTTCTTAATAGACTCGCTTTGCTGCAGTAAGCCATTGTCGGTACGCGTCTGACACCAGAAATCTAAAGAATTGTAAGAAATAAAGAAAAATGTATATCCAATTTTTAAAAATCGCTGGTTGGACTTCTCAGACCTGAAGAACACGTGATTCAAATTTTGAAGCTCTGAGCCTTAAATTCTATAAGTCTCTTATAATCTTTGAGTCTCTTATAATCACTTTGATTTTACTTGTAATTTAAATATTCTAAAAATCACTTTTTATTTATTTTACTCAGATTTCTTTGAACAATGAGGTATTCAAAAATTCCGACAACTTAATTGAAAATCAAGAATGATAGAAGAATGCCGTAGCTAGATATCCTTGGAAGGCGCGTCCCTAAAAACTTCCACAGTTTCTCACGCTACAGGTAATTTTTACAGCACCCTGCGAGTTCCTTCCCAATTTTGGGGCAACCCCAAATTGTAGCTAGAGGGTGTACTTTTCACAGGTAGTGAAGCCTGCATGCAACTTCAAAGAACTACGTCCAACAGAAAAATACTCCTCAAATGTATTCCTATGAGACAAGAAAAATTCTAAACCGTCATATTATGAATTATTGAATAATGTGTGGTAGGTTGCATGTAGATGTGCAAGGCAATTTCATTGAAGATTAATTTCTAGCGTTAACAATCAATGAGGGTCTTATTACTCGATAAAACTACAAATATCAGAGAGGTTTTCAGGACTCCTTTTATGTGCTAATGAATCATTGTCACAATCTCCTACTAACGTACATCAAGGATGGCACGACATAACACTTGACACTTGCCCTGGGAGTCAAAGACAAGAACACCAAAAAGTCTGTTGTAAGTGACCATGTGCAAACGTAGTCTTCTTGTATGAACACAGTAACTAATGAAAACATATTTTACAGAAAAGGTTTTCTATGTAAATCAATGTTTGTTTCAAAAGTGTTAAACAAGGAAAGGGATTGAAATTATATTCATTATACCGCGTTTGCTGAATTCTGTTTAGGTGATTCTGTTTGGGTGAGTGATTATCTTCAATTATTTTTCAGTAAGAAACAATTATTGGCTTTGCATTTTCAAATTACTTATATAAGAAAAAGGAAAATTTTTGTCCAATGTATTCAACTTTTTATCATTTTGATGTATCGAAACCAACAACAATAAATATATTTTTAATCCAAAAAACACTGAATTCATCCAAGGAAATTGGATTATTCCTATTATGAAAACCCATTTTATTGTTCCTCTTGTGTACGTCAAATACTACTCTGCTAATAAGTGAAAAAAATGACGGCAAAACACTAGTAGACTAAGCAAAAAAAAAACTCGTCAACCTCATCTACCTCTGATATAGAACAAAAAAATTATATCAGGCGCTTCAATTAGCAGAGGACATTGAGGGAATTGGTTGTTAACTGAGCGAGATAAATCTCCTGACAAAGACACCATTTTACTATTATTTATTTTTAAGGTTATACCGACCCAGAAATGTTTGCATAACTATACTTTGATGCATCTAGCAACTTTTCTAAGTTAACTGAATCACTTTTTTTAAAATTTATATTATTTATGATACAGATGCTAATTTATCATTCACATTCGTGGTTCGCATGTATTTTAATAGGTGTTTTATTCATTCTTTAATAACCCAATTCCGGCACATAACATTTCGCAATTTCTTCAGAATGGTAAGAAACGCCAATCACTTGCATACAAAAATTAATTTTTCATGTTAGTAAACTTGAATTTTTATGCATAAGCGTTTAACTGATTGACACATATTCCATTCTGAGGAGCTTCAAAGACCCTCGAAAGAATTTCTTAATAAGCAGCATACATTCAGTAGAGTCAATTGAACAAGGTTTCTTAACCTCTCGGTTCAAATGAAAGAATTCTCTGAGGGTCATTTTAAACTGGTTTCTCCTCCCACTAAGGCAAACAAAGATAAGTATTTTCCGCGAAGTTGTTAATCAACGTTCATTAACTGGAAGCTCAGTAACAATTATGAAACGTATTCACCCAAACTTTTTTACATTCCTCCGAAAATATCAATGTAAAATTAAAAACTGTTTAAAGATGAGCTGCTACATTGTTTTAAGGATAATTAACTGTTTGTATTGTATAATTCATTGTCGTTTGTTTAAAAGAAATGAAGCAAATACAGAAGAGCTAAGTGTATCGTTCAAATGTATCAATAAGGGAAAAAATTAGAATCAAAATTGTATAAAGGATAAAATATTGACTATGTTAACATTCAAATGTACATTTATTGTTCAATTTTGCGGGATTCATTCATTTTGCGTTTCAGTTTCTTTTTACTTTTCAAGAATTGAAAAGTAGAGCTGTGCGAAAATTTGTCATTAGAGAGTTTCTTGTAAAGTAAATTTTTTGTTAACTTTAGAAGTTTTCAAAATAAACACTAATTTTGATTCTTGATCATGAAGGATTCAATACTATTCAATACAAAATTCTGGTAAAGTGTTGTAGATTATGCTGAAAGAAGTCACGCTGTTCTTCATCGACCAAAGACAATTTTTTTGGTGGCAATGCAAAACGGCTAAAAAATGTTCCTTTTCGTTATCTGCCATTGAAAAGGTTAATCATATATAAAAGAAAATCACTGACATATTTTAGAATATATTTTTAAAATCAATAAATGAATATTTTGGATACACTTAGTGAAAAGTTTCATGTATCAGATTCTTTTGAATTTCCTGGAAAAACTTAAACATTGAAATGTAAATTACACAATTTACATTTGGTTTAATTTTTACATTTATATTTAAATTTTGAGAGAGAGGTGAACCGTCACGACGGGATCGGACCCCCTACCTTCCAGATGTATCTTGTATTAGTTAGAATTTATTATTTGTCAAATTTAATGATCAAAAGTAAATGTAAAACCTTTATGTTAAAGTTGTCTGAGGGGATCCATTCCGACAATAGATACCTACTTATAGATTACGTATTAATATGTACAACTAAAAGTTTAAAACTTTTTAAACTTAGAAATCCTGGGTTCTCAACTATTCAGAAATGTACTCTAGGCCCATTACTAAAATCTCCGTATTTTATTTATGATATGTCATGTCCCCAAATGTATGAATAAGGTATTGAGGAAAACTTTTTAAAAAATTGAACTATGCGAGCAGTTAGGTAATTTTTAAAGAGAACTTCCAAAGAATCTTTCTCACAACTTCACTCGTTATCCCTCAATCACCTTAATCTCTGGTTCCCCGTCTCCTAGAGAATTAGAAGGGGTTGGAAATTGCTGACTGCGTATAATGAGAGTACAAGAAAGATGCAACTTCACAGGGAACGAGAGGAGGGAGGGTTTATAATGAATGACTCTACGAACCTCACGCAATACCATCAAGTTATGACTGAGACATGATATAACAGTATTGAATTGGTTTGTTCCAGAAACACCTGTCACTGTTTTGTATCATTTCGAGACTCGGAACATGCTATTATCGTAAGACTCAGTAGTAACAATAATTCAATATCATAATAATAACAGAGTTCTTGTGCATTGATTAACAAGGGCACCCATAAATTTTTCCAGGGGGGAAGAGTTTATGGTTAGTTTTTTATACGCTAGACAAAAATCATTTTTAGCTTGACAATATTAGATTACATATTTCAACTCATTCCTGAACATCTGATACTACTATTATATTTCTTAGTTACGCATTTTGATTTAAAATTATTAAGGTCATTATTACAAATTTAAATACAATTTTATTTATTCGCATAATGAAAATAAAAGAGGGACCGTGGTATCATTTCAGGATGAAACTCATTCTCAAAAAAGAGAATATCAAAATTATATCAAAACCGCTTAATGTTCAAGACAAAAGTGAATACAATATAAGACTTTGAAACAGACTACATTAAACAGTACATAAACAACGAAATATTATGCCATAAGCAGCTGAAGGTGCATTGAATTTTGATATTGATCCACCTTTTCCACTTTCCAGGGAGGGGGCACAATCCCCCTTGGCCTCCCTCTGCGGGCGCCCGTGATAGTTAATTGAATTAAATAGTATGTAATATAATGTAGACTTCATTATAGAGTTATGAATTGTTGGGGTCTCAGAAATGTTTGTCGTCCTGAAGTCTTCGGAGAACTTTTGAAAAATTAAACCCTGTCGTATTTGAATCCCAATATTTTACATAATATTCACACAACTTCAAAAAACATGAGTCAAGCCATATAGATACGATAGAATTGTAAGACGATATTTCAATCATTATCATAGATTCAGAAATCCTAAGATTCTATGTAACACAATGAAAAATGTATAACGTAATCACGGTTAATTGAGAAAACTTGTGTTTCGACATCAGAATTGATTGTCGTAGTATTTGTCTTGCTTCTTCCTTCATTGAATCACTTCTTTAGCGTTATGCGTCACATTTTACTTAAGATTACTTCAATTAAGAAAATCAAGGTGTTATCACTTTGGAAGCTTGTATTGTTGAAAAGTTTTGTATAACCTAATCCATACTTTTTTCAAGTATTATGTAAGGGGTTTATATCAGGAAGACAGCGTGATGACAGTGTTTCGATCCACTTTCCCTTCAATCGTTCGCTTCTAAAGGTAGCTGAAGACCGAAGCGGATGTAAATGATGAATGACAGAGAAATTGGGGTCATCCTGAAAACAAACCGGCACAGACCTGCTTCACCAATTCCACGACAAAATCTTCTTGGATTAAGCAAGATTCGAACTTTCGTCCCCAAAACTGATAGGCGCAAGCACTAATCGCTACACTACATGTAACCCAGAATTGGGGTTATTTCGTGTCACAGATACTCGTAATTTGATTCTCTGCAACATTGTTGCCAGGTAACCAAAGACCTTGTGTCCATGAAACTCAATAACTTTGACATTGGCTCTGATAAAGTACATGGAGTTATTTCGTGGATGAATATTGAAGATACAACTAGATAAGCACAGGGAAACAAGTTGTGCGTTCTGTAATGTCGATTAAACCAAGGATACCTGTTTTAGGTCAGCGGAATTTTCTTCTGAAATGTTCATGTATACTTTGTGAACATACGTGTAATGTTTGATTCCAAATTTTATTTCTTTGTAATTATTTTGATGAAAATGTCAAACACTAATTTTAATTAATGTCTTTTTATGAACTTATTTAAATGGTATTATACGAATCATAGCATTAATTAATTTCTTGTGTACATTTATGTTCACAGGAATTTATCACATATTTGGTAAGTTTGTTGACAAGCTTTGTAAGGAATCGAAAGAAATACCAACTATTATTTCAGATCGAAAATAAATTTAAAAAATCAGTAAGTAAAAATGACGAATCGATTCATATCGTATGGAAATAATATTTTCATTAGCAAACATATGTAGTAATGTTTGCAGCGGTATTGACCTATTGTTACCCCATGCAAACCTACCTCTGAATCAATAGAAGTAGATTTGGTCTTGAAATTATGTAGCATGAGTTGGCGTTTTCATGTGTGAACTAACGGAAAGTGCTGAATAAGTCGCACGAGGTGAAACGATAACTAGGTGATAGCGTTTCTCACCTTATCGACATACCGACACAGTCTAAAGATTTGGGATGTCAACAACAGCACGAACGGGTAGGAGAGCACGGTGTACTCAGGTAAAGCAAGAGTACCTGTAAAGAGAGTAACACCGATCGCCATTTTCTGCCTAAAGGTGCGTCCACACAACAGCGCAACGCTGTGACGCAACCGCGCCGATCGAGCACGAACACGTGCAGTGAGTCGTGTCCGTGTCGACGCAACTTACGCGATGCCCAGGAGTAATAAATTGTGATGAACAATTGCCATGGTAGCACATTGTAAAGTATATTTCAGTTAGTGTAAGTTTAAATATTTACACAGTTGTGATTCAACTAATTTTTAAAATAATATTATTTTGAACTAAAAGTAATTTTTAAAATAAAATAAGATTATTATTGTGAAATAAGAGTTAATTTATAATAAATCATTAGTATATTTTTTAAATAAATACATATTGTGTAATAAACACTAAATTGTCTCGGACACTACCTCAGCAATAATATTTCCCTTTTTGATTGATGTACTAATAAATTTTAATGTCACTCACCCACATTTCTAGATAATATCTTTATTATATTATAATATATTTCAGTAATAAAAATATTGTTAATTGTAACTGTTCACAATATAATGGAAATAAACGACCATCTCACAAATTTTACAGTTACACAGATAATGCACGCGTCAATCTCAAGGTTGAGTACATATAACAATTTTTCAATTTTGAATAATAAGAAACAATGAGAACGCATTAAAATGATTTGTATATTTTAATCATTCATAATTAAAAGTAACATAGCAAACATAATATGTAATTATGAATAACAATTATTGAATGATATGGTGTGTTTCGTAAAGGGTGGAAGAAACGCTGGGTTGGTAAAATTAACCTTATTTTCTTACGTGCTGATGAACAAGGAAAAAACGTTCCTATATATCATATTTGTAATTTAAGGAACTAATATTTATCATATTTGGGAAACCTATGGACTTTTTTTTTCTAATTTTCAACTAAATAATTATCATTTGCCACTAATTTACAAGTAAAAGAACTAAATATTCCTGCTGTACATGTCATTCTTGCGACGTCAAATTGCATACAATGGCACATTGTAGATCATGCACAAATACTACTACTGGAAAGTAAAATGTTCGTTCCCCAATTGTTTTCGAGGCGATTGCAATAGCCCTCAACCAGTTTTTCTATAACATCGGCAAGTGCCTCATAATCTATGTCAGTCATTGACACGGGAGGTAATACGAACAGCTTTATGTATATTAGACTCACTTTCCTCTCTGGGAGTCCTTTCTTTCCCCTCTTAAGAAACTTCAATTAAGAAACTGCACCTTTGCCAAGGTGTTTATCATCTTCACTTAATAAAATGTTTTATCATCTTCCGTTTAATTTAAAATTATGTCGAGAATATATTAAATCCTCTACATACAAATTATGTACTATATTTTTCATTAACACAACAGTTTTATCAATTATGTATTGAGAAATTTCTCTATCATTTTCAATTTTCATTCCTGGACTAAAAACATTCCATTAATTTGTCTTGAAGTAACTTATGGAAGTAGTATGATGTAAAAAGAAGCCCTAAATATTGATAAATATACTTAGAAAATTAGGTGAAAACTTACGAATATATCATAATGGCCAATAATATTTCTTTACGTCAACTTGAAAGTATACCTAATACTTCGTAGACTACGAATATATCTTATCCTGGTTGAATACACCTTATTCTTTGAAAGATTCGCAAAAATAATGTTCAAAATGTACTTAGCATATTATTTTAAACAATCTAAGTATGAGTAGATGATGAGTCTAGCATTTTCTGTCTACTTGAGGTAGGAGTGCTACAAGGATCAGACCTTGACCCAATATTGTTCATTATTTATATAAATAATTTACTCAGATTATGTGAAAGGGACATTGTTTCATTTGCAGATTTGCAGTCATATGTAGGGGTGATAAGTGGGAACAAGTACAGGAATATGCAAACAGTAAGCTTGAAAATGTTAACAACTGATTAATCGAAAATAAGTTGATGTTAAATAGAGAAAAGACAGTACGTATTCCACTTACCATTCATAATGATAAAAAAACACAAAAATTTGATTATGTTTATTAAAATTGATGGAGTTACTATTAAAACTGCTAATCAGACCAAATTTCTAGGTTTATGCATTGATGCATATTTGAGATGGTAATATCAAATAAAAGAGTTATATGAAAAGAGTAGTTATTATATATTTGTTGTTAAAAAATTACTAAAATATTAACATTTAAACAAATTCTACAAGTGTATTACGCGTTGGTTGAATCAAAGTTTGCATATGGACTACTGGCATGGAGTGGTGCATGTGAGAATCAGATGAGGCCAATGCAAAAAATTTAAAAAATAATTTAAAAAATCATGTATTTTAGTCACAAGCATATATAAGAAAATTTTATAAATTACAATAGTATTTTAGACATTAAAAAATTATATTATCTATTGTCCATCAAACATTGCACTCTACTACATCAAGTATTTGTTAGTAGAGTGCAAAGTCAAACATAAGAGAGTACCCAGAATAAAACAACATGATAGGGAAAAAATATTGGTCGAAAAATCAATCTATATAATGAAAACAGTATTTTCAATAAGATACAATTAAAAACAGAATAATAAAAATAAATCACGGACAAATAAAGTAAAGACATGGTTAAGTGATTATAAATAAAATACAGAATAAGTTAAGTCAAAACAAATTAGAAAGGTTTTTAATGTCGAAAAACAATATAAATTTAAATTTGATTAGCTTTAAGTTAACTTAGCTTTAAGAAACTAGACCTACGATCAGACCAAGTGTAGGGAGATTATTTGCAATAACATTTTATGCATTATTGTGTAATCTAGTTTTATAAATTCAATTCAATATTATGTAGACAAAACTGAATGTAAATATTTCACCAAATCCGGAAGATTCGAACTTGCACCTTTTTGCATACAAGGTCATCACAATACCCCCACACCAAGGGAACATAGTTACGGGCGTCCAATCTTTGGGTTAAATCAAATATCCAATCACTTCATCCGTGGCGCTTACTTCATCCTCCATAATAGTACTTCAAAATTAAACTTTTTCAATTTTTGGAAATTTCTCGTCCATGGCAATTCTGCCTTTACGACCCCCCCCCCCNGTATTTTGTCTGTTAGCTTCCCGGAGGTTTCTTTTTTATATTTAGGGATTCACTCGTTACGTAAGAACTTCTGTTCACATACTGTAAAAAATAGCGTAAAATATATGCACACACATATACCTCCATGATGACATACATAGAAAACAAAAGATTTCAAATACTATAACAGGAAGTGTTATAGTGTTATACTGTAAAAAAATGTAACAAGCAAAAATGTTTTGAAGCATTTGGATTTGGAAAACAAATATTATTTATTTTTATTTCCGGTTGTGAGGTCCAGGCCATGAACTAGCTCTTGCCCCTAAACATTTTAAGATGAGGGAATGAGGAAGGAGGGATTGCCGGGGTATTTACAGTATTGAAACGACACTTGTCTGGTGTAGGTGAGGGACAACCTCACCTAGTTCGGTCGACCGTGGAATCGAACCCTCGTTCTCCCTCTCAATGGTTTGTAAGGAACGAAGACGCCACCATTACACCACCGCTGTCGATTGAAATTTTTGTCATCCGCGAAGAAAGACATGTGAATAAACGACGTTTGTCATTCATAATAAGCACAAAGCGAACAACTTCAGTATGGAAGAAATATGGTTTGCTATAAAACGAAATGAGTAACTGTTGCACTTCCTGAAAACCAATGAGGAACTGACAATTTTTTCACTCATGCTGATTTAATGCTATTCTTATCGTATATTTTTATATAACATAGCTAATATTTCAGTTTTGTACTAATATAGTTAATAAAGAAGTGTAATACAACAGTTTATAAAATAGATGAGAGAGAGCCTTAAAGTATTCTGATTATTATGCTCTGTTGAAGAAATCATTTCCATCTGTGAAATATTCGTATATTGAGCAAACAAATATCATAATTTTGTGTTTTATTTATTTATTTTTTTGGGGCCGGGGAAGGCGCTTTACGACTCGTCGACATCGAGGTCATTAGAGCCCTAAAATGCTGTACAGGTAGGGATTTTTGCTTTACGTAAGGAGGTGCCGTACGATTTGACATTGTTAATTAAAATTCTGTCGGTAAAAGAAACCAGTTATCGCACTTTTTTCTCCAGCGGCGGATTGACGAGGTGTGGGCTCTCGCCCCCCTCCCCGCCTAAAAAAACAAAACGTTTTTCATGTTTTTTTGTAAATAAGTAATATTTTCCGTACTCATAGCATTATCCCCTGAATCTAAACCACCTCAAAATAATACCCAAGATCCGTCTGCTTTTTAATTAAGGTATTTCCTTTCTTGTTCGTTAGACAAAGACGAAATGATTATAAGTCACATAAACATCGAGAAAACTGTTATTGAGGTGCGATTCTATTTTGAGTGCATATTTATTTTGTGATCCAAGTTAACAATCATCCGTCCATTGTACTATTTCGATATTGGCACATACCCGTATTTGAACCCATACTTTTGTCGAAACCTGTTTGGCGATAAAACCTACTTTTCAGGTGATAAGACCTACAAGATTCCTTAATAACAACTTTATTCCGCATTACAAATGAGGTACGTAATATGATTGCTAGTGTGACTGAAGCTTTTGTGTTGTTTAAAAGATATTTTTCTTTGACACTTCGAGCAAGAGGTTGATAGGAACCCAAAGGTTTTGTATTAAACATGTGCACTTGTATTATATGTCTTAACTGATAAAACATTATGAGGGAGTGTTGAGTAATTCAACTTAAACTGATCGAATCCGATTTTAATTTTTATTTCACTTCTTCGTTTATAGTTTTTTATGTTCATTCACTCTTTTCTCTTCTCTTGCCATTTCCTTCCTTCATTGTGTGTTAAACATGTAAAATCTTAAAGAAATTAGTGCTAGTTAAAAAACGTAATTAATTAACCAATCAAACGGTTTGTTTAGGATCGTATAAAATCAAGTGTTAAGTTGATTTAAACTAATTTGTTTATGTGTCACGGACAACACAAGACTTCATAAAAATGATTCTTAGTAATCAATCAATCTTGATTCGCTGCCTTACTCAAGTCCTTGACCAGCTCAACCAAGGACGACATTCATTAAGTAATACAAAATGTACGATTTTTTGCGCGTTTTATGTGAGTACTTAACGCAACAAGCTGCTTGTCGTTTCGTGAGGTAAAAAATGAGCAGCAGAGAGGTAGGGAAGAAGTAGGCACCATGCACCAGTGGGACATGACGATTCGCGAGGGGGGCGGCGCAGCCACAACGAGTCCGCGTGTTGCGGCAGGCTCGATTGGCGGGCGGCCAGTTGGTAAGCCTTGCGCTGTGTCTCCGTCACCACCACCACCGCCGTCATCACCACCGTTGCCGTCGTCGTATAATCGTTGCTGCTGCTCGACGCGCGGCCGGTAAGGCGTGCAGAGCAGTAGATAGAAAGGCGCGTGTGCGAGTGAGTCGTTGCCGGACGCTTCGGAGGTTATCGGGGAAACGTGTTGGAGTGTGTCGAAGACAGCGAAAAACAGCCGCCCTATCGAAGATACTGGGATGAGTGGCGATCACCTAAGTTTTTGTTTTATTCAGTCGTGGAACAGTGTTCATAAGGGATTAGTGACAGCTGAAAATTCATGAAACGAAATTTCCCTTCTTCAATGCACGTGTTTGACGTGTTGTGTGGGTGTTAACTGCTAAACCGGCTGTATCAAAGTGCTGTTAGTGAAAAATATAGTGTAAGTGATACACGTTAGTTATGTAATAAGGTATACATGCTTAAAATAGATCGACCTACTGAAGATTTAAATAATCTTGACTTAACCAGTTTTCTTTCAACGTGATGAAAGTTTTCTTTCTCGTATCTCATTGACAAATTCGACTGGTTTCGTATATGACACTTCATAATCGTTACCACAACATTTGTTTAGTAAAGTTTGCTCTCGGTCCTTCCTGATAACAAAGGCACTTGGATAAGACTTCGTGCCATCAAGGTGAATGTCAAATTAGTCACGTGCGTGTTTTTTCGTTCATCCTAAATTCTTCTCGTTTTGTCTCCATGCTTATAAACATGATACTTATGCCGTGAAAGTGTATAACAAATAATAATATTTGGGTTTTGTGGTAAAATATTGCGGGTTAAACAAACTACTTATTAATTATTTTGTGTAAATTGTACACTTAAGGCAGCAATAATAATAATAATAATAATAATAATAAATAATAATAACAATCATAAATAATAACAATCATTGTAGTCTTCGGATTCTGAGAACATTTTACTGTACAAATGCTGACACGAATGTTCTCAGGTTACCTTCTCGTAAGTTCGATCACATAAGGTATGAAGTTGAGAGTGCGACTTTTTGAAAAGTGTTGCCTGAGAGCGTTGCTGTCAGAACATGTTTCTCGTTTTTGGAAAATTAAGTGGACTCGAAGAGCAAACATTTATGTTCGGAACTTATTACTGTTGCCTGCCGCAAAATTTCCATTTCGTTAAAATTTTCTCATTAATCTTTTTTAATCCGTAATTACGAATGACGCGTGTTAGTTATATTATTAACTTAAGCGATATATAGATTTCAAGATTAATAGCATGATGTAAGTGGTGAGAATCAAAAACCAAATTATTTTTCTACATCAAAAACCTACGCAATAAAGACTTCGGGAGAAACTTCTCGCAAATTAAGATATATTATCTTATTGAAAATTTGTTAAACACACACTGGCTTACATAAGCGTAAGCATACACAAATGTAACTTGCATACCGAATAAGTGAATGTAAAGATAATTTCGTGGCATTTTCAACAGGTCTATGATGATATAACATTAGTTTTCTAAAGCAATTCTGTGTATTGGGTACAGTTCCAAAATTATTTGCGAGAACATGTTTATATCTGGTTTCAAGCTTTATTTTCAATGATTTTCGATAAGAAAATTAAGACTGTAGCTTCCGTATAAGAATAAAAGTAATAAATTCGTAAATGTATGTACGAAATTATTAGATTTTATTACATCACGGAGTATAATGATAAATATAGCATTATTATAATTTTCGTGGAACTTTGATTGGAAAACAGAAGCAAATATTAATTGTCCTCTTGTGAATTTGGAAGATGTCATCTCGTTTTATTAACCACTGATAATAGTCGCCTCACCATGTATATAAAACTTTATTTATATATTTGCTTGCATAATGTTTGTCTTCTATACATCTGTGGCGTTACTTGAGGGTGGCGGGAGGGGGTGAATTTGCAAGACCAAACAGCGGTAGTGTTTTCATAAATGAACAACTCGTTCAGTAACAGGTTAGGTATGGAATAAACAAATCAGACAATTGTAAATACATCATTTTCTTACTGAATACTAGAGGAATTGTGGACATTGAATTTATGTACAAACTGGGAGAATGTTTAGGGAGACGCAGCTATGTTTCGGAGTGTCTTAAATAGTACGCCATTTCATTACAAGATAACTATAATGTTAGTTCTCCTTTATTTAAAAATGAATAAATTAATTAATTAACTAATTTACTGTCAAAAACCCTGTTATTAAATACGTATGAACACGGGGGACACAAATTAATTACTTTTTAGATTAAATATGGATACGAAAGGAAATAACTATTGTCAAATTGTAGTAAATGCTGATTATGTAGATTCGCGACAAATTATTTGTCGCTCATCTATATAATTAGCATTTATGACATTGTCACTTGCATTCAAATGAGTAGAAGTAGGTCGTGGGAATGATAGCTTATAATGTCATTCTACTTCAGACACCGTGCAGACGTATTACAAGAAGTGTACTTTATAATTATAAACTTAAGAAACCAGAAATCGACAATATTGTGCGCTTTGACTGCATGTCGCCCTTCCGTAGCAAGTCACATTGTTTGTGTGGTGGCAAAAAAGGTTACTTTTGCACATTCAAATCTACAGTAACCCTCATAATACTGACGAGGGACATTGAACTCAGATCCTTCACATATCATAAGACAAACTTATTTTGATTACAAAAATTACAGGCAATTTCAAGAGTTAAAATTGTTGTAATAATGCCGACCAGTGTATCTTAGTTTTTTCCGAAAGCATCTTTTAACAAATGTTTGCTGGTTAGATTGTGCAAAGTTATTCAATCACCATGTCTCCGCTCCATTTTATAAGGTGGCTGTAACTAAACTTTTGAAGATCTCCATTTTTGTTTTCCTTGAGATACAGATTTTCTCCAACTGGTTTCTCCATATGGGATACTGATTTATAAATGCTGCATTAGCTTTGTTTATTCTAATGAGAACATCAGAGCCTCCAGTTTGTTTTACTACTACAATTAATTTTCATTTCATTTTAATTGAGTCATCGGTCTTTTTACCATCTTGCTTATCACATTGTCAATGCAGGATGCTGTCTTTTCCTGTTTTTTCTGTATTTTTCATCTTTATTCGCTAACTCCCTTCTGTTAATTGTCATCCATGTCTGTCTTTTGTTCGTCAACTACGTTGTTTTTTCTCACATATTGTTGCCTTGCTTTTTATTCTGTCCTCTTCTCTTCTTCACTCCTTCCACTAAAATTTTCGTTTATGTGCTGCCGCTGGAGAGAATTGATGGTCACTCCCAATATCTGAGCCTCGTTTATTGCGCACTTCTAGCAGAGATTTTCTCCATACTTTCTTAAAAGCAAAGTGATCTGATTTCCAGTATTTTGATCAGGAGAGACCCACGTAATTTGGTGCCATAATTTGTGACTATGACTATATCGTGATCAGCACACAAGTTAATTAGTAGTTCTCCATTTTCATTATTTCCCCCTACTCCATAGGGACCTATCACCTGTTAAATGACACGGTTATCACAACCCATCTCCCATTAGTGACAACATATCGTCTTGAGTGTCTTTCAATTTGACATAAAAATCAGTTTTACTCTCGAAGTCACTTGTTTCAATGTGGGCATAATGTTTTAATGGAACGTTCCTTGATTTTGACTTGAACTTGTTTGAAATAATTCGGTCAGAAATAGGATGCTATTCTACGAGTGTTCTATAGGCGACTTTTGTTAACAATATCCCAATGCCACCTACATGCTTTTGTTAACAAATCCTCCTATTCTCACCTTCTGATACTCGAGAATAATGTAGAGTAAGAGCTCCGCCCTTAGTAGTCAGGGTATCGAAACCTTCCCATTCACCAAGTCCCAGTGTGTCAAAGTTTATAATGCTCCAATTCTTGTAGTACCTGACTGAGTTTACCAGTTTCATAGACAATACTTGTGTTACAGAATATATTCTTCGTTACAGTTTTCATGGCAAAAGTTTTCCTCGTATCAGTCCGGCTATTTTTCCCGTCAAGTTTCTTTAATCAGTGTAGTTTTTCAGAGAGTGGAGGTGATTGGCCTAGTCTCTCGTAGTGCAGTGAAGGGGCTGCCTCCTCAAGGCCCTGGCACAGACCCGCGCGTCTTGTCATGCACGTTCGCCGAAGCATTTCCTCCCGGCGTAAATTTGGTATGGTTATCCCGCCAATTTTCGGTCGTCATTGCCTCGTTTGTAATAACATGACCCACACCATGAAGGTGCGACTTTCATTTGAATGAGAGGGGGGGCTTTGTATTGCACGTCATCACCTCTTGGGTTCCTCACGGTATTATACCTTTCTCCATTGGCTTATCCACAAATTTCATCCGATAATATGTGCCTGAAAACTTTTACCCAATTTGAAATCCATAACTTTGCTTGGTACAACAGGGTTAAAGTTGAAACTCTTAAGTAGTAAAATATATTTAGTTAAAATTAAATTTGTCAATAGTAATTCAGTACAATATTAGTCGACACCAGGGAAATACGTAGTAAACCTTCCGTTTTGGTTTCTTTGAGTTATCCGGGCCATGCAAATACACACCGTTCTTTGACAACACTAGTAAATTGTTCGGTTACTTTCTTCGTACTGGTTGTTCGCATTCTTTGATTTCTGTGTTAACTTATGAATACATTTATTTGAAATTTTTAAATTGTAGTCGTTTCCAGGAATATAGTACATTCTTCACTTACACTTATAATGAACTGAAAACTTGTCATAAAGACGGAGTAATTTTTTATATCCCTGTGAAGTTTTTATAAAAAATTGGGATTGTGTATACGAATTGAATACCACTTGCTTAATTACATTCGTTATTTCTGCTCAAATTTACGCAAGAGAAAGTGAAAACAGTAGAAGGTTATGCAGTTGAATATGTGTATTTTAACTAAAGAAAACGATGATATATTGGGATGAAAAATAGAAAGGGGGAGGTTTTAAATGATACGTTTGATAAAAATTCGGTAGAAGTGTTAGTGAAATGAGTATCGTGCATTTGTCTTAAATAATAGAACACATGAGTCACCAGATTCCTTTATAAAAATGCTATAATTTTTTATTTTTGTTTTGTGTTTAAAAAGATGGTCATATAATTAAACTCCATTCCTGAATCATTGAGGTAAGTTGGGAACGGAAAATGTAAATATCTGTTCATAGAGAAAGATAAGAAATTAATATTTCAGAGTGATTTAGGTAAATCTCTAAAATGTTTCGAAGGATAGTTTTATACTTTCTCTATTTAGAATCTATGAATTTTTTCACCCTTACGGAGAAAAAATTGGAATAATTTTCTTTCAATTTCTATTGGCTTGTATTGATGAGCGAACTGATGCTTTGTTTTAAACACCCTGACGTAATTAGTGGGTTAACATCGCTAATCAACAGTGTTGAAGAATTCTGACTTTGTGAGTTGTAAGGTGCAATTTTCATAAACCATTCAATGGCCGGTTTCAGAGGAGCAAAAATAATTTGCGATCAAAATATATATTTTTAGTAACTTTTAAGTTAAAAGTAATTACTACAAATGTACTATTTACTACTAATTATTTTTAATTGTAAAAATATTGTGCATTAAAATAGGTTACTCTTCCGGAAATAATTTTTTTTTTCCTACGTGAAAATTAACTTCTTTCTAAACTAATTGTAGTGTTTTCTTGTTTCTTCCATATTCTTAATGAGAAATGTATAACACATTTCGCCCACTGTAAAATTGAATTGAAATTTGAAATGCTAGATAATAATTGCTATTAAAATTGTCACATTTGATATGTACATCTAAATTTCTTAATGAATCAGAGCAAAGCTGGGATTTTAGTAATAAATTATCAGTGCTACACGTTTTATTTTCGTAAACTATAATTTCGATTTGTATAACTTTTTATGTTCGTCTTTTTTCTCATTTTGTTATGCAATGAGTGTCATTACATCTTATCGTACGTGCCATTTCATTTCCAGTCCATGTGAATTTGCTAGACCGCCTTTCCTGACTGATAAGACGTTGATATGATAATTATATTTTTATATTGTTTCTTTATCAATCACACCATATTAAAAATATTGTATAATCGGGTACAGAGCGAGTTTTTGTTTTATTATAATGTCTGAGAATCCTAATTGTTGGAAGAAAAGGTCTTATTTAATTACAGTGGAATAGAAACCAATGTTATGTACGTATGAAGTTTTATATCGAAATGTGTTCTTTGAACTCAAAATTTCGAAACTTCGGAACGTCAATGTCAACGTTGGTCTAAGTATGTGAAAATAAACTTTGTTTTTAAATTCTTTCGAGTGAAATTGAAGTAAAATAATTGGAAGTGAAAACAATATTGTTAGAAAATAAACAAGTCTCTAATATTTTAAATAGTACTTTGCTTATAGTTTCATGTTACATGATTAATATACTCCTTTCTTTTAGTCACTAACCTTTCTTTGTTATTATGAAATTAACATCAGTTGTTAATTTTTAGCTATCCAAATAAGCTATCTGAATCTACACTTCTTTGGTGCGAAGATTGAATGATAAATATTTTGACTTTTACAAAATGGTAGATTATTATTGGTCGCTATACCAACACATTATTCTTTGATTGAGTATACTGGACGGGACGTCACAGTTGGGGTGACGGGTGCAGGAAACCTTATTTATGCCACAATAATGTTCTAATCCAGTAGTTGTCAAACTTCTTAACGAATGGGCCAAATATGATAAAAAATTGGTGGATCAGGTAGAAAATCACGAAAGACTGAAAAGAATAGCATATTTTCATTATTTTTTGATATTATTGCAACGAATGAAGCGGTGACTGCACTTCTAAAACTTCCTTATCTGGTTTTAACTGGTATGTATAGATTCTGAGAAGTGAAGTTTGATGCTTATGTCACTCTTCTATAAGTGCTGTGGTTTATTCTTTCTAACCATGGAAACGAACTTCTAGATCACATTTGAAACCTCTGTAAGCTGAATCATTTTGGGATTGAAATATTTTATGATTAACCACAATACAAGTAATCACAATTGTAGGATTTCTCTTTGCGACTATTTTGTGTAATGTGGTCTCATAGACGAGTATTAGCTCCTCTATTGTAAAAAATATTTACTCAGCGTTAATTTTAATTTTTTCTGGCAAAATCTAATTTTTTATAAATTAAACATATAAACATAAATTGTCCAGGGCGAGATAGAATCTTAAAGCAGGCTGTCGTTTGCCCATCATTCTATGCAATGTATTTTATCATTTCGCATTAAACATTTTATTCAATGTCATTTCCAGCCATTTGAAAAATTTAAAGTTTATATTTGTATACAAGATTTTTTATTCATGCACGCACTTGAAAGATTTGTTGTGACCTTCACGCATTTGTAACTTGAATATTGGATTACAATATTTATGTACGTTAATTATTTCTATCTTTTCTGTGGTCAAAATTTAACGGAAACGTGGTTTCCTATCATAGGTTCATGGAAGGTATTGAATAAACTTAAATTTGTGATATAAACATATAGTTTTAAGAAATTGAATCGCCTTAAATCTTTGAATGAATAGTTTGATTAAATACACAACAGATTATACCAATTGAAGTTAATTATAAACATTTACCAATTGATTGTAGTAAATATCACCATTTACTGTGGTAATTCGATAAAACAGAATCAAAGCTGTTTCAAAAGTTTTTTTCTTCTGATTTTTGCGAGCTTACTGAGTAAAATGCTAGGATATTTCGCTGAATTCTTTTCGGACTTTTATTGTGCGTATGTAAAACACTAAGACATACTAAGCAGACTGTGATTCGCTGAGGTCGTAGAAAGTTGATTGAGGCCTCATAGCACCGGATTCGAAAACACGTAAGGGATTAAGTTTTCGTCGAGTCCCAGAATCTTGACTTCATTTCATACACCAAAAAATTGATTATATCGATAAGTTTAGATAACCATAATTTAACTTAACCATTAACCGTAAAGACTCCTCATTTTTTTAAACTTTCTAAACAATTACAAACCTAAAGGCGAACTACTTTCTATAAATTAAGTTAAAACTGTAATAACTTTAGATGTTTAGTGTTTCCAGGAATTATCATGAAACTGTATGTAGGAATTCTCCAGTGAAGTGAATTGAAACCGCAAAACATAAGTTACGTAGATGCAATTTCATATCATGTTTGTTTACTCTTCGATCATAGTTCACGTGTCTGAGGTTTCGGTGTTCGAAATATGTATTCTCCCCGCGCTTGTTGCGTCTTCGTTGATAGTTTTTCAGAATTTTGGAAAGGTAAGTGGTAGTGGTGATAATTTTACTGTCTTTACCAAATTATCAAGTGAAATATCACTTATGTGGATGTAATACGTCTTAGTTACAGTTTCTGTATACAAAATATAAAATAATATGGAATTGATTTTGATAAATTAAGAAAATCCTACTTAGATCTTCACATGAAGCGCTCTTCAAATTAAAGTTGAATAAACTCAAGAGCACGTGAATCGAAAAGCAGATAGTTCTCTAAGCACGACACACGAATGAAGTTGTTTTATCCGTTTGTTCAAAATCCCTACTGAAAGTGACGAAATTAAAAAATATTTCCAAATCAGGACCCTTGTCTCCCCTGAAAAATTCCCTTGTCAACGGCCGTAGTGAAAGCCATAGCCAACGCACCTCAATGAAAGGTTACAACGGGTCCAAAAGTTACTAGTTCAGTAGATAGCAAACACTTACTACTCAGAAGAAGTGAACACTGTAAAACTAGCACCATAGCAAAATTCTTGCTTTTAGACTTCTTCCGCCTTGTTTCATTCTATAGTATTTTTGCGTCCGAATTACCTCAAAATTTATCATCTCCTCATATAATATTTTATTATGATATTGGATAATTTAGAGGACGAGTTAGATATTTTTGTTTAAATATTAGGACGACCATTGACCCTGACAGGCGGATCTATTTGACCTGAACTCTTAACAGATAAAATTGATAAATAGCATACTTTGTAAAAGTGTTACCCGATTAATAATTGTTATTAGTTATAATTGTTATTAATAATACCAGGTTAATAATTAATAATACCATATTAATAACTTTAATAAATAATTGTTATTGTTATTAATACCAGATTGTTAATTATTTATTTGATGCATTTTATTAAAAGGTAATATTTATTAAATTTGTTTTGTAAAACCATAATTTTTAAGCAAAATGCTCCCCGGTTAGCCCCCTCTCTTGATTACGATCTAGATCCGTCACTGGCACCCCCTGGTGTAGGAAAAAAGATATTTTTATGTTATTCGGAACTATCATCATAGCCACGGTTTATTTTAATATTGTGGTTTTATAATTTGATCTAGTTCATGTCAGAGTCAAGTTCATTGAATGAAAAGTAGAATAGAGGAAGGTTGTGCCAACGACGTCTTGCGTAATATGCTTCACGTGGCAGGTGGGTTCGAAGAAAATGAGGCTGATGGCTGTCAATGTGAGAATGTGAAGGTTTCTAAAGAGAAATGACCCTCTTTGTTGATAGATAATCTTACCATAAGTCTTAAGTTATTAAATCGCAGACTACAGTGAAGGGGCGATTTTCTATGAAGAAATCAACATATTATTCCATTTATTTTATGTGATGTAGTGAGATTGTCACGAGTCTGAACATAGCCCGAACTATGATTTCAGAGAGGTACCAATGATATGATGAAATCACACTAAATATTATCATAGAAATCACACGGTCAAATAAAATAAAACATAAAAAAACAATTCCAATTGTAGTGTTGATTTATTTAGATGAGATACTTTCTGGGAACTAGTCGTATTGTGTAGATAACCTCTTTGAGTGTGACATAAAGGACTTACGTAGATTAGCATTGTCCATTATTACGGAATTTTGATATCCATTGATTTCGAATCATTGAATCGCTGCTAAATGGTTTAAAAGAGGAAGTATGGAAATCGGCTATTGTTCCTCCATTTTTAACCTTGATCGAGTAACCGGTCAGCGTGGCAGGCCTCGAACACGCGATCGTCCGTTCCGTGTTGTGAGTCAAACTTAGAGCGTTAAACGTTTGCTGCTCTGGCTGTGCACTGGTGCACCCCGCGTGCAGAAATGTTCCATTTGACAGAGTAGTTGCACTAGTGCGAGTATATGGTTGTTCCATTTGTCTACAGAGGTGCACTCTCCACGCACTGAGCGCAACCTAACGTTCTGACAATTTTCTTGGGCATTATTGAGATTATATTAGTCTGTGGATAACGCATCCATGATCGATGATGCCATGAGTATTGCAAATAGTCTTCGTCTGAAAGCTCCTCAGATGAAGAGCAATACGTTGAATTAGACCTTTCCAAAGGGTGATGGATTTCGTTTCGTTAATCCAATTACATAATGACACAGATAATATTACATTACGAGTATATTTGGAGTCAGATAAGTCTTCATGGAAGGAATGTAACACAGGAAAAACAAACATGAACGGAAAGGCACTGACTTTACAGGGTTATTTAAGGTAGGTACTGTAAATCACTTTATTCTTCTCCTCAGACATAGTTGTGATTACACGTGGTTGGTAACATCTTTTTTTATGGTAAATTACTTATTTAATTATGTATTTCCAGTTTAAGTGGTTCGAGGTGGTACACAGTATTGCCAACGCAATCATTCTCCACCGATCCGTAAGGAGAATGATGTAATTATTTTGTGTTCTTAGCGTTTACGTGGGTAGTGATTACGGATGTTTGAGAAAGTTAAATGTGTTGCCGACCAGAACATCGCTCTTCGGCAACGTTTGTTATTTATACTTAAATACGATTCGCAACCTATTGAATATTTTTTTATTGAGTTAGCGTCATACGAAGTACATCAATGAAGTTACTGAACTCTAACCTTACTTAACATCAGCTGAGGCAAATGACATTAAAGGCCTCGTCCGAACGGAAGCGTGTTATGAACGTTTATTTCGTAGAAGTTGACAATATACATGAGGCAGCCATGTTTATATTTTTATGCAAACTTACGTGACTCGGAGCATATATATCATGAATACGGAAAGGCTATTTGTTGATATAATATATTAGTTGTTAGTAATAGTTTATATTAAATTATTGTAGTTTTATTAAGTTTTGCTGCTAACAATGGCCAAACCCGAATTGTGTATCTTGCGTGCAGCAAAGGTGTTCTATATACTTGCTACACTCTCCCGGTGGAGTGGGGAACTCGCGCGGAATAATGACTTATTTGTCCGGTGCTAGTCAGAGCAGTAAGCAAAACGTTATTAGTATCTCTTGCCTTATTGTGACTTACCTTGGAAGGTTGGGTACGATTCTGACTTTCCATTTCTGGAATGTCTTTAACCGTGGTGTGCCCAACGTTCCCCAACATTCTAGGTTGTAAGGTACGTATACACGATCAAACTTACACGAATAACTTAAGCAAAGTTCGTCAAATAATTTTAATTGTGGTTGATAAATAAGTTTGATAGTGTATGGGCGCTCTTAGGGCTGATCTTTGGAGTTCATGTTCGCAAAGCAAATCTATGAATCATCTCTTGTGAACTAAAATATGTGTTTATTTTAACATATTTTAACGTGGTAAACGCAGTTGTTGCATTACTTCCTTACGTTTTCAACAATTTATAACATTCTTAATTTATAAGTTTAATTTGCATGTTACATTAGCTAAATCTAAATTATAATGTTTTGTTTCTAAATATAATTGTACCGAAGTAATTTTCTTTCACCACTTGGTTGAATGACAACGGTAAACTGGACCGATAGGCGAATGGGGTGGCGCTGTTGGTAAGCGCATCCGCGTGTTAAGGTGAAGGACCCGAATTCGAATTTCGGTCCCGTCTCCCATTTTCATTCAACATAATGTAATTAACCACTTGATTTGTTTATAACATTCTCTGAATCTAATTTTTGTTTTGTCATTTTTGATCCATATCATGGCGTGTGACGATAATGTTTCTAAACATTTGTCTGAATTATGACTTCCTATTCCAACTTTGAACAACTACGTTTCGTACTAGCTACTGTCAATGCTAATTTAGAAGAAACTCCATGTACGGAAACACTGGCTATATCTGATGTTCCATTTTTCCCTCATGAAAATTTTATAATTTCTACTATATAAGTTCAATTTAGCGTCAAATTCATTTTGTTCTTTTCCTTTCGTCTTCGATGTTCTGTTCGAATGCTAGGAAACCATATCTATATCATCAATTTGATTTATCGACCTCTCAAAGCTTTGTATTAGATAATTCAATTTACCGCAGGTGAGCGTCGGTCATCGGAAGAAAGTATACAATTTAAGAAAATTTACGAATTTTTAAAAGAATTTTGATAAATTGAGCAAGAATTAGTGTAGTGATTTTAAATCAAATAATTTGCGCTTTGTGAACTTAAATAGTAGCAGTAGTAGTTTTGACACGTTAACCACATTAACTGAGTTGAGCCTTGTTGCCCTATCACCACGAGATAGAGAAATAGCATTTAATACTCGAAAATAGAATTTCAGGGTGTGAATGAACTACGAGATGTATATTTAAACGTTAATAATAATAGTAACAATTTTCGCTCGCTTTTTATTTCTCGATCGGCGTGGATTGCAGGTGGTAATTTGGCTAAATACTTGAGTAGCCACAAATATTTCATTTCCAATTTGGTGCCAGGAGGTAATAAAATGTTTTTTCTCTAGGGGAATTTGATGAGCAGTTGTAAGATTTTATATATTTTGTTAGTTTAATTTTATTATGATGTTTTGAATATTCGAGCGGTTAGATTCTCTTCCCTACCCCCATCTACCAGCCCCTTGTTTGTATTTTTATTTTTCCTGTTCGCTTTGATATTTTGTAATAATGATCTGTATCAATTAGTGTAGTATTCCTAGTTACTATTGTATCAAGGGATATGAATCATCTTTACCAATTCTACGAACCTGAACAATCTTACAATGATGATCTCTTTTTTAAATTAGCATACCCACAACTTACTACGCATCCTTTTTATTTTAACGGAGATCAGAAAACAAAATGTGTTCAAAATACACCGTCCACTCAGTATTTCTAACTTACTTGTTGGACCATTTACTGTTCTTATAATAGCCCAGGAAAAATAGACAAAAGAAAGGCGAAGTTCGGCAAAAATTCGCATAGAGGTGAAATTAAGGTCATAATTTCAAATGAAATATCAAAAATCCTCATCGATCCGAGTTGTGCAAAAAATTTTATTCGAGGTTAAAGGTTACGATAAACTGTTTTACATGAATATCTCATGAATACCAGTGGTATTTTATGGTAAAAATAGTTATAATAAATTGTATAGATTATAAAATTGCATACAAAAAAGGTTCGAATTTTTTTTTTCCTCTGAAGCATCATTTGCGAGCTAGCGCGGTTTAAAAAACGAATTTAAAAAACGAATGCGTTGCGCCCACAATGCGCACAAGTGCGAGCACACGCATATGGACATACAATCGACAAAATTAATACGCTCTTGTCTTTTCTAATTTAGGTATATACGCATAGTTCTTATATTGTAAATATCAAGACCCTTTTTTTGCATTTAATTATTAATTTTTAGAATGTGTATATGTATAGAATATAAATAGATAAATATCATTTAATAAAAAAGGAAGAATACGCGAATAGAACCAACAACCACTAAAACCCTCGGAAATAATTTAGTAATGAAATATAACTGCAAATAGCAAACTGGCGTCAACTTCGGTAATGCAGCTAGGTCCGGATGTTCAGAAATCGCGGCATTTGTCGATTTAAGTTATTGGCGTAGTCTCCTCATGCCGCGCGTCTTCTCTTCAGTCAATACACTTTTCCCAATACTAATCTAAAGGGGTGATGTTGGGACGCAAAAAAATAAAGTCAAGAAAGATAATTAAGTCATGGTCTTCTCCTTATCACCACCACCAAGGAACCTGCTCCTCCAGAAGTCCTTAACATGATTTGTTGCAATTGCGTTAATGGATGTGTGGGGAAGTGCAGCTGCCCAAACTTGGCTTGAAATATTCTATCTGTCAAAACATCAAGGGTCAATCATGTAAAAATATACCACTCGAGGAAGAAATTTCTTACCTTCTTACTCTCTACGACACCGAAGATCCGGACGAACTGATGGTTCCTATTCATTGGCAAGAAAAAATTGACGAACCAACAACCTCAGAACGCTAACGTTTGTTTTAAAAGTGCACGGTACTGTACTTTACAATATATTTTAATAAAGTTGTATATGAAAACATTCTAATAAATGAGGCTACATTGTTATGTATGTTTTGTATAAAAATGGTTACATATGTATTTTTACTTCAACTATTTTTCTTGAAAAAAGTTGGAACTGAAGTAATACTACGATATATTGGTTTCAATTATTTATGTCTACTTTTTTTTAAAGAGTTTGGAAACCAATGAAACTTAAAAGTAATTTGGATAGAACAGACAAAAAAAGAATACAAAGTACAAAGTAACAACTGTTTTCTTTATTTACTATTATTATCCTATAAAATTGTACTCAGTGGGAAAGTGTCATGTTGAATATAGAACTATTTGACGAATAGAAAAATTGTTTAAGTTGAAAATTTAGAAAGTAATGTTAAAATTTAGGGAATTGGCATGTTTCAAGAATTGAAGTTGCGTTCCTTGTAATACATATTGCAGGTAAATAAATGTTCAATTACATAAAAAGAACCAACATGTTTACGTAAGTGAGCAAAATACAAGTAAATATTGCATTTGTATGCTATTCAGAATGAATTTTAAAGTAATTCGATTTCTATACATACCGAGAGTGAAGAAAGATGTGGCGAAGCGAAAATGTCATTCAAGTCCTTTTTCGCATATATGCCTCTACAAAACTCTAAAATTGAGCAAATTTGGGAAACTTGGCGTTTTTTAAATTTAGTATTTAATGCTCTACAATTCTTTTCGTCAAAGGATTTTTTACTAGAGCACTCATTGCGATGTTTTTAGAGGTTTGAAATTGACGATCACAACTTTTTCCGCTAAGTTGCTAAAAATTGGTGTTTTTTGATCGATCATTGCGGTAAATTGCTGAACCAAATTTAATGTTTGAGATATTCATTTGGCGCATAATTTTATGCTCTTTAATTTTGAATAGTGTACCCTTCTGTGCGATGCTTTGTTTCTGAAATATAAGCAAAAAACTGAAAAAAATACAAAACTTTCGTGGCTGCCAAAAGTTATTCACACCTTCTGAAGTGGTGCAAACTCATATTCCATGCATTTGGCACCAAATAAAGGTATTAAGATAATTTCCTGCTTTGTCCGAATTTATTCCATCAAAAACTCTATTTTTACTGTCCTATATCTATCATGTTCGATAATTCTTTCATGGCATTCCTTTCCCTAGTGGTACTGGGGTTTACACAGGCTGATTGTGGGTTTAGGCATCTCCGGGAATGTCACAACTAATTTCAGCGACCCTGAAAACTATGAAAGTGCGTATGAAATTATACGTCCGTCTGCCACAAATTTCCGTATCCCCGTCACAGCTGTAGCATAGCTTCACTCATTCCTGCCGGAATGATGTGGCACCTAGTTCAAGATATCCTATTAAAAAGCTAATATCAAGCATACTCCTTACGGTCAAAGGTTAAAGGTGAAACCCTATCACCGTGAGACTTGGTATTACAATTACTGTTGGTTTTATGAATCGGCTGAAGTAGACTGCAGCATACGAACATCAACTCTCAAAGAATCTGCTGACACGAGTAAAATACCCACGTGTCTAATGCGAGAGAAAGAGTCGGGAATATCGCAAAGCTGGCAATGGCTCCTTGACTTTCATGTGGTGGTAAGGCTCCTCCCACATTATTGTTCCTTAGCCGCGAGTACTGTATATACTTTTTCTTCATTATTTTCTCATTATCTCTCGTCTCATTATCTCTCGTCTCATTATCTTAACCCCTTCTCCTTATTTTCGAAAAATCATTCGAAACTTCACTTTATCTCGCGTCAAATCGAGTGGCATTACATCCATTAATATTTCCAGAGCTGTGATTGATGAACTATTTGGTTGCTTTCTAATTGTCTGAGTTGTATTATAATCGTTACGGTCATGATCATGGATGTCAACGGGAGCCCAACTGGTACGGGGAATTTCAGAGAGAGAGAGAGTAAAGCTGACTTTCTGTGATGAAAGCGGGGGTAGTGAGCAAAATGTTTACAAGGAATGAAACCTTTTATAATGAAGAAGAATAGTATTAAACAGCTGTACTAAATTCAGAGGTATTCAATCGCAAATAAAAATGCGAAACGAAAAATCCCAAATAAAAGTTAAAACATTTTTATTTATAATATTCTGTATTGAAACATGTGGTCGCAGACATTTTTGAACCCCTTCATGTTGTCCAATAACATACGCCCTTATCGCGATTTAGATTTTTGAGCACGTGGTGGAAGGCAATTTCGTTCGCGTCCTTCTTTTTTATTTTTTTTATTAATCAGGATCAGCAGTGATCTGCTTTATGTATTTCAAAACCTTGTAATGTATACGATTACACAACAAAAATACATTAAAAAACACATTTAAACTAAAATTTAAAATTACAATTTACAAGTATACACGAGACAGTAAGAACATTTGTGCGAGGAAATCTAAAGACACACCTCCAATAAATCTTTATAATTAATTTAAACTATAATCTTAATTTTACATAGGGTTAAGTATTGAGTGTGATCTAATTTTTCTAAGTTAGGGTGTTTTGAAAGTGTCTTTTGGATATCGGGATTTGATCCTACTATTTACTCTTAAGGACTTTCCTAAATTAAATATATGGGACGGAGGGGATCTTGGAAGACTGGAGTAGAATGTTAATGCCAAATTACTAATATGTTCTCTGGACGGTTTAATGTTTAATTCTCTATGGATTTGTTCAATGGATACGAACCAAGGGGACTTCAGTGCACATATTAAGGTTTTGTTTTGGATGACTTGTAGTTTCTTGCAAGATGTTTCTGCTGCCCGTCCCCATATTGGACAGGCATAAATCATGGAAAGTCGTATGATGGTTTTGAATATGGATAACGCAGTGTCTGTTCTCAGAGATGAGTTTCGATTTAATAATAGGTATAATTTAGATAGTTTTTCTTAACCGTTAACGCAATAGCATTTATGTGCCTTCCAAATTAATTTTGTGTCTACATGTATACCTAAGTATTTTATGTGAGTGTTTGAATCGACCCAGGCTATTTCCTCGTTATCAGTTTTTAATGGCATTAACTTAGGAATTTTTCGCAGTGAAAATATTTTTTCTTGCGATTTCGTGGAGTTTAAAGCTAATATCCATTTATCTGTCCATTCTACGAAGGGAAGAAGGTCATCGTCGAGGTTGGTCTTACCAGTGAATGTATTGTTAGTTGATAAAAATAATGCTGTATCATCGGCAAAAAGGGCTATTTCCGAGTTTACTAATTTTGGAAAATAGACGCATATATGGAAGAAAGGAGAGGGGAGAGAGCGGAACCTTGAGGCACATCGGCAAGAATAGTTTGTGACTTGGAATGAGAGCCGTTTACCCATACTGTGAAAGTTCTATTTGTTAAAAAACTTTTAACTATATTCTGTATGTACATGGGTACTCCTAGCAGTCTCATTTTATAGAGTAAGCCCTCATACCAGATCCTATCGAAGGCTTGTGATATGTCTAAGAAAACAGTTAGGGTGTATTGCTTAGAGTCGAAAGCAAGCACATTGGCAATGAATTCAGTTAATCTGAGAACTTGGTGAGTGGTCGAATGCCTTTCTCGGAATCCAAATTGCTCGGACGGGTTAGCGTGCGTTTAAGGATTTGTTGAGCCTTTCTTTAGGAGTTTTTCAAATATTTTACTGATCGAGGGAAGAAGTGATATTGGTCTGTAACTTTTTGGAAAACTTTGTACTTTTCCTGGTTTGTGTATAGCTATTATCTCTGCATGTTTCCAGGTTGTGGGACAGTAACCTATTCTTAGTGCATTGAATACTGCGCAAATATGTGCTTGCTTTCTTTGGCATTTCTTTTAAGATTTAGTTTGTAATTTGATCATGGCCAGCAGATTTGTTCGGACCGAGGGCTTTTATTTGTTGCTCTATTTCTTTGGGAGAAATGAATTTTATTGGAAGATCGGCAGTGAATTCGGTTTTTCCTATTTCTTCAACGATGTTGTCGTTAAATTTTATGAATTTAATGGGATTATTAGCAAAAGAAAATACAAAGTAAGTTGATAATAATTCTGCTTTATTAATATCAGATTGTCATACTTATTTGATCCGTTAATGGCGGTATGTTTTGTTTTTCGCGAGATAAGCATTTCATGCGCTCGAGAGGCAGGATGAATTTGGGCCAGAGAGGATTGAAAATTTTTATACCGAAACGTTTCTAATGTTCGTGAATTAGTTTCCCTAGACGGATGATACTTCTAGTTTCTTCTGAGCGGTATTTTTGCCATGATCGTCTAAAGAGCCTTTTCATTTTTATTAGGTTTTGTATAAAGCCTGGTATTTGTTTATTTTTCATTGTGAAGTCGCGATTTGTTGTTAAGTACGAGTTACTTATAGAATCTTCAATTGTTGATGTCAGAATGGTTATTGACATGTCAATTTTTTCATTAGAATCTAGATGGATGGGTAAGTTCAATTGGTTTGTGATTAGTGTACGGAATTTTACCCTATTTACTGTTCCCTTAATCATTTGAGAACTATTTGACTTGGGTAGAATATTAGCGTTAAATGTGATTATAACTGGCGTATGATCAGAACTCTGGTAAGGTGTGTTGAAATAGTTGTCCACTGAAGTTTTTTGAAAGCACCAAGTCCAATATATCAGGATTGAATTTCTTGTTATTTGGGTAATGAGTTGGTGAGTTTGGAGAATGTATTAAGATATTATGTGATGTTGTTAGTACTTTCAGTTTTTTGCCTGCTTTATTGGTTGATTTACAACCCCAGCTGGTGTGTTTTACATTGAGATCTCCACATACTAGCTCAGGGTTTTGTTCCGATAGATGCGGTAGTATATTATTTTCGTTAAATTGTTTGCAAGGGGGTCTGTAAATACATTTAATAGTTATATTCGGTGAATTTTCCTGATTTACAGTTTTTCCTATATCTTCTACTTGAGTATTCGAAAAATTTTGAATTTCATAATGAAGAGCGAATTATAATAATTACACCCCTAGAAGGTTTAGTGCTAAGTCTGTCTTTTCGATAAATATTATAGTCTGCTATTTGAACTTGTTTGAGGCATTTAGGTGTGTTTCTGACACACACGCTATATCAATGTTATAATATTTTATGAAGTGTTGTGAATTCCTTCTTTCTGTCTTACTAGACCATTTGCATTCCAGTTTAATAAAATAAAATTTGTTTTATTTGAAAGCATTTCCTGCTATTAGGGGGTAGGATTGCTTGAATAGTGGATTGTATTATTGTTTGGATCTGAGGCATAATTGATTTTATGACTACTGTAATGATTTCTCTAACTAAATATACCTTGTTTAGTGGCATTGCGCTTGTGTAATTTGACGTTTTGCCTTGGCTAGCTACCTGAGCGTACGAGATATCACTGAGTTAGGTGGCCTCGCTTGACGGTGGTCTGGTAGTGGAGGGAATTCAGTTGTGAAGTTGGGTGGTTTAGATCTATTGGGGTTGGGGTTTTGTGTAATTAGAGAGGGAGGTATTCGGTTTAGCCTTAAAACTGGACATTTCTTAAAATTTGCTGAGTGCATTCCTAGGCAATTTACACATCTTGGAGGTGTATCACTAGATTTGGAACATTTTGAGAAATGGTGATATTCTAAACACTTAACACATCTGGACACTCTATTACAATTGTCGTGGGAGTGACCATAACGTTGGCAGTTTTTGCATTGTATGGGGTTTTTAGACTTATTCCGGTGTTCCACTTTGACCACGGCAAAAAAGTTTTTCAAGTTTGAATAACTCTGTGATGTCTGCGTTATTTTCAGCCTCTAGAGCACATAATGGAATAGGAATCTTATTTTTATAAATAGAAGTCTTAGTAATAGGGTAATTTAAGGATTTTAATTCTGACGTAACCTCGTCTTCCTCGTAGTCCGTTGGGATATCCCTTATTATAACTTCTAGTTTTTTTGTGATGGGTCTTTGAAGGAATGGAACTCTATTTGTTCTTTCCTATAAAACGTTATAATTTTCTGAAATCTTCAATAGTTGATGGTCTGATTTTAACTGATTTATGAAATAATTTGGTATCAAAAGACGTACTAGTAATCTCTTTTAAATCATTTAACAGTAGTTTATAGTTTTCCACATTATGAATGAAAATTGGGGTAATAACTGTTTCTCTCTCTTGCTTTTCCTGCACTTCATTTGACACAGAATTTAACAATGCATATTTATTAGTGGTTGGAATGTTTGCAACAACGATTTCCTCCATATTTGAATGATTACTAAGTAATTGTTTTGCACTATCTGTATTTTGACGTTTACTCTGGATGTTTGTTAAGTCGTAATTTTGTCTTCTTCTCTTTGTACCGAACTCAACTCCAGTGCCTGCTGGCGCCCCATACCTGTTTAGTTTGTGATTGCGATAAGGTTTCTTCTGTGTTGTCTCCTTGGTCGTACAGGACGTCCATGGCCTTGCGTATTACTTCGCCTGCATTACACTGATATTGGATTTGGGTCGAATTTGCATGTTGAAGGTGGTTATCCTCTCCTATACGACGACTATCACTCCTGATCATGGAGGCTACCACAGCCGCCCCCGATACGGGGCAGCTGTCTGTTTCACATCAGCTGTCACTAGCAATCGCTATTCAGTACTTCGATTCCCGCACAATCGCGTTAAAAAAACACTTTAATAAATGATCTCACTGTCTAATACTTAATAATAGTATATCACAAGTTGATTTAATGACTTGACCTCATATAAAGCGTAGCAAGTTTCAGGCCTTCACAGGGCAGAGGCAAACGATGCTTTCGTTTCCACCGCTCTGAAGGAACTGCCCTTCTTCTCTTAACGCCACTGCACCAGACCAATAAGTTTTTATCGGCAAAAATGTTTCTTAATGTAGGTGTCGTATTATGTATAGCTCTTTTTAAATCCTATGAAGTACTCCCTTTTAGAGAATTAAATATTTAATCTCTTTTTCTACCGTTTCTATGTAATCTGTCGAAAGTAATTTATACTCTTCTTAAATTTCCTTTAGAACTCAAAACCACATAATCCACGTATGCTGTGATTGAAATTTTTTGAAGTATACTCTTTTAAAAATATTTTTTCAATTTATTTAAACTTCATCAATTACAATTAAATAAGGTATTAATAATTCCATTTAACATATTCCTTTTTTCTTTTGCTCGTTACGTCTTTATCAGTTGACATTCTACGACTTCTTAAATTTTCTATGACTTTTTAAGGTTAAGGAGTAAGAGGTCGTGACCTGTGTAAAAGGGTCCAGCGAACAGACGCAGACAGAGGTTGCAACCTGTCGGTGAGCGCCAGGTGGATGTATTGCAATTGTCCTCAGCGTTTTTGTATTTTTCTTTAAAATAGTTGTAACCTACTATCCGTATTCAGATTTAGCAAAAAAATTACGAAACCATTTTTAATCATTAAAACAATTAGGCTTCACAACTTGAGTACGCATGGAAAAGTGAAAAAATATAAATGTACGATATAAATCGACATTTTTAAGCGCACAGAAAAGTATGAAATAACTTTATCTTAGATAAAATGCTGAAAGTAAAAGCTGTGAGCGCTTTCGATTATACTTGTGAATTTCAATTAAAAGAAAATATATTTCTCACTTAGGGCCATCCATAAATTACGTAACGTAAAATTTACCGCTTTTAACATCCCTTCTCCTCCATAGCGCTGCTGTCATGACTGCCCTCGCCCTCTCCAATAGTTTCTAATTACGTATCGCTAGCCCTACCTCCCCCCTCTAGTTAAGAAAAACGTTTGTGATTTTTGATAAATATAAAGACTCATTTTGATAGATGGTACAATGCTTGTACAGAGCGGTTAGGTACATAATACAGTGACAAGCTTTAAGTTTAAAAAGTGCCTCATAAAACTTAGCGTTACATAATTCTTAGGCTAACAACCCACTATCTTGCAGTTGCACGGTGTAACTATATCACAACCCCCTCTTCCCCGTATAGGGGGTCCTATGTAATTAATATTACGCTCACGCGTAATATTAAGTTCACGCGTTACAGTTGTATTAAGTCCACTCACTCATATTTTCAATAGCTCCTTGTCAGAAGGTGTGTTTCCTGACACATTCAAGATAGCTGAAGTGAAACCATTACACAAGAAAGGAAAAGAAATTGTTGGAAACTATTCATGAAACCATTTCTCTTGACCGTGGGAATAATCCTCAATGTATTTTTCTTGATTTATCGAGAGCATTCGATGTAATCGATCTCGAAATTCTTTTCTCAAGCTGCATTCGTGGATTGGCACATCATTGACTAAATCCGTATTTAAAAGAAAGGCATAAATAATTCGAAATTTCCCATGTTGAAAATTTGCAATTGAATAAGTATCTTTCAAATACAAAGCCACTTTCTTGCGGAGTTCCTCTAGGTTCAATTTTAGGTTTATCCTCTTTTTAGTGTACGTAAATGTAATTCACCACACCTGATTGCAAAATGGTGCTCTTCGCTGATGACACTAATTTACTATGTACAAATGTCAATGCGCAAAAACTTCTATCTAACCTCTCGTCTTGGTTTCATTCAACTCTTCTCATTGTTAATACTGATAAAACTGTATCCGTCATTTCGCAACAGTGTAACAAAATTTCTTCCTCCTGCATCACGTTCTATGAACGGTACCTCAGGACAACCTCAAATGGAATTGTCACATTGATAATCTGACTTCTAAACTAAGCAAATTGTGCTATGCATTCCGAATTCTAGTCAACGTTGTAAGTCAACACGTCTCTCGCTGCGTGTATTTTGCAAATGTTTGTTCTCATTTACGGTACGGCGTTATCTTCTGGGACCAATCCGCTCAGAGCATACAAACTTTTAGAATTGAAATGAAGATATTTCGGATTATATGTAAATCTCACTCCCGAAATTCATGTAAACCTTTATTTAGAGAATTAAATATTCTCCCTCTCCCTTGCATACACATCCCACCCCTGCTTTAGAAGAAACAGTCTAGTTCACGAGCACAGCACTCGTAATAAGGCTAATATTCATAATCCTGGTATGTCAACCACTCTTTGTGTAAAAGGCCCATTTTCAGCAAAAATTGTATATTTCCCTTCCAAAAAATATATTAATAAATTGAATCCCTTCAGATCCACGGTAAAAAGTTGCCTAATTCTCTATCGCTTCTATAATTTGAAAGAATTCAGGAAATTCAGTATTTTAACAAAAGAAGTTAATGAGAGATTCATTTCACCAAATATTTATATATTGTATTCGGTATGATTTTGGATGATGTAAGTACTTACCTCTTATACTTTATCATGCCATTGTTATAGTACTCTAAATACTGATAAAATTCCATTCCTCATGCATGTGGTTTTTGATCCTTTTTATTTATAATAGTTTATTTCTAGCCGTACGCAACCTTGGTACGGTTGTATACATTATCTCTGTAACCCCATTCTGACCCGGGGTTTTCTCCGGTTTTCTTCCGGGTAGTGACGGATTTTCCATAGACCGGAATATCATTTAATACTTTTCTTATTATTAATCTCGAATTTTGACCACGCATCACATCTACGATTCATTTTGGAATAATAAATTCTTAACAGTACGCAATTGAAAAAAATAATATAACTATTAATTCTGCCTCTGTCCTTGTGGCCTTGATCGGAATGAATGGGATGGTGTATGGTGTAAAAAATACCACACCGGGAGGAGGGTCTTCAGCTGCTTGTTCCTTGATTTTTCTTCTTCTTCCGTTTCCCCGCTGCCACCAACTCTCTCCCTAGAGAGATTTAAACACACAAAATATTTCAATGGAAAAATTGGACCCTTCTTCAGTCCGTTCTTTTCCACTGTACTAAGATTTTCTCTCTCGCCCAAAAAATCATCACTTTTTGCACAACACAAGTCCTCTCATCGCCGTTCTCACTCGGCTGAACTCCTTTCCAGGAGGTGGTTTCTACGATATACGATCCGCTCTGAGTTCAACAATTGGGGAGAAGATAAACAGAGTAAGATTAAGGAGAAAAGCATTATCGCTCAAATTGTCTATCCTATAGGCGACGCTGTTACAGATGGCTTGTTTTTGAAGAGTAACTTAGTTTAATATTCCCCACGTGTTCATACGCAGTTTGCAACTATCTTTTTGACCGTGTTTATTTTTTTATACATGGCCCTGTATTGCAAAACTTGTGGTACTCATAATTGTCACATTGAACATATAACAATAGTTTTTAAATGCTCAATAATGAAATCACTGCAATTATCTGTAAAGAGATGATATATTGAAGATTTAAAAAATTCTTTATCGAAGTAAAAACCACTTTGTAGACATTTTGACTCGTCTGATTTTTGTAGAAAAAAGACATTATTGGAAACACTTGTAATAGTTACTTCAAGGTTCTTGTAGTTGCGTTGTTTATAGTTGTAATTTAAGATAAACTAAATTCATTGCGGCAACTTACTTGTTTGTTATGGTATGCAGCTCTTTAAGGATGAAGACGATTATACCGGATGAGAAACTTTATTTTGATCTACAAAAACTCCAAAGTTTTATATAAATCTTCAAATTAATGCCACAAAGTACAGAGTACAGGGTTCTTATAAATGGTTATTATGTTTCTTTTCAGCCAGGTAGAAGTATAACTGCCGAAATTTGCAGATCTTTATTTTGCATAAAATATTTTCTAAAATATTCTCGCCACTCATGGATTTTTCTGCACAAAGTTTGTCAGTTCTCTTTCCTAATATAATAACTTATTTATCCTTCCCTAGATACTCAAAACTATTTTTTATTGTCTCTTTACAAATGCTGAGCAATCTACAATTATTGCAGTGTTAAAACAAACGTGCGATCTCTGTAGTAAAATATCTTATTCAGAAATGTGACATTAGAAAAGATGAACTAAATTTTGAACTAAAACCTCTGTAAATATGAAGACACACGCTATTTCCTTCTCACTGTACAGAAAACGAAAAAAGAACACATTTACATTACTCTCGGGTATGCCTTTCGGTCTTTGTAAATCTTACCCCCCGAGTTCGGTTTTCGCCTGTCTTAACACGGAAGGATTGTTCTTTCTTCTGTGTCAAAGGAAATGGAAAGATATGGACGTATTGGCGGGAATTTTAGGTTTTATAATTTTAAATTTCCGCCATTACAAATGAAGAAACATTTTCAAAGTAATAATAACTCCCTCTCTTTCCATTTCCTCTAACTGTCGGCCTATTGATACAGAAGAAAGAGAATCCTTCAGTTCTACGGGCTAACCGAAACTTCTCCTCTTCCAATATATAAGGGATTTAAATGTGTTCTTCTTTTAATTTTCTTTATAATTATTTATTTGCAAGAAAACAGATGTTGTTTCACTTTCAATATTTATGTACAATGAGATTTTTTTAGACCTGTGTGGAAGAATATGGAAAATAAACTAGTGAGGGCAGGGTATCAGGTGAATAACATTAAATTTGAACGGGAACTATTTCTGAAATTGTTCTGAATTTCCAAAGGTTCCTAGGGGATAGATATAACAGTTCTATTACTTTTACATCTACGTATTAGTATAAATAATAATAAATTTATTGTTAAAAAAGCAGTACACACTGCGTATGACCACGTGGAGGACAATAAACTAATTTTCTCTCCGGAAGCAAGTAAGGATTCCCATCAATTCTGATCAAGGGTCCTACGGCAGAGGCGGATTGAAAAATTTCAGCAAACCCCAGATAAAAATTTTAAAAAGTTAGCTACTTGTTATAATACTAATGAAATATCAACATTTTGTAATTTAACACGAAAATTTTATTTCACAACTACGAATTATTATCGAACTATATATTATTCTGAATATAGTGTTTATAAATCATAAGAATTGAAGTAACACTAAATTCACGATTTATTGTTTCAATAGACGCTCCCCAAGACAAAAGCCTAGAGAACCTATATATAAAAAATCCGCCACTACCCGAAGAAAAACCGCAGAAGATACCCGGGCCAGGAAGGGACAACAGAATTAATGTACACACCCGTGCCAAAGTTGAGCACACATAAAACTATATTAATATGTATCATAACACAATCGTGCAAGAAAATAGTTTTAGAAATTGTTATAAGTTATTTTAAAAGTACTACAGCAATGGCATGATAAAGTACAAGACGGATTTAACTTATATTAAAATTAATAAATTCTTTTACAGTGTAGAAGCACTGGTGCTTTTAACCGCGGTTTTAAAGAGATTCAATTTCATAATATCTTTTATATTCTTGGACAGGGAACGATTCTCGAATGATTTGGTCCTTTTTGGCAAAGAGTGGTTGACACTCTAGGGCGATGAATATTATTACTATTGCGAGTATTGTGTTCGTGAACGAGGCGAGTACTGTTTCGTATGAAACAAGGCTGGCACTTCAGTTATTCGGTCTTAACAAACACGATCGTTTCCTAAAAATAAATGCAGGGAAGTATTAAGATATTTAATTCCTTGAATAAATGTTTACAAGAGTTTCGGGGGTGAGATTTACAAATTATCCGAACTATCCTCTTCTGAATTCTGAAAGTTTGAATACTCTGACCGGAATTGCCACAGAAGATAATGCTGTAACGTAAATGGAGTAAACGTTTGCAAAATATACGCAACGGGAACTATGTGGACTAATTACGTTAACTAAGATTCGTAATGCATAACACAATTTGCTTAATTGGGAATTAAGATTGTCAACTTGACAATTCAATTTGAGGTTGTCTTGAATATGGAGACCTAAGAATTTTGTATTCGTAACAGTTTGTAATTGTGTTCCCATTAAAGAAAGAGAGACCTGGGGTAAAGATTTTGTGATATTATTGTGAGATGACATAGACACTGTTATGTCAGTGTTTACAATGAGACGATTTGCTTGGAAAGATGTATTGTAATTGTAATGAGTGATGCGTAGTACGATGTATTGTTTCTAAAATGTGTAAGAAATCGTAAAACTGAATTCAAGTTATATTGTTCCAAGTGAGGATTACCGTATTTACCCAAATATGGTCCCCCTCCCTTATTTTAGAAGGCTAAATATAGAAGAAAAAAAATGAAGTTGAGTAAAATCATTTTCTGTAGGAAAATGTTCATTCAAAATTCAATGTGAAAGGTTGGTTTTGGTAAGTATCATCATAAGACTTCAAGATGAGAAGCTAACAGGTCCAGTTCACCTTCTCTTAACATCGCTAGATCCACTCAGACTTCGTCTCTACTTCGAATTCTCATGCCACTGCTTTATTTCCATATGTCTGAGCATAATTTGGAACTTGCAATTTGAAGTAGCTTTGAAGAAGTTTGTCGAAGTAGCTTCGATTTCCACTTCGAATGAGCGTCAAATCCCGCCATCAATCAGGGGCGCACCCAGGATTTATTTATGGGAGGGGCTAGAGTAATGTGAACATAGGTTCGATAGGAACCCTATGACTCAAATCACCTCCCATAAATTGGCAAGATTCTCCCGCCTTCAAAAAAAAAAAATTAAAAAAAAAACCGTCCGCTTTGAATCACTTTCAAGTCATATTCCAAAAATTTAGAAATATTTTACAACTTTATCCCTCTTATTTACCCTAACTTTATATTAAAACCTGTAGTAGAACCAATGCACCCGCTTTCTCATACACTTTTAAGACTTATCTATATAGTACGCAAACTAACTTTGTAAAGAAAACAGCAAAGATTTTCATGCATCTTATATTGATGTTGACAACATCAGTTTAATCTTCTGCATATAAAATAAAGGGAAAGTGATTGCTTGAAAATGGCTATTGTTTGGTACCATTTTTCTTGAAATTTTGCGCAGAATCCAAAATGAAACTATATTTTTGTATTTTACATTCACGGTAAAAATAGTTAGCACTAAGATATATCCAGTAAGTGAATCATTGCGATCGCGAAGGGTAAGGATGTTGGTTTGAACGAAAGGTTGTGTGTCTGGGAGAGCAACTCTGGGTCAAGACGCTTGGGGACGAAGATGTGTCAGTGAGGGAGGTAGCCAGCCGCCTTCCGATATTTTACAGGCAATACGGTATTACGCACGTCGTATTAAAAAACTTTCGGTATCAGTGACACTAAAAACGAATATTTCCGTCAAAATCTCGCGATATTTTTCTCGGTGACAATGCTGTCTCTAGACCACGTATATGCGAAAGTAAAAAGAATGTTCATCACCTACTCGTATATCCATTTTTCTGATAAAGGATAAACTTAAATGAGATTACAATAATTAGGTTTTAATTTATATTTCAGCAACTAAAAATTAGGAAGTAGAAGAATAAGAGTTCGAATTTTTAAATTTTCAAAGAATCATACTCAAGAGTCCATATATATTCAGATTCATTCGCGCTAAACTAAGTTTTCGAGGTTTCTTACGTTTCATCGAACTTATTTACTGGATAAGCACCTTAGATACATTTCACTTGTAAGATATATAAAGCAAGAGGATGAAGCAATTATCAGATGCCACTCGATTTTAAGGAACGTAGGCCATGAAAATACTCAAGAAAAATGTTGCATAATTTGTAACGAGTATAGGTGTACGTGACTGCAAATATTCGTGAACAAAATTTGTATTAAAGAAGCCAATACCAACGAACAATTCGAAAAACAACAGTTTTCTTTCAGCACTTGACGCTTTATCAAACTTTGACTTAAAAGACCGTTGCACATCACTTAAGATATTTTGATTATTACATTGCTAAAAAATATTTAAAATTTAAAAATTAAAGTTCTATCCACTTGTCATATCTAAGAGTTTATGACTCACAAGAAACGCAAAAACTATTGTCAACACAGTAAAATTAATTCCTCACAAATCGGGTAAAGCACCAATACAAAAACACCCAGGCTCCCGAACGGCGGTCATGGGAAAAAGAGACGAGACACAAAATTCAGCTCCGAACTTGATCACTCACAGTAAACTTATGCACTGGAGGCAAAGTGATGAATCTTCAGAGCAACACTGTTTTCTTGATCGGCCGTCTGTTGAGTAATCTTACCATTACAAGATTGAGAGGCAGGCATTTGTTGTCGCTAGATCGTTTACGCGAAGGTGTTGAGTCAATTTTTGATAGACATGAGATGACCCCCCGACTCGTAACCCACGCTCGCGTCTGCTTATTCAGCGGTCCAGATCTCTGCACAACATGACTTTTTACGATTTATTCATCAGTTTCGAAAATGAATTGAAATAATTTATCGTCTTAAAATGTCCGTAAAGTTTAAAAATGAATATGATATTATGATTTTTATTTTAATATATGCTATTTTTAAAAGTATATTTATTACTTAACTATTAAATATTCTTAACTTCCAAAAAACTCCATTTTTGGAACCCCTCTTCCCCCGGTAGTGTTTTTTTAATAGTTTTAAGTATTCTCAGAGACAGTACTCAGGAATAGGGCATATTAGGTACTCTATATTTTTATATTTATATTAGGTACTCTATATTTTTATATTTATATTAGGTACTCTATCCTTATAGATTTTTTATCACAAATTTTGATCGGATTTTTCGCGAGAGTATATAACATAATATTTCATACTAAAGCGCAAGAACTACTAATAATTGAATTAAGTATTTAGTTATATTTATCCCAGAATGATAAACTGTCTAGCAGTAGAGCAGCATGGAAATATAAACTTATGAAAAACCTCTTCTAATAGAAAATCGGGTAATGAATGATACATGCGAGAGAGTGACTTCCCGAGGGGAACCCCTTCAGAGAGTACTGAAAATGTTATAATTTATTTGGATGAATGAGAAATATTCTTGATGTCGCCTCAAAGCGTAAAAGTTATACAAACACGTTCGTATGAAGGAAGTGTTGACCCCGTTGAGAAGGACGTCTCCGGAATGGGAGCTGATTGTAAGCCGATCTGTCTGTTTGTTACGAGATTTACAGAGGCCCTGTTAGAGCGAGGAATTCGTGGCTGGAACCTGGGTTCGTCAAAAATTTCTGAGGTCAAATACTCGAAGTCGGAGAATTTACATAATCTTCATATTTTGATTAAAAAAATTATGCTCTATGTAGTTTCGGTTTGGTGAGTCATTTTTTTTCGTTTTACAGAATAATTCTTAAATATATTCTTGAGGGGGGGGGGCTTTAGCCCCTTAGCCCCCCACCCCGTGGGTGTGCCCGTCATCGATCGATATTCTTTGAATTACGTTACGTGTACGGCTTGTGTTCTGTTAACTTATTTTCACTCACGAAACATTGAATTAGCAGTTTCACCGTCTTTAACTCCAAATATAGTCCCCCCAGGGATTTTGGGGCGATTTTTTTCGAGAAAAAAAGCGGGGACTATATTCGGGTAAATACTGTACCCAACAATGGCATTATTTGTGATAATGAAGTGATAATAATTTTACATCAAAAGCATTCACACACCTTCAGAATTGTATCTTCCTTAATATGAAGTTTATTTACATATAAGAATAGATTAATTAAGAATAGTTGTAAAATAATTTTATTGAATTTTTTGCAACTATTTTATTATTTTTTTCAATAACTCATTCTTTTGTTTAAAAAAAATGTTGTTTTCTTCCTCAGTAGAAAAGAATTTTGTTATTATAGTAGTATGTTATAAATTTTCTTAATTAATTGATAGTAATAAAAGTTAAATAAAATTTCCACCCTCTATTCATTAATTCAATGTGTACTTTTGACAAATGTTATTATTCACCAATTTTTACTTTTCAAATTTTTGCAGATTATTATAGAATTAATTAATAATTGACTTTCAATTAATATATATTATTAATATTTGTCACATATTTTGTTTTAGCAAATTTGATAATAAGCTAAAAGTTGATCGTTTTTCTTTTAATTTCAGGGGAACTTCCCAGATTTTCTGAAGTCCCAACCGTATTTCCATCATACTCAGCATGGAAGAAGCACAAAGGTTAGTTAATACACATTATAAGTGAAAATACTAGTGCTGTAAGAAAACATTGTGGAATATTTAAGAAAGTATTGGGATCTTTCAAACCATTGTTTATTTTAGGTTGGAAGAAGCAGTTGCTGCTGTGAAGTACTCTTGTTCATTTCGACAAATTCAAGGTAAATCGGAGAGGAATGAAAATAATCTCTATATTAAAAATGATTGTAAAATGTAACTGGTCCCATTGGTCAAGTAGTTGTGTCCTTGCTTAGAGAACCAAACTACTGAGGATTGTGTATTGGTGCAGCCCAAACCTAAAAACAATGTTTATATAGAACATCTGAAAAGTTACAAGAGCTAATACTTCTGTTGATATGCTCAAAGGTTAAAACAATGGATAACATCCACATAATCTTGAATAAAAAGATGTCAAAAATCATCAAAGAAATTGAGTAGAAGAAAACAATTATTTTATTTTTTTATACTTCATAAGTTTATATTTAATTTTGTCATCATTTATATTTAATTTTGTCATCATTTCTGTTTTATAGAATTTTATGTTAATTTTAAATTAACTTTTCAGATCTTGTGCCAGCTCGTGTTGTATTATATTTCTTATCTTTCACTGGCTTTCTGGTGAGCTTTATGATGCGGATGGATATTAACCTTGCCATGGTTGCTATGGTGAAGACAACACCACCTCCACCTATCACCAATTCAACAGATGAAATTCTTTATTGCTATTCTATGGGAAATTCATCTGACTATTTGTCTGAAAATTCTACAACTGTAAGAATAAATGTGATTTTTATCATCAAACTATTCACAATACACATATTACATGGCTAGAAAACTCAGATTAATATATCGTACATGCATAACAATATTTTAAGAATATTGTCTAATTTATATAGGTACATTTGTGTTATGAGGGAAATTTGTTGATATAATTATAGTTTTCTACCTTTTAGGAGGAAGGGGAATTTGATTGGGATTCCACTACTCAATCTACTATCCTCGGTTCCTTCTATTGGTGCTACATTCTTTCTCAAGTTGCTGGTGGTATATTGACCCAGGTTTTTGGCACAAAAGCTGTATTTGGTTTTTCCCAACTAGCTACTGCTGTGTGTTCACTTCTTATTCCGTATGGAGCTTCCATTCACTTTGGGGTTATAATACTTTTGAGATCCATTCAAGGTTTTGCTTCGGTAAGAGCTATACACAACTTGGTATCATTAATATTTTAGATATATATTCTACAATACTTCAACCTTATACGTGAAAAGAAATTGTCTATTTTTCTTTAATAAATTACAGTTATTATATTAATAAAGAAAATATATGTGAAAAAATAGTTTGCATAAGGTTGAAGTAACTTTGAAAAAATATTTATTTATATAATAGATGTAATTACAAGATCTCTAATATTCTGTAATTTTGAGAAAGATATTGTTCAAACTTTTTAAGCACAAGACAACTTAACTTATGTTCTTCCTGTATATAATGAAACAGGACTGGATCAAGAAAGAAAATAGTTATTTGTAGAATAAGAAAGATTTCTTTTGGGGAAGACATAATACAGCAATGTTTTTAAGTATTCATTATTTAGTCCATGAAAAATTATTAATTTTCTTAAGTTTTATGAGAATTGATTCAATTATTAGTGTTTGAGAAATAAAATACGTTGTAAAGAAAAAACTAATAACATACTATGCTGTGCTGTGTATGTTTTCATTGATCTTTTCTTCACAAATCTTCAGGGATTGACATGGCCTGCTATGTATGCAGTTGTAGGTCACTGGATTCCTGTTCTAGAGCGAAGCCGTTTCATGTCCTCATTTCAAGGTATATTGTTTTATGAAATCACTAATATTTAATTAATTAAATTTTGAAATTGAGAATATATAAAATACAATACATATATTTTTTTAACATTTAATATTGTTTAAAAAATTATTTTTATGTATGCAGGTTTTAGCTTTGGGATTGGTCTAACGTACCCTCTTTGTGGCTTTTTGATTGCTCATTTTGGATGGCGAGTTGTGTTTTATGTCACTGGATCATTTGGAGTGATTTGGTGTATCGTATGGTGGTTACTGGCTTACGACACTCCTGCACAGCATCCTCGCATAACAGCCTCAGAAAGACATTATATCGAGAGCAATGTTGGCAACACAGTTGTAGGTGACAAGGTGAATTAAAGTACCAAATTTTTCTAATTGTTTATTAAAATAACTTTCTCTACTAATGAGTATTTTCTCATTTCTTCCTTCTATTCCTTACTATCCCTTTATTTATCAGTTTTTTGTGCTATTTCTTGATTTGTTTAATTTTTATTTTCAATTTTCTTTGTTACTTCCTTTTCCAAAGATCCTCCGATTGTTTTAAATGTTTTAGGGTTTACCAGTTCCATGGCGTGCAATTTTTACATCATTACCAGCATGGTCTATAGGCATCACTACATTTGGCCGCATATGGATTCATTATACCTTTATTATTCCTGGACCTATGTATATGAAAACAGTTTTAGGTTTTAGCATTCAGAAGGTTAGAATATTGTGCCTAATTTAGTTAAATGAGAGAAATTTATCTTCATTAACCGTGAAATACTTTCAGAATGGTTTGATGTCTGGTTTGCCATTTCTATGCAGTTATGTGTCATCAGTATTCTTCTGTTGGCTGGCAGATGTGTTGGTGAAACGAAAAATCATGAGTCTGACAAATGTTCGGAAAATCTTCACAGCCTTGGGTGAGCAATTTCAGAATTATATTTTGTTTCATTAATGTTTAAAATTAAGTCATAACTCAAATTTGTATTTCCATAGTATACTGCAGAGGAATAATTGCAGACTCTTATTTTTCCAAAGGGAGCAAGATTTCAATTATTTGTCATGAAACTATAACAATATTGCTCTGTACTATTAAGTATTGATTCTAATTTAGTCAACACACTGCAGTAGAAGGAAAACAATATTAATGTGCTTCATACTGAATGCTCCTTCATACTTGGTATCCAAATGCAATACTATGCACTGATTTTATCAGTTCTTGCGTAATCTAATATTGCTTATGAATGTCATTGTTTTCCTTTCATGATTCATCTTGAATAGATATTTAGAGGTCTTCTTGCAAACAGCTCTCCTCTCATATTTGCAAGTTTTCTTTGGAATTATGAAAAGACATTCACTTTACTTTTGTTCAAATTTCTCTTGTATATCTGAATTCCTATCTTTTCCTGTGAATTTATGATAATTCTTGAAGCTAATGTCAAGAAACATATGATGTTAGAAAATACCATATTGTTAAATATGTGTTTTGATGCCTGAAGGAGATACGGATATAAAAACATGTAGTATATCAATGATGATGGAATGATTAAAACAATGACTTGTATTATCTTTCGTGTAATGACTTTTATGATGAAACGATGACTTTGATTATCATTTGTGGGGTCAGGCTCATACAAATGAATTCATGTGGAACATAATTTGTCTCTCAATAGTTGGTGCATGAGTAATATACTATAGTCAGTGGCTGTATTGCACAGAAAGTTAAGGAGCATTGTACATACATCAATATTATTAACTGAAAGTAACAACAGTAACTTCAGAGGTGATTTTCATGCTTTTCTAATCATTCAAAAATCTGTCAAATATAGGTTTCTGAAATATCAAATAAATGTGAGAGAAAATTTGCTTTTGGTCATTTCTATGTTATATAGTATTCTGATCAGTTGTAGGATATAAAAATTACTTACTGCAGTATATATTATCCAATCTGATGTAATGTAGGTTTTGATAGTTTTCTTGATTTTGTAAATGCTTGTTTTTCATGGAAATTGTCATTGAAATTGTCGTGTTTTAAAATCTTATTTTCTCTCTTTTATTGTAACTAATTATTTTTACAGCTCAGATTGTACCAGGATTTCTTTTGTTGGCAATTGGATACTTAGGATGCAGTATTGAGTTAGTGCTTGTTGCGTGGTTTATTGCTGTTACCTTAATCACTGCAGCATATGCTGGTGCAATGGCCAATATTGTGGACATTGCACCAAATTTAGCAGGTATGGAAAATATTTACACACAAAAATAACTTCTATACATTTTATTTCTGTAATAATCTTTTTATATTAATTATTTCCAGGCCCAATTCTAGCATTTGCTCAGACAATCCATATGAGTGCTAGTTTTCTATCACCTTTAGCAGCAGGATTTCTCTTGCAGGAAAGTGTAAGTATTTTTATATATTATCTATATTATTCTGAGAATAGAAATAAGTTTTTTTTAAATTTTTAAATGGGGCTTTAGGGCTCGTCAACATCGAGGTCATTAGAGCCCATGCAGGAATATCCACATTGAGACTAGGTTTGATTTTAATCAGAGGAGGAACCTTTATTGATAAAATACTCTCGACCGCAATTTGTAGCTATTTTCTGGCCCTATATGTAGGACACACAGTACTAATAACTAGGAGGATAATAGATTTAAGTTGATAAGGGTGTCTAAAGTTTTCGATGCAAGGTTCGCCATTGGGATTTTTCTCTTTTTGGCTTCTTGTCTCTAATGTGTGAACTGTTGAAAATAAGTCAGGGTTCTCTAATGTGTGAACTGTTGAAAATAAGTCAGGGTTGATGACACATGTTGGTGAGCCCTAAAACCCCAATAAATTAAAAAATCTGGTGAGTGCCCCACTCGACTTTCCAATTACAATTTATAACAAAAACTCGTGGAACTAAACATGTAACAAAATATAAAAATTCAAGCAAAAAGAAAAAAAAGAACAATATTAATAATAATAATAAATAAAAATATTATATGAGGTGATATATTTTTTAGATCAATCGTATGCAAAATAATTATCATCACAATATATGGTATCCTGAAAACCATGGAAAAAACACTTCTTGTTAGAGTCAGTTTAATATATGCTCATTAAATTCACAAACCATCCCACATAAATAATGAACTATTAAGGGATCAATAATTTTGAGCACA